>JAGDQO010001633.1:432500-511447 GCA_018342035.1 Solanum appendiculatum
GGTCATGTCCTCAGTACTAGTCTAATCATCTAGGCCTATTAGCTCTATCTCTTCTTACTCTTGAAACAATCAACCTCTCACATCTCCAAACTGGTGCATCTTCACACATGTTGGAACCACCTCATTCTCGCTTCTCTCATTTTATCCACCATGTAGGCCTCTATCACCTTACCCCGAATAACTTTGTTCCTAATCATATTTCTACTAATGTGCTCAGAATCTATTTAAGCCTTCTCATCTCCGCCACCTTCATCTTTTGAATGTTGGTGTTCTTGACTGACCATTACTCTATCTTGTACAATTGATCTAAACTTTCACTAGGTTTTATTCGATTTTTACTGTTATATTTTGAAAGGTGAAAACTTATATTGCACATATATACGTTTTTCCAAACTATAAATAAAGTGATTAACTACTATTAACTCACAATTCAACTACTATGCTAATTAAAAAAAACATGTTAATTATGTCATTAATATGGAATTGATCGTTGAATCTCTAACTTTCTTAGTAAAAGCTTTTCTTATAGTATAATTTAGTAGGCGTTTGGTCATGCCATACCATATCACGATATGAAATTGTGAGTGTAATCAGCGTTTGGACTTGCAATTTCATGCTAATTTCATCTCATGATTTCATATCATGAGATGGAATCCCATATTCTCCAAAAATCATGATTTGGGAATTTCATATCATGATTTGGGATTTTTTAAATACAAAAATTGACCCACAAATTTATATTTTGTTAAAACAACCCCACATTTATATCTACTAACCATTTATTTCATATCTAAATAAAATTTATAATCACATAATTACTTTTTAAAATTTATTATTCTCGCCAACATAAAATTTATTATTACTTTAAATTTGGTGAATATAAATGATAAATTAGAAATTGATTTGGTGAATATAAATAAGAATAGAGGGAGTAATACTTTTTTGGTTTTTCATAATAATAAAAAGAAACTTCTCTTTCGGCTACATATGAAAAATTTTAAAGCAATTTTATATGAAAAAGGACAAAATTGGTGATGTATGTTTGATAATCTCTACTTCCAATAATTTGATTTTAGCATGAAATTAATGCACTAAAAATGTGTAATTGCACACAAGTGAAACAAGGCATGAACCACTATGGTATTGGCACAATGAAAATTGTCATAGCTTGTGCAGTGTTATATAATTATTTGGGAGAATACCAAAAGAGTGATGAAATATTTATGGTCTATGAGCATGAAAATATAGTTGTGGATGATATTGACCATCAAATAGCTCAAAGTAACAATGTTGGTTCATTTTCTCAATCATGTGATCGAGAAATGCAAGTTATACATGATCTGTACTATGTGGGAGAATTATATTAAAGACTAGTACACTATAATTTATGTTCAATTTTTTTATATTGAATTAAAGTTAGATGAAACAGTTACTTAAGTGGAGAACAAACGGCTTTGTAATAATTTATTATGCGATTTTATAAATTTTAATTTATTTGGTATGATTGAATAAACAATTGAGGCTATTTTAATAGTTTTACAACTTATGAGATTCTTATGTTTATGAGAAAATATACAACACAAAAATTCCATATTGCATGTCCAAACAAAACTTCAACTTCATCTCATGATTTCATATTATGAAATCATATCATGATTCCATATCGCATGGCCAAATGGATCCTTAGTTTCATATTTTTCCTCAAATGTTTTTCTTTATAATAATAATTTCATTTTTTGCTTTAATTAATTAACCTATACGATTTTTTTCCTTTTGGAGCACTAAACACGACACAATTCTTTTTTCCCCTTTTTTTACATTGAAGTAAATCATGTTTCTTTATTTATATATAATTTACATCAAAACAAACCTAACACAAACCTTTTTTTTCTCACAAAAGAACACACCATGGAAGCCAATGATACCCTATTTCCCATCATTACTAGGCTTTCAGATATTTCAATTAAATATTTGTTACGCTTTCAATTAGTTTCTAAGTCATGGAATGTTATAATACCCGACCAAGAATGTCGAGTTCCAAAAAGTTCTTATTGGTTCAGATGAATGATGGTGTATTCTAATTTAGAGATTTGGAAAATCCTCATATTGTAATGAAAAAACAAAAGTTTCCTTTAGAGAGATTTCAAAATCCTATCGCCATGTGCTCGTGTAATGGTTTGGTTCTAATGAAGACAAGTGTGGATAATAACGAATATGATTTTGTGGAATTCTTATACTAAAGAATATCATACGTTTGTATGTCCATATTTGACAATGATGAATCCGGAGTGTTGTGGATTATGTTACGATTCTGGTGACGATGAATGCAAGGTTATATTGATTTATGCGTCTCTTTATGTGGTCTATTATGTAAAGAGGAATAAATGGACATTGATAAAAAAATTTGTTAAAAGAGAACTAGAAAATGGTGAATTAGCAGTAAATATCTTTTCAAAGTCATGGGAGTGCAGTCTGGGGATTAGCCTTAACGATTGTGTGTTTTAGTCCTTTGCTCGTTTCAAAAATCACCGAATAGTAGGGAGAGATTCTATGATTATATATTTTGATGTGAAGTCAGATAAACTAAAGGACTTTCCAGAACCAGACTTTACAGGTGATGAATATCAATCATTTAATTTGACTTCTTTGAAAGGTTGCACTGCTTTATATGGTCGCAACAATGACATTACACTTGGATGGGATGCTTGGATCATGGAACAAGGTGGATGGACTCAATTAATGAAAATTAATTGTAACAATTCATACTTTCGCAATGAATCGATAAACAATATTTTACTTTTGGGTTGCACGAGAAATGGTCAAATTATTTTTCAAGTAGGAAGGAGGCTTGAACATCTTGCCATGTATGATCCTAAACGACATAAATTCGTTCAGACAGTTCGTATATCTGAAGATTCAAAACATGACATAATTCCAATATGTTCAGAGAGTTTCTGTTTTCCTATTGAAACCTAATGTAAGAACACTAAAAGGGTTCTAGTGCTTCTATACTTTGTTACTATTTCCTTGTTATCTTTCTATTGCTTTGATTTAATTATTTAAGCTTCTAATGTAATAGTTAGTATAAGCTTTCAATCAAAGGAATTATTTCCCTAGTTTTGAACATTTTTATTGTTTGTTACATTGGCACTTTCATTTCAAACATAGTGGCTGCCCCCGGGACTTTCTGGCGTGAATCCGGATTTAGTCGGACTCCAATATGGGTACCGGACATCGGATGGAAACCAAAAAAAACATGGTGAGGTTGATTTGTTTGTTATGTTATTGACCATGGGTCGGGGTCTTTGGTGGCCTAAGACCTGTCATCACTACAAAAAAAATAACTTTTATAAAGAGTGCTAAAGTTTTTATTGTTAATTGTCACTAGATCTAATGTTGTTATAGACTTTAAGGGCATTTACAAAAAGTTCTAAATGTTATTGTCTCTAGTAATTGCCTATTAAAATTATATTTAGCGGCAAGTAAGTTATTAACGTTAATTAATTTAGTTTCATATTTTTCCTCAAATTGTTTCCCTCTTTTAATTACTTTATTTATTTAAGCCAAGAATCAATATGTTTTCCTCACAATAATAATTCCCTTTGTTATATGAATTAACATATAAGAATTTTTTTTCCTTTAGGAGTACCAAGCACAAACCTAGAGATTCTTTTTCATTCCTTTTTTTACATTAAAGTAAATCACATTTCTTTATTTATAATTTACATCAAAACAAACCTAATAGAAACTCTTTTTTCTCTCACAAAATAACACCATGGAAGCCTATGATATCCTATTTCCCATCATTATCAAGCTTTCAGTTAAATCTTTGTTATGCTTTCAATCTGTTTATAAGTCATGTAGTTCTATAATATCCAATAAAGAGTTCAAGAAAATTCACATTGATCAATCCAAAACACCGAGTCCCAAAAAGTTCCTATTGGTTCAAACGAATGATGGCGTATTCGAGTTTAGAGATTTGGAAAATCCCCAAATTGTAATAGGAAAACAAAATTTCCCTCTAAGAGATTTCAAAATCCTATCGTCATGCGCTCGTGCGATTGTTTGTTACTAATGAAGGCAAGTGCGGATGATAAAAAATATGCTTTATGGAATTCTTATACTAATGAAAATCGTACTTTAGTATGTCCATATTTGATAGGGATGACTCCACTTGGTCGTGGATTGTGTTACGATTTTGGTGACGATGAATTCAAGGTTATATTGATTTATACATCTTTTTACGTGGTGTATTATGTAAAGAGGAATAAATGGAGAAAGAAAACAAATGTCACTAGTATAGAAATACGAAATGTCATTAGAAGCATAATAATAACACTCTTTTCAAAGTACTCATGGGAGTGCAAGCCGGGGATTAGGGTTAATGATGGTGTATTTTGGTCATTGCGCTTTTTGCAAATTCAACAATTAGTAGAGAGATATTTCACGATTATATACTTTGACGTAAAGTCAGATGAGCTGGAAGAACTTCCAGAATCAGGCTTTATAGGTGAAAGTGTCACAACCCAAAATCCGAGGTCATGATGGCACACACCCTTAGAATCCCAAAAAGGTGTGTAAGTCGAAATAAATACACATATGAGACTCTCAAAAGGAAGTCAGGCCATAAACAATTGAAAAACAACAAAGAATATCCCCAAAACCTAGTAGCATAAGTATAAAGAGTATTTAATACATTTCTAGAATCTGAAACATATCTCAAGTCTTCGAAAAGAAAGTTAAAGACTTTAAATGATAGATGGAGACTAATGGCGATCCAAAAAGTGAGATCTCGCCACAACTCTGTAAGAGAGAACTCCGTTCGATCCAATCAACTAATACGAGGCTCACCCTGACTAAGATCTGCATCAAAGGGATAATAGAAGTAGGGGTTGAGAACAATCCATATGTACACAGTAGGTTGGACCAACGGAGTATAAGCAACTAAACATACTTAAGAAATAAACTATGAAACGCTTCTACCTACACGCAGAAAAGTCCCATCCCGACATTGATACCGCCAATTTATATATAACGGCGTGAATAAAGTGAACACATAAAATGACATATAATAGTTAAATCAACACATGATAAACAAGTTATACAACACAACAAAATTGGCCAATGTGATGAAATGATGGGATGGTGTGGTGGTACCAAGGTCGTCGCACAATCTGTCGTATACACCTTACCTAGCCTCTAGCTTCAAAAATAAGAAATGGGTTCAAATAGATATTTAACTTAGCGATTTCGTCACAAAAACCCATTTTGCGCCACTAAAAGTCTATTTTTTTGCCTTTTAAAAGTGTGTACCAGAAACCTTGAAAACATTTTTTTGACCCTCGAAACTCATTCGAAAATCTATAAACACGAACAAATAGTGCAAATTCTTCATAAAACATGTTTTGGAATTAATGAAATTGTCGGATTTCAAAAAAATAGATGGTTACGACTGAAATACCCCCTCGGAATCCATTTAGGACAAAACTCAACTTTTTACCTCAATATCAAAATCACAACATAAGGTCTCGGGACTCTAACCGATCACTTCACTAGAACAAACACGAGACATTCCGGACTCAATGAAACTGACGGAATCCTCATACGACACTAGGAACTCATAATGTTGACCAAAGTCAACCATATCAAGAATTGTCAACTCAAAAAGGGCAAAATCACCAAAAACACATCCGATCGCATCGGGGACCACACTAACCATTCCCGCAACCCAAACTAAGCATGAAAAATCTAAGAGGAAAGGGAAAACGATCATTTCACAAATAAAAGCAAATTCACAAGAAATGAGACATTACAGAAAGCAATCGTTTCGTTTGACTTGTTTGAAAGGGTGTGTTGGTTTGTATGGTTGCAATGGTATATATGGTGACTTCACATTTGTATTGGATGTTTCGATAATGGAACAAGGTGGATGGACTCGGTTAATGAAAATTAATTGTAACAATTTATACTTTCGCTATCAATCGATATGCAATATTGTACTTTTGGGTTGTACTAGAAATGGTGAAATTCTCTTTCAAGAAGGAACAAGGCTTGAAAGACTTGTCATATATGATCCTAAACTACATAAATTCGTTAATTCAGTTCATATATCCGAATATTCAAAACATGACATAGTTCAAATATGTTCAAAGAGTTTCTATTTTCCGATCAAAACCTAATTTCATGCATGAACGAGAGAAAGCAACTCCTTTTATGTGTATCCTTTTGTTATTACTATCTCGTTTTTATTTTTTCTATTGCTTTGGTTTTCATTATTTAAGCTTCTAATGTAATAGTTAGAGTAAGTTTTCAATCAAAGAAAGTAGTTCCCCATTATTGAACATTTTAAGTGTTTGTTACATTGGTTCTTTCATTTAAACATGGTGGCTGCATGGTTGATTTGTATGTTGTTGACCATCGGTCAATGTCTTTGATAGTTCCTTAGACGTGACATGTAGCTCGTAAACCCTTTTCGGCTCCTGATGACATGGCAAAATGTTGTCAATTATTTCATTGGACTATCAGGTCACAATATTCACTTGTTCTGAGAAGTTGACTAAGAAATATCTCCCAAAATCGGTGAAAATGAATTGTTTTGTTTGACATCTTTGAAAGGTCGTATTGGTTTATATGATAACATGAAAGAATTTGATGCTTGGATCGTTTTTATCAAATTGGATGACTTATTAATGAGTAACTATCCCAAAATCTTTTTTGTTTTTTTTGTTTCTTACTACTCATGATTTTCTTATTCATACGATTCTATAAATTGATTGTGTTTTTATTTACTTTACTCCTCCTCATATGTTACATCACTGAATTTCCACTCCAGACATTCTATTTTAGTCTTAATTAACCTAAAATCAGAGTCCGTCACCAAACAAGTTTTAGTTTTAATATTTTGGTTACTAATTCATGCATCCTTGAAGATCAAATCATGCAAAAATGAATAGTTACATGCTCTCTGTATATTTTTTACTTGTCCAAATTTTTACCTTGGCACTTTCGTTAAGAGAATGTTTTACTAAATTTTTTATATAACTATATTTAGAAAATTTAAATTAGACTTTTAGTATTTTATGTAGTTCATTAATGTTAAGAGTAATATTAAAAGTAAAAAAAAATTCTAAATCCATCTTGATTTGTTAAAATATACAAGTAAAAGATAAAAAACAATTTTTTTAATATGATAGACAAGTAAATAAAAAGCGGCAGAGTAATTATTAATTTTAGTTTGTCTAATCTCAAACTTTGTGATCATCAAAACAATAAAAGGGAAAATCACACCACAACAATAATTAAAACCCTATATTACAACTTAAAAAATAGATACTTTTTTATTATTTACAAAACATAATTTTATATTACAAAATATAATAGATTGGTGTAGATTTTGGCTTAAACCCTTATCAATAAGGGTTGAGATAATCAACCATTTAAGATACTATGATTCACATGGGCTTAATTCACGATATAAGTAAAAAAAATCTGAACTACTCTCTTGCATAACTCTCTTTTTATTTTTCTTCAGATTTTCTTGACTCCTCTCCATTATTCCTCACAATATTAATTTCCTTTTTTGCATTAATTAAGTAACCTATATGATTTTTCCCCTTTTGGAGCACTAAACACAAACCTGCACGATTCTTTTTCTTTTCTTTTTTACATTGAAGTAAAACAAGTTGCTTTATTTATAATTTACATCAAAACAAGCCTAATACCAACCTTTTTTTCTTCACAAAACAAATTGTCATGGAAGCCTATGATATCCTATTTCCCATCATCATTAGGTTTTCAATTAAATTTTTGCTACGCTTTCAATATGTTTCTAAGTCATGGAATGCTATAATATCTGACAAAGAGTTCAAGAAAATTCACGTGATCAATCCAAAACGTCGAGTCCCAAAATGTTCTTATTTCAAAGAATGATGGTGTATTCGAGTTTAGAGATTTGAAAAATCTCCAAATTGTAATGGGAAAACAAAAGCTTCCTCTAAAGAGATTTCAAAATCCTATCACCATGTGCTCATGTGATTGTTTGGTACTAATGAAGAAATGTATGGATTATAGTGAATATGCTTTATGGAATTCTTATACTAATGAATATCGTACCTTTGCATGTCCATATTTGATAGGGATGAGTCCACATGGTTTTATATTTTGATACAATTCTGGTGACGATGAATACAAGGTTATATTGATTTATACATCTTTTTACGTGACGTATTATGTAAAGAGGTGTTACGACCCAACTTCCCGAGTCATGAGGCACTTACTAAGACTCATCAGTAGGTAAGCTGACCCGTACCCAGAACAAGAAGTAGTGAGTACAAGGGTAGAACAAAACAGAAAATAATGCTAACAATAAGAAAAGACAAAAACGGAAAGCAAACCAAAAACTATATACAAAGGAACCCTCCCAGAACTTGGAAGTCACGAGTACAGAGCTGTCTAACGAGATAAATACAAGTCCCAAAATTAGACCACAACAAGTTGTCTCGAAGGCAAACGACAAGCTGACATAAGTACAGAAGGAGACAGGCGGATCCAGAACGCCAAGTGTTCAACCTCGTCTCCAATATCCACAAGTTGCAAAAGACGGCACGAACGATCACCGCTGGCAGCTAGTACTAGGACTTGCATCATGAAAAGAGGTAGAGTGTAGCATAAGTACCAACACAAGGTACTCAGTAGGCATCATAGGATGACCGAGCAAGAAAGCTAAAGATAATTTGATAAGATAAAATCTAGACACAAACAGAGGCCAAGCAGATATGAAAAGAAGGCGTACGAGTATACAGAAAGTAAATCTAAGTACAACTAAACTAAACCTAACTAACCCCCATAAGCCCAAAAAGTACACTCGTGCACAAGTTTAAATAAAACCTGAACGGACCCCATAAGCCCGAAAGGAACACAGAATAACTAAGTCTACAAGACAGAAGAATAATCCAGATCCGAATCCAAGAACCAGTCAACTCCCAGCTCATCTAGCTAGAGTGATAATCAACTCAACCAGTTAACTCTCAGCCCAGCTAGCAAGAGTGACAATCAACTCAACCAGTTAAATCCTAGCCTAGCTAGCAAGAGTGACTATCAACCTAGGCCGCCCAGCCATACAATCCACTCCCAGGGGCGTTAGCCGCCTAGCTAACAAGAGTGTCTTAGGGGCATGTCAACTCCGTAGAGGATCTCAGATATCCCAGCTGCCTAGCCAGCTAGTACACTTCTAGGGGCATTAACTGCCCAACTAGCAAGAGTGCCCGGGGGCGTATCTTCTCCGAAGAGAATCTCAAGTAGGTTCGAAGCCACCGTGGATCGACGTCTACCCTCAATGATATCACAAAAGGCTCTAAGCCGAAAGTACTCCAATCCCGAGAAAGCACAAAATCTCTGGTAACGCATCGAAGCCGCAGAACTAGGGAGAGGAGATAGAAAGGGCCAACAAGCTGCACAAACGCCTAAGCTAACGCTCATTCTATCAGACCCAAGTCTGCTATTCCAATCTACAAGGACCTAGTCCATCCAAAATGACGTCGGAGACATACCATAGTCACAAAGTGTATGGGTCTAACGCAACACTAGTCTATCCTAGACTAAGGCCCAAACATGCTCCAAAAACCACGTAGTAAAACAAGCAAATCACATAGCATGCTACAACACTCACACAACCCTCCACCAGCATGGTACTACCCTTAAAATAGTAGTAATCATCCTTGAATCATGGTCTCAAGCAAGAAAAGAAGGAATAACTAGGTACCCGCGCCAAATTCACACTCATCATCATGAATTCACACATTCATGCTCAATCTAATTAGAAAAGAAGTCGTAGCCTATCTGTAGGCCGATCGTACATGCTCCAAATCACAAGGCCAAAACTTTCACCCTCTAAATTGCCTCTAAATGCAGCCACACTATCAAAAAAAGGATCACAACATCAATACGGCTGTTTAGACACACAAAAAAACCCCGAAACAAATACGAACCAATTTTTAGAGTCAAACGGGAATCGTGGGACCTGGGTCAGAATTTCCAGAATTGAATCTGTCAAGAGGTCCTAAACTACTCCTCGAGCTTGTATTCAAAAGATGAATACAATCCGAGGCCTAAAACAGCCCACAACAACATATGCAAAAAAATTCAGCAAGGAAAGCATCAAAGAAAGATGGGGCAGCCGCTCAATCACGAAATTCACCTCAAATGGAGGTTCTTCAGCAGCTCCGAATCACTTCTCATCGTAGCCACACTCCCAACGATCACCCAGGACTTTGAATCACTCAAATCGGAGCTCCCAAGTTCAAGAAACCACATTTGGAAGAATGAGGGCTAAGCTGAAATTTCTGGGTATATATACCTAAAACTAGTTGCCAAAAACCAAAAATCTAGTCGCTAAAGTCAAATATCTGGTCGCTAAAAGCCTGCACCAGATATCAGCACTTTAACTGATTTTCTCAAACTCCGAATTCTCCAACGAGGTATTCACGATTTGTTCAGAACCCTGTGCGCGCAAACAATATATGCCACCCCATCGAATTCAGCATTCCGGACTCAACAGAACCATCAAAACTTCAATCCGAGGTCATTTTGATGAAAATTGGGTCCCACACCCAAGTTCTATTTTAAACTAAAAACCACAAGAAGGTTCGAAATGAGAGCGAAAGCCTAGGAAACTGCATGAAAGGTTATTCTAGAACAAACTCGACATTCTGGAGCTAACAACTCTAACGGAATTCTCATCCGAGCACGTTTACCAAGAATGCTGACCAAAGCCAACCCTTGGCTTAAGCTTCAAAGTTAAGCATTCTGAGACCGTCTTGGGGCACAAACTCACACCAGAAGTCTCGGGGCCCAAACCAACCATACCACTAGCCTAAAATGGCCCTTTCGGAGCTGATGAAACTGACAAAATTGCATTCAGAGACCATCTTCCAGAACCTTTGACTGAAGTCAACAGTTCAAGTTTCAAAGGCTCCAAAATACGAAAACTTGCACAAAAACTAAACGAATGACCATGTGACCGAACTGTTAGTCCCACCAAGTCATAAATAACTTGAGGTCGCTATAGGAAAGCTCTAAAGGATGAACACGAGGCATAAACACATAATGACCGGGAGGTCATTACAACATCCACTACTAAAAAGAACTTTCGTCCATGAAAGTAAAAGTGAAGAAGTACTTGAAGGCTCAAACAAGCCTGGAAACTACTCCCACATATCATGCTCAATCTCCTAGGTAGCCTCCTCAACTGGACAATACCTCCAACGGACCTTATCCATAGGAATGACTATCGAGCGCAACCACCACACATCTCTGGCAAGAATGGCAAATGGATCCTCTACGAAGGTTAAGCGATCATCCAACTCAACTACATCATACTGAAGTACATGCGACTCATCAGGAACATACCAACGCAACATCGAAACATGAAAGACTGGGTGGATAGCTGAGAACATCGAGGGCAAAGCTAACTCATAAGCAACCTCTCCAAATGTTTGAAGGATCTCAAAAGGCCCAGTATACCTGGGGCTAAGCTTACCCCACCTACCAAATCTCATCACACCCTTCCTGGGTGACACACAGAGGAAACCTATATCAAAAATTTAAAACCTCAAAGGTCATCGCCTACAATCAGCATAAATCATGTGCCTACTTTGAGCTGTCCGAAGTCTTTCTTGAACCACCCTCACATGCTCCAAAGCCTCCTAAATCAAGTCTGTGCCAATCGGTCTAGGCTCTGTAGATTCAAACCAACCAACCAAAGAGCGACAACGCCTACCATATAAGGCCTCAAAGGGGGCCATCTAGATGTTAGAATTGTAGTTGTTGTTGTATGCAAACTCTACCAAAGGAAAGAACTAGTCCCAATGACCACCAAACTCGAATACACAAGCCGACAACATGTCCTCGAGGACTTGAATAAAACACTCTAACTGACCATCAGTCTACGAGTGAAAGGTTGTACTAAGATCAATGCCGGTGTCCAACACATCCTGAAAAGTCCTCCAAAAGTTGGAAGTAAATTGAACACCCCAATCGATATAATGGAGACAGGCACACCATGAAGATGAACCACCTCATGAATGTTGATACGGGCTAACCTCTCGGCACTGATTGAAGACCGAATGGGGAGGAAGTGTACTGATTTGGTTAATCGATCAATGATGGCCCAAATGCCATCAACACCTCTAAAAGTCTGAGGCAAACCTGCCAGAAAGTCCATAGTTATGCCATCCCTCTTCTACTCCGAAATGGGTATTCTCTAGAACTCACCACCATGTCTCAAATGCTTGGCCTTCACCTATTGATAACTCAGGCAACGGGACACATAGTCTGTAATATCTCTACTCATGCCAGCCCACTAGTAATTCTACTTGTAGTCAAGATACATCTTCACGGTGCCTAGATGAATAGAATATCTAGAATCATGGGCCTCCCGAAGTATCAACTGAATCAAACCCCCAACTTTTGAGACAAAAATACGACCCCCGAACCTTAAAATCTTATTTGAGTCTAAGGTAACCTGACCAGTATCACCCGATAACACTCAATCTTGAAGTGCCACCAAGGCCTCATCCTCAAACTGATGGCTATGGATCTAATCAAGAAGAGAGTACTGAACTCCCACATAGGCTAGAACACGCCTAGAATCCAAAACATCCAACCGAACTATCTAGTTAGCCAAGGACTGAATGTCCAAGGTTAAAGGTCACTTCACAATAGATAAGAAGGCTAGACTAGCCATACTCACTGCCTTCTGACTCAAGGCGTCCACCACCACATTCACCTTGCCCGGATGGTAGAGAATAGAGAGGTCATAGTCCTTCAGAAGCTCAATCCAGTGACGCAACCTTGAATCAAGGTTTCTCTGGCTCATAATATACTGAAGGCTCCTGTGATTAGTGTAGATCTCACAACAAACTCCATACAGGTACTCCTCTAGATATTAAGCGCAAAAACTACCACCGCCAACAACAAGTTATGAGTGGGGTAGTTGCACTCATGTAGCCTAAGTTGCCTCGATTAATACGATATAATTCGGCCTCGCTGCATCAATACACAACCCAAACCCACACCACCTTGCCCGGATGGTAGAGAATAGAGAGGTCATAGTCCTTCAGAAGCTCAATCCAGTGACGCAACCTTGAATCAAGGTTTCTCTGGCTCATAATATACTGAAGGCTCCTGTGATTAGTGTAGATCTCACAACAAACTCCATACAGGTACTCCTCTAGATATTAAGCGCAAAAACTACCACCGCCAACAACAAGTTATGAGTGGGGTAGTTGCACTCATGTAGCCTAAGTTGCCTCGATTAATACGATATAATTCGGCCTCGCTGCATCAATACACAACCCAAACCCACACTGGATTTGTCATAATAAATCGTGAAGCCCTCACCCTCTACTGGAAGAGTCAATATAGGAGCAGTAGTCATCAACTTCTTGAGCTTCCGAAAGCTCAACTCACACTCCTCAGACCACTCAAAAAGAATATCAAAGCGGTTCAAATGGGTCAAAGGTGCTGCAATAGTGGAGAAGCCCTCCACAAACCATCTATAGTAGCCTGCTAAACTGACGAAGCTTCGAACCTCAGTAACTGAAGTGGGCTTAGCCCAATCAAGAATTGCCTCAATATTCACTGGATATACCATGATACCATCCTTGGACTTCACGTGCCACAAGAATGCTACAGACTTAAGCCAAAACTCATACTTTGAGAACTTGGCATAAAGCCATTGATCTCTCAAAGTCTAGAGCACAATCCTCAAATGTTGCTCATGAATACTCCTGCTTCGCGAGTATACCAAAATATCATCTATGAACATCATGACGAACAAATCAACATATGGTTTGAACACCCGCGTCATCAAGTCCATGAAGGCGGAAGGGCATTAGTCACCCCAAAAGAAATCACTAGGAACTTATAGTGGCCATATATAGTCCTAAATGCGGTCTTAGAGATGTCTGCTGCCCTAATCCTCAGCTGATGGTAACCAGATCTCAAATAAATCTTCGAAGACACTGCGACACCCTGAAGCTGGTCGAATAGATCATCAATTCTAGGCATGGGGTAACAATTCTTCACCGTCACCTTATTCAACTACCTATAATCAATACACATGCATATTGTACCGTCTTTCTTCTTTACAATCAGAATAGGAGTTCCCCAAGGCGACACACTAAGCCTGATGAACCCCTTACCCAAGAGGTCCTGAAGCTAAAATCTAAGCTCCCTGAGCTCTGTAGGGGACATCCGGTATGGCAGAATAGAGATAGGTCGAGTACTCGGCTAAAGCTCGATAAAAAAGTCAATATCATGCTCTGGAGGTAGGTCATTAGGAAACACATCTACAAAATCTCAAACATTACGCATAGACTCAACTAATGGAACCTCTCTACTCACATCACACACATAGGCCAAATAAAATAAACACCCGCTAACTACTAGCCTCTGAGCCTGAATAAACTCCAACCGATGACGTACTAATGGAGCCCTGCCACACCACTGGTGGAATACTAGGCATGGCTAAGGTAACGGTCTTACAGAAATAATATAAAACCACGTGATAGGGGGATAACCAGTCCAAGCTCAGAATCAAATCGAAATAGAGCATATCTAACAATATAAGGTTAGCTCGGGTGTCACGTCCCTGTATAGTTACTAAGAATGATCGAAACACTTGATCAACTACTAAAGACTCACCCACAGGGGTTGACACATGCAACAAATCTGCCATAGGCTTAGAAATCATAGCCTAACAAGAAGCATGATACACATAAGAATATGTAAAACCATGGTCAAATAAAGTCGAGTCGGGCTGATGGCATAAAAGAATCGTACCTGTGATCACATCATCCGATGCCTCAACCTACGCCCTCATTGGAGCTGCATAGAAATGACCCTGTCCACCTCTACCCTTGCCATCAATCCTACCACCAGACTTGCCTCCCCGAGGACCACCTCAAATACCCTGTTGTACACCATGACGGTCCTGACCCTAACCTGGACCTCTAGCTAAAGGTGCTGGTGGTGGAGCTGGTAGAACTGGTTGTGGAACTGGAGTGATCTATCTATGTAAAGAAAATCTTTGGCCCAGTGGCCTAACTCACCACAGTCAAAACAACCCAAAGATGATCTGCTTCCAGAAGAACGGCCACCACGGCCTGATGTAATAGTCTGGGACCCATGACTCTGGCTAGGGCCAAACTCACTCTGGCTATAACAATCACCCTCTGAAATCTGCAATGAGGCCTGAACAGACTGACTAGGCTGACCCTACTGAAACCACTGTCAAGTCCTATCATGTGAATCTCATGGCCTGGAACGAGACCCACTATAGTTATCCTCATATGTAGCTCTTTTGTCGCTGCCCCCTTGGGCCTCATGAAGGAGTTGCTCAATAATGAAGGCATTATCAACAACATCTATTAAGGAGAGACCCAATGAGACCATAGACTGAGCCTCAATCCACAGCTGCAATCTCAACCTATGAACAAAACACAGAACCCTCTCATCCTCTATAGGTAGAAACATGGTGGCATGGTGCGAGAGCTCGTAAAACCTTGCCTCATACTCTGACACAGTCATGGAGCCCTGCTCTAACCTGGAGAACTTATCCCAGAGGTGATCTCTGACACCGCAAGGGATGAACTTGGCCAAGAAGACCTCAAAAAACTCGGTGCAGGTGATTGGAGGAGACCTAGCTGGCTTAGTCTCACTATCATACCTAAGTCTGCTATTCCAATCTACAAAGACCTAGTCCATCCGAAATGACGTCGGAGACATACCATAGACACAAGGTGCATGGATCTAAGGCAACACTAGTCTATTCTAGACTAAGGCCAAAACGTGATCCAAAACCCACATAGTAAAACAAGTAAATCACAGAGCATGTTACAACACACATACAACCCTCCACCAGCATGGTACTACCCTCAAAATAGTAGTAATCAACCCTAAATCATGGTCTCTAGCAAGAAAAAGAGGAATAACTAGGTACCCACCCCCAATTCACACTCATCATTATTAATTCACACATTCATGTTCAATCTAATTAGAAAGGAAGTTGTAGCCTACCTGTAGGCCGATCGCGCGCGCTCAAGATCATAAGGCCAGATCTTTTCTCTTCTGAACGGCCTCTGAACACTGCCACACTATCAAAAATAGGATCACAACATCAATACGGTTGTTTAGACACCAAAATCACCCAAAATAGAGACGGGCCAATTTTTAGAGTCAAATGGGAATCGTGGGACCAGCACTAGAATTTTCAAATTGA
Source organism: Solanum appendiculatum (assembly GCA_018342035.1). Lineage (NCBI taxonomy): Eukaryota > Viridiplantae > Streptophyta > Magnoliopsida > Solanales > Solanaceae > Solanum > Solanum appendiculatum. Next base: position 448,780 of record JAGDQO010001633.1, read on the forward strand.
CTCCGTCAAGAGGTCCTAAACTATGCCTCGAAGTTGTGTTCTAAAGATGAACACAATTTGAGGCCTAAAACAGCCCACAACAACACATGCAAAAAAATCAACAAGGGAAACAATAAAGAAAGATGGGGCAGCAGCTCAATCACTAAATTCACCTCAAATAGAGGTCCTTCAGCAGCTCCCGATCACCTCACCATGTAGCCACGCTCCCAATGATCACCTTAGACTTTGAATCACTAAAATTGGAGCTCCCAAGCTCAAGAAATCGCATTTGGAAGAATGAGGGCTAAGCTAAAATTTCTGTGTATAAATACTCGAAACTAGTCACTAAAGTCAGATATCTGGTCACTAAAAGCTTGCACCAGATATCAGCACTTCAGCTGATTTTCTCAAACTTCGAATTCTCCGACGAGGTGTCCGGGATTTGTTTAGAACCCCGTGTGTGCAAAAGAAATATGCTACCCCATCGAATTTGACATTCCGGACTCAACGAAACCATCAAAACTTCCATCTGAGGTTGTTTTGATGAAAAGTGGGTCCCTTACCCAAGTTTCATTTTAAGCTAAAAACCATAAGAAGGCTCGAAGTGAGACCGGAAGCCTAGGGAAACGCACTAAAGGTTGTTCTAGATCAAACTAGACATTTTGGAGCTAACCGTGCTAACGGAATTCTCATCCGAGCATGTTTACCAAGAATGTTGACCAAAGTCAAACCTTGGCTTAAGCTTCAAATTTAGAACACCTAACGACACAAAATCACACTTGAAGGCTCAGGGCCTGAACCAACCATGACTCTAGCCTAAAATGGCCCTTTCGGAGCTGATGAAACCATCAAAATTGTAGTTTGAGGCCATCTTCCTGAACTTTTGACTGAAGTCAACTATTCAAGTTTCAAAGACTCCAAAATATGGAAACATGCATAAAAACTAAAAAAACCGACCAGGTGACCAAACTGTCAGTCCCAGCAAGTCATAAATGACTTGAGGTCGCTACAAGAAAGTTCTAAACGATGAACAGGAGGCATAAACACAGAAATGGCCTGGAGCTCATTACAAGAGGAATAAATGGACAAGGAAAATAAATGTCGTTAGTAAAAGAATAGAAAACGTTGTTAATGGAGTAACACTCTATCCAATGTCATTGGAGTGCAGTCTGGGGATTAGCATTAACAGTGGTGTGTTTTAGTCCTTTAGTAGTTTGGAAATTCTTCACCAATTTGTAAATACATACTCTACGATTATATATTTTGGTGTCAAGTCAGATGAACTGAAAGAGTTTTCAAAACCAAACTTTGTAAGTGCATATCAATTGTTTCTTTTGACTTCTTTGAAAGTTTGTGTTGGTTTATATGGTGACATCACATTTGGATTGGATGTTTGGATAATGGAACAAGGTGGATGGACTCTATTAATGAAAATTAATTGTAACAATTGTACTTTTACGATCGATCGATAAGCAATATTGTATTTTTGGACGGCACTAGAAATGGTGAAATTCTCTTTCAAGTAGGAAGGAGTCTTGAACCTCTTGTCATGTATGATCTTAAACGACATAAATTTGTCCAGACAGTTCATATATCAGAAGATTCAAAACATGACATAATTCCAATATGTTTGGAGAGTTTCTATTTTCCTATCGAAACCTAATGTAAGAACCCTAAAAGGGGTCTACTGCTTTTGTTTAATTATTTAAGATTATAATGTAGTAGTAAGTGTAAGCTTTCAATCAAAGGAATTAGTTCCCTATTATTTAATATTTTAAGTGTTTGTTACATTGATCCTTTCATTTAATTAACATGGTTGATGCATTGTTGATTTTTATGTTGTTGAACATAGTTCAAGGTCTTTGGTGGCACTTCAGATTGACATTACTACAATAAAAATAACTTTTAGTGGTAAGAAATATGCATATTAATAAAGAGTGCTAAAGTTTTTACCGTCATTAGATTCAATATCGCTATACATTTTAGGAACATTTACAAAGAATGCTAAAATGTAATTATAACTAGTAATTGCCTCTAAAAAAATTTATTTCATGACACATATGATATTTCCATTAATTAGTTGTCACTAAAGATAATTTTCCGTATAGTGCATCTGGCTCGTTAATCCTTCTTGACTCCCGATGACATGGAAAAATGTTGCTAAATATTTTGTTTGACTATCAGTTCACATTTACTTGTGGTAAGAAGTTGACTAAGAAATATCTCCAAAAATCGGTGAAAATCAATGGTAGTAATTGCTTTGAAAACTATAAATACCATAATTATGAGATTGTATTATGATTGTTAAATAATCAGTGAAGGGTAAAAGACTTTTTTTTTAAAAAAACTCCTAGTTAATACTCCCTCAGTTCACTTTTACTTGTCAACGTTTGACTTGGCACACCCATTAAGAAAATAATTATTGATATAGGTATTTTACCAAACTGTGCTTATTAAATGAAGTTTAGTATTAAGTCTTGAAAAATGATTTGGAGAATAAGTGTTTAATGCTGAGGATAAAACATTGAAAAATATAATTTTGTTTTCTAGATATGTCAAAAGTGATAAGTAAAATTGAAAATCTATTTTGGGAATAAGTGACAAGTAAAAGTGAATGGAGGGAGTATTATTTAATAGGCGTGTAAAAAGTATCACAACCGACAATTTGAGACCGAAAGAATAAAAGGTTAGGGGCAAACATTAGAAAATAAGAGAATTTCTTTGTTTTTTTTTTTTTAAAATAAGAGAATATATTATGGTGCAAATAATTTTTTTTAAATGTATACTTTGGGAGCAAGAAACACAAAAGGGTAGTCTAATAGCCATAGGTCTTGAATTCTATTTTATCCCTAAAACCTATGCGATTCTTTTTAATCCTTTTTTGCCTTTTCCACATTAAAATCTTCAAATTTGTTTCACAAATTGTGTATATATTTTCTTCACCATAAAAGTAAATTAAACATTTTTTTCATTCTTCCAAAATTTTATATATATATATATATATATATATATATATATATATATATATATATATATATATATTCTTTTTAATACACTTTTTCCCTTGCCTCCAACAAGATACAACAATATGGAAGCCTATGATATCCTATTTCCCATCACTATTAGTCCTCCTGTTAAATATTTGTTATTCTTTCAATCTGTTTCTAAGTCATGAAATGCTGTAATATCCGACAAAGAATTCAAGAGAGCACTGTGCCCTAGAAAGCTCTTATTGGTACAAATGAATAATTGTGTATTCGAGTTTCCAGACTTGGAAAATCTCCAAATTGCAATAGGAAAATAAGAGTTTCCTCTAAAGAGATTTCAAAATCCTATAGTCATGTGCTTGTGTGATTGTTTGGTACTAATGAGAACACATATGGATTTTAATGAATATGCTTTGTAGAATCCTTATATTAATAAATATTGTACCTTTTTATGTCCATTTTTAATGGAATGATTCCACATGGTTGTGGATTGTGTTTTGATGCTGGTGACAATGATTACAAGGTTATATTAATCTATAAAAAAATTTATGTTGTCTATCATATAAAGAGGAATAGTTTGACTATGAAAACAATTGTCGTTAATTCAGTACGAGCACGTGATCATGAAATGTCACGAGAGTGCAGTCGAGCATTAGCGTTGATGGTTATCTATTTTAGTCATTGGATTCGAAAATTGACCAATTAGTATATCTTGGTTCTACTATTACATAATATGATGTGAAGTCAGATGAACGGAAGAAGCTTCAGAGAGCAGATTTCATAAGTGGTCAATGGTTTCGTTTGACTTCTTTGAAAGGTTGTGTTTGTTTATATGTTGGCTGCATGACCTATGAAAACTGTGAACGGGACGTTTGGATCATGGAACAAGATGGATGGACTCGGTTAATAAAATTTAATTGTAACAATTCACATATCTGCAATCAATCGATAGGCAATATTGTACTTTTGGGTTTCACGAGAAATGGTGAAATTCTCTTTCAAGTAGGAAGGAGTCTTGAATGTCTTGTCATGTATGATCCTAAATGACATAAATTCATTCAGAAAGTTCGTATATCCAAAAATTCTAAGCATGACATAATTCCAATATGTTTGGAGAGTTTCTATTTTCCGATCGAAACCTAATATAATGCATGAACAAGAGACAACAACTCCCTTGACCGCAATCTTAGTAGCTCAGTTGGTTGGCTACCTAAATCATGAGTTTTCTTTTCTTTAATATCTTAGTTTTATAGTTCTATTCCTTTTTAAATCATACAATTTTATATGTTGATTTGTGTTTTATTTATTAACTTTTCTCTTTGAGATTCTAAATTATTTTTCTCTACAAACTCTAGCCAATAGTTGTGCAGTGGGGAATCGTAGTAGCTCAGTTGGTTGACTACTTGAACTTTCACCTTGTTAGTGAGGATGTCAAATGAGCATTGTACATATCAGGTTTCGGATTGTAATTATGTAATAGCACATTACCTTATATGACTCTCTATCATGAACACTTGGTCATGAAAAGCAACCCTCTATTTTGTAACGATGCATATTATTAATTAGAAGAAGATAGATAGATAATTAATAACCATAAGAAATAATATAAGATTACTAACTTTTGAAAAAGAACTCGAAATTTAGGCATATCAATGTATATGATTGAGTTGCTACCTCTTGTGCATTACATGACTAGGAAAACAAAACATGTTGGAGTTACATAACGAAGCACATACTCAAGATGATTTGATATATAAGTTTTCGTAACAAACCGTTGTGTTTTAGGATCATAGATGGAAAGATAGTGATGACCTGGTCCATCAAAGATAAGTTCACCATTCTTTGTGCAACACAAAAGCTTAAAACATTCGACAAAATAAGTAATCGGCATGTTGATTCTCATTAACCATTTCCAATCATCTTGTTCCATGATCCAGATGCCCAATTCATGAGTAAGGTGTTTTCCACCATATAAACAATGGCAATCATTCAAAGTAGACAAATGAAACAACTCATTTTCATGTTCTGAGACAAAAAATGGTGTTGGAAGCTCCTTCAACTAGTCTGACTTCATGTCAAAGTATATGATTGTAGAAGTGTTACGTATAAAAAGCTCGATCTGATTTTTGAGAGACCAATATACACGACCTGCTGTGCAAATGCCCCCAAGGCACAAAAGTAACCTTGAATTAGGTTGTAGTTCGAAACTAGGGAGATGTTGCACTAGTTTGGGGAGATTTATTTTCATCATTGACAAAGAACCTCTTTGAAAAATGGTTTAGGGAGATTTACATGACCATCTAAGGCTTCACTGGCCGTATAGCCAGTCATGAAGCTTCACCTGCCTGATAGTGCTTCACTAAAATAGTCATAACATTTTATTCCAAACTTCAAATGAGACAAACTTGGTGGCGTTGGAAAGCGGACTCAAAGACCTTTAATTTGATAGGCCATGGGCCACCTAATTTATTTTGTACTGAGAGCTGGATCATTTGAAGTTGATCCAAACCCTGAAAGCTGATGGGTGACTTATACTGACCCATAAACGGGTCGTCCAAGTCACCACGTGTCGTCTAAGGGCTCGTGAAGGTGACCTTCACCTTGGCAGCCTCGGGCAGTCCTTCACGATGCCCAATACAGGTTGTGGACATCTAAATGGTCCATCTAAGGTGCCGAGAAGGGTTCATGGTCAATTTTGGGTTCGTGGATTTGCCCGTTTGCCCTCTTTAGCCTTTCTCAAAGTTCGAGGTGTTACACAAAGGATTCAAATTTTAAGAGTAGAGTTGCGAGGTGTTATAGAATTATTCAAATCGTAGCTTAGAAGTTTTTGGGGTGTTACAAACATTTATTTATTTCCACTTGACATAAATCTTTTATTATTTAGTTAATCATTTATTATTATTATTTACTAAATAAAAGTAGTGAATTTATAAATAAAATAATAAATAAATAAATCATTACCCCAAAAATGAGACAATGGATTGACTTTTAGTCGGGGAACGAGCATCACTCCTTTTGTTACGAAATCGAAACAATTCTCTATTCTTCGCATTTATACTCACCACAATGAATTGACTTATAGTCGGAAAATGAGCATCACTCATTGTATTACGGAATTCGAATGACTATCTATTCTTTGTGTTTATACCCATCACAATGAATTTACTTATAGTCGGGGAACGATCACTGATTGTATTATGGAATCGAAATGATTCTCTATTCTTCGTGTTTATACTCATCACAATGAATTGACTTATACTCGGTGAATGAGAATCATTCATTGTATTACAGAATTCAAAGGCTTCTCTATTCTTCATGTTTATACATATCACAATGAATTGACTTATAGTCGGAAAAGAGCATCACTCATTGTATTATGAAATCGAAACGATTCTCTATTCTTCGCTTTTATACTAATCACAATGAACTGCCTTATAGTCGAAGAACGAGCATCACTCATTGTATTATAGAATCCAAACGATTCTTTATTATTCACATTTATACTCATCACAATGCATTGATTTATAGTTAGAGAACGAGCATCACTCCTTGTATTGTGGAATCTAAATAATTCTCTATTCTTCACGTTTATACTCATCACAATGAATTGACTTATAGTAGGGGAATGAGCATCACTCGTTGTATTACGGGAATCCAAATGATGGCCTCCAATTGTATTTATTTTTTCCTCCCTTTTTGACATTTTTACTATTGCATTATATAATAATTATAATGACCCGATTAGTCATTTTTAGAAATCTTCATAAAATTACCATTTTATCCCTCCTAATTTTGACCCCGAGTCATTTCTGATTGAGTTTTAAAAGTTGATTTTGAACTTTGAGTAAAAAATTGAGAATTTTATAAGTTTTTTATTTTAAAAGAAAAAAGTTGCTTAAAAGTAGTTTTCGAAGTTTTTTGGAGTTTTGAGTGTCAGAAAAGAATTATGTCGATTCCATCAGTCCCGAAATGTGTAAATTGGTCCAAGAAAGTTGTCAATTAATGATTCGGAGTCTTTTGAGGATTTGATGTCCTCAGTTGGGAAATTGTAGAATTTTAGCCTTCGGTTTACTTTTGTCAATATTCAGGATTCGAATGCTTGAATCATAATTTCGAGAGTTCGTTTGTATTCAAGGGATGATTTTATGCCTAAATGAGGTCTTGGTTGAATTTTCAGAGGTCCCGAACTTGTTTGACCTTTTTAAGTGTTATATTCATTTCTCGTGACTTGCACGAGTTTCAGGTCATGGACACCTCAGATTCATGTTTCGATGGTTCCATTAAGTCCAAAACGTCGAGTTTACTAAATTTGCATATATGGTTTGTGTGTACGGGGTTTCAAACGAATCTCGAGGGTCCTATTGATATTTTGAGTGTTGGCTGATTTTTTAATGCCTGAGTTTTGTACCCTTTGCTTTTGTAATAAGCCTTCCGCTTTAGCGAATCTGTGATTGCTAAAGTGAAAGCTGGACTTTTGCGAGATTCGCTTAAACGAACCAAGGCTCGCTTTAGCGGTCGTCACTTAAGTGGAGCTTGGTTTGAAAAAGTGAGACCTCAGGTTTTGCAAGGTTCACGTAAGCGAACCTGAGTTCGCTTAAGTGACATCAGAGGGGGTTTACGCCAACCATTTTCAAGGTTATAGCCATTTTTCTCCATTTTGAGCTTTGTAAAACCCTTGGAAACGAATTTGAAGAGATTTCTTGTGCTAAATCATTTGAGTAAGCTTTTGTGAACCTAAAACTTCATTTTTCATTAATCATTTATGAATTTTAACATCAAAACTTGAGAGTTTGATTAGCAAATGATAAGGTTTTTCAAAAACTTGAGTTCCAAATTAAAATGGTGATTGTGAACTGATTTTAATTCCTTTTTTGAAATGGTTTTCACCAATGAGTTCCAAATGCTTGGATAATATTTTCAAGTAAAGATTTTCAGATTCAAACCTCATTTTGGAAATAGGGTTTTTAAGTTGATATGCCCATTTTTCAAAGAGTATGATATGAGAATTGTTATTTTCAAAATCTTATTGTGATAACTTAATTAAAATAGATTGTGTGGCTTTGGACGTTGTTCAAAAAGGGAAGACTCAAGTCTTGGATTGACTATTTGATTTAATTAAGGCAAGTGATCTCTTAAATTTTGTAATCTAGTATACTCGTGTATTTCCCTTCACTATGTGTTGGGGAGTCATAGGAATGAGGTGATGGGTTCATTGTTCCACTTGATTAATCTTAATGGATAAAAAGAGGATTAATAAAAAGGCAACGTGTTGATCATAATTCTTTGTGAATTGCCTTGTTGTGAACCCTATTTGGTTGATTAATGAAATGCTTTGATGGCATTGATGTGGACTTGAATTGCTTGAATTTTTGTCTCTTCCTTATGTTGTGAAATTGCTTATTTGCATTGATATTATTGTGCACTGTGATGAGACATGTGATGTTATGCCGAAGGGAAATGATTCAGGCAAGTGACATGATATAAAGCCGAAAGAAAATGGTTTAGGCTAGTGATATGATATAAAGCCGAAGGGAAATGGTTCCGATACGTAATGTGATATAAAGCTGAAGGGAAATATTTCCATCTAGTGATATGGTTTAAAGTCGAAGGCAAATGGTTTCGTCTAGTGATATGATATAAAGCCGAAGGGAAATGGTTTCGGCTAGTGATATTGTGCTGAATGGAAATGGTTTTGGAAAGAGTTGATTGTTCTGACTTATTGCATTTTGATACTTGTGATTGATCTACTTGTTACTTCTAATTGATCTACTGGTTACTTGTGATTGACATACTTGATACGTGTTTGTAGTTGGATTGTGACAATTCTACTGTGATTGTTAAGCCTTGTGAATTATGTATGGTAGATTTGTCAGGTGGATTGATTTCTTTGCGGTTGTAGTTTGAGGAGGTTCGGTTGGGGATTAAAGGAGTACTCATTTTCTAGGTAGTTTGCCTTGTTTATTTGGTTACTTGTTAACTGTTGTATTGGTTGGTACTCACTCCTTGCTTATACACTTATGTAGGTTCCGAGCCTGATACAGTGTGATTGCTCTTCTTCTTCTCCTATTTTCGAGGCTTGTCAAAGGACTTTTGAGAGGTAGCTGCTTGTCATCCCAGCAGGCCCTCTTGTTCCTTATTTTATGTTTTGTTCTAGTTAAGCAACAAAGACATTGAGATTTGTAATTATCTTCCATTTCCACACTTTATGTATTAGTGCCTTGTACACGTGACAACCAGGTTTTGGGGTTATATTAGAATGAATAAGTTTTTCACTTTTATCTTATTCTTGTTTTATTTTCCACATTTATTTTGTTTCGTTGGGTTGAGGCTTACTTGTCTTGGTAGGAACAGACAAGCTCCGTCATGTCAATTTTTGGGTCTTTACAAATGGTATCGGAGTCCCAAGTTCATAGGTCTCACATGTGTACAAGACAATTCTAAGTATAGTCTCGAGGATCGATACAGAGATATATGTACTTATCTTCGAGAAGCTATGAAGACTGTTAGGAAATTTCGTTTTGTTCATGCTTTCTTATCGTGCATAGTTACCTTTGCTAGTGCTGAGTTGCCGCGTGTTAGTTTGGCAGATGCCGAGGACCAGAGCTCTTTGTTTTCCGTGGTAGAGGGGAGGCAGTGTGTAACATCTTGGAAGTTGGAAAGTCAAAAGGAAAAAAGAAATACATATTTGGACACTGAAGCAGGTTCTACGAGTCCAACCTACGGACCATAAGAAGTCCTAGATCTATAGGAAGGGAGTCATAGACCTCAGATAAATTTTTAGAATTTCAAGTTTCTAAAGTTTGACCTACAGATGAATACGACAACTGTAGAAAGGTTGACGAGTCATAGATGTCTTTCGTAGAAGGGATTTAGAGATTTGATTTAGGACCTCAGTTCCACGGAAGGATTTGATGGGTCATCATTTGTTCTACGAGTCGTAGGATGGGCCTCATAGAAAAGGTTCAGTAGGAGTTTGGACGGACCATAGAAAGGTCTCGTGGGAAGGAAGTAAGGTGAAAGTTGGATTTCTAAAGTTGGTTCTACGATTTACCAGTATAGGTCATAGAAAGTTCTACGGACCGTAGGTCCAAACCGTAGGACTGTCTAGCAGTTATTTCTTAAGAGTATTTGAGTCTTTTCATACCCATTTAATGTCTATGTTACGTCATTTTATCCGAAATTCTAAGTCCTATAACTATCCTTCAACCCCTAAAACTACCCCAACTCTTTCATTACCTCAAATTTCTTAAATTCATCCAAGTTCACCCCCTTCAATTTTCTTCCAAGGTCAAGAAGAAGAAGCTAGGATTTTCAAGTCAAGTCTCCAATTCCTCCATTGCTTTTGGGCTTTGAATAACAAGGTATGTAGGGTTTCATCAATGGGTTCCATTCACCCATTGAGCCCCAAGGTTTCTAAATTCTTCAAAGTTCAATTTCTCAAAAATTGATTGGGTTTTCATTCCATTCATCATAGGTTCTAATTTTATTGATTCAATTGTTTGATTTTAATATTATTATGATTGCTTTGACTCAATTACATTCTTTCCAATTGTTTTCACATGAGCCCAAACATTGATTATGAATTTTGAATATGAACCCTAGTTTGCATAAATTTGAAAATAAGCTATGAATCAACAAATGATGTTTTCATGAACTTAGGCATGATTTATGAAAAAAAAGAATTGTGTATGATCTACGTTGCTTTAATATGAGCATCGATGAAATTGTGAAAGGATCTTCTCACATATTAAGGGACCATGGTTTGGTGAAAGGTTTTCTCACTTAGTCTTGATTCAAGATTTAATGAGCTGCTCTATGATGTTTTAGCTTGGATTAGTAACTTAATTGTGCATTTCCATGGATGATAATATATTTTTGAATATGACCATTCCGTTGGGATTTAACTTAGCACCGAGAGAACTTTGAGGTGGAGGCTCAAATAGAGTAGTCTCTAGTAGCAATCTCTAGTTCCAAACTACGTGCCCCCATAGGATTGTCTTGAATGGACTAGCTAGTGGATCCATATATAGCATATGATATGATACGACATTCTACCATGGTAAATAGACTCTCCCTTCTCGATGTGGGAGTTACATCGGATTCCATGTCACAACTCGCATGGTCTATTGTCTGTTAAAGCTAATATCCCACAAAATGATCTATGTTTTCTATCAAAGTTTTAATGAAGCTTTCCTTATGATCTTAAAATTCATTGACCATGTTCATGATTTACGATGTTTCTTTAAAGGTTTTACTATGTTTAGGTTGGTCATGCATATCATATTTTTCATTATGTCCTCTTATGATCATATTTCATGTTTTATTGCATTTTCCTCATAGTTAGTACATTCCATGCACTAATGCATACTTGTGCCTACATTGTTTCATTAATGTAGAGCGTGATGATTCCTCTCCCTCTGTTCGTGGCTAGTCGATCACTATAGAGATTTGAAGACTTGGTGAGTCCTCATACTTTGAGGATGATGTTGCCTTTATTGTTTTCATATGTCTTAATATTTTGGATCTTGTACGTGTTGTACGGGTTACATCCCAACCACTCCTTTTGATGTAATAGATGCTTTGTCAAGACTATGTCAGACTTTTGCTTTTAAATGTCAAACTCTTTAATTCATATGAGATTTCTTGCTTTTCTCTATTATGTTGTGTATTTGTATGTCAAGTGGCTTGTGCAGGGTCTCTCAGGGTCTTATACGCCATATCACATCTAGGTTGTACTTTGGACCATGACATAGTCCCTGAGGTAGTTACTAAGACACTAGGTAGAGGTAGAGGTAGGGCCCAAGCTAGAGGTCGTGTGCATAGTGTAGCACTGGCAAGACATCATGCCCCTAGAGTGGCACCAACTAGGGGTATAGCTAGAGAGGTCTCTCCTCAAACATAGGTTGAGGTTGCTGAGGACCAGGTTCCTCCTGAGTTTGGAGCTTCTTTGTTTCAAATGACTTTGTGGAGGATTCTGGGTGTACTGGAGAACTTCTCTCATGGTGGTGCGGTAGGTAAACCATAGGATTCTTAGATGAGGGTAGGGGCACATACCCCAGGTCAGTAGCAAGTTCTAGGATTCATGATTAGGTGGTCTAGCCATCAGTGGTTCCTTCACCAGTGGTTCCTGCACAGTTTACTCTTAAGGTTATCCTGACGACAACTGATCAGCAGTGTCATGAGAAGTTTCAGAAGATGAAACCACTCTAGTTTCAGAGTGGTAAGTGCGAGGATGCTCATGAGTTCTTGACTTTGTGCCATGAGATGCTTGAGGCAGTAGGTATGGTGGATGATCATGGTGTTCATTTGTTGCACTTCAGCTTTATGGACCTGCCAGAGAGTGGTGGAGTACTTTCATGAAGTTTAGACTAGTTGAATCTCCTCTAACTGAGTGGGATACGTTCTCTAGTGTTCTCTAGGACCGCTTCATCCCTTGGAGCATGAGAGAGGAGAATCAAATGAGGTTTGAGGACTTGAGAAAGGGCAGTTTGACTGCTACTGAGTATGAGTCTTGTTTCTGTGAGCTATCCAGGTACGCCATGACTATTGTTCCGGATGAGGTGGAGAGAGTTTGCAGGTTTGTGAGAGGGTTGATTTTCTCCACTAGGTCTTATGTGTTCAGAGTAGCCAGAGAGGGGGCTTCCTTTCGGTCCATTGTGAGTACTGCCAAGGACGCGGAGTTAATGATTATGGAAAAGTTTAGGGATCCCAAGAGGGCCCATTCTTCTGGTCAGTTTTCTAGCGCCTCATCTAGAGGAAAAGGTTCACATAGAGGTAGTAGCTCCTTTCAGCATTGTCAGTCTATACATGCATCTATACCAGTAGTTGAGAGTGGGTAGATTTCTGAGGATCCTATAGTTCTAGCTGAGGTGTCCATGGTAGCTCATCTAGTTTGTAGAAGTAGCCTTTCACACCAAAATTTCGTTATGGTTGTAGGGATCCAGGTCATATGATTTGGCAGTTCCTCTACAGACTCACTCAGGACCCCAACGTACTTATTCAACTGCTACAACTAGAGATTCAGTGCCTCTGACCAAAGGTCGAGGTAGAGGTCAGTCCGACAGAGGCAGCAGGACTTCTGGTAAGGGTGATACAATTCCACAGAGTAGAGGTTGGGGTTCTACTCAGACTATAGGTGGTAAAAAAGGATAGTGTTATGCTTTTCAAGGGAGGCCTGAGGCCGAAACTTCTGGTGTTGTGATTACAAGTATCGTTCCAATTTTCCATCGACCTACGTCTGTACTGTTTGATCCACGGTTTACTTTATTGTATGTGTCTACCTATTTTGTTGTTGGATTTGATATGATGTATGATATCATGTATGTGCCTATTCATGTTTCTACACCGGTGGGTGAGTCCTTGGTGGTGGATCGAGTGCATCGATCCTGTCTTATTTCTTTAGATGGGTATGATACTTGGGTAGACTTGACGATTCTGGGGATGGTAGACTTTGATTTTATCTTGGGTATGGATTGGCTCTCCCCGCATCATGCTATTCTTAATTTTTATGCTAAGACTGTTACCTTAGCAATGTCGGGTGTCTCGAGAGTTGAGTGGATGGGTCCTAGTGGTTCTTATTCTAGCAAGGTTATCTCCTCCATTCGAGTTCAGAGATTGGTGGATAGAGGGTATTTGTCCTATTTGGTCTGTATTCAAGATACTGGTGTTGAGACACCTCCCATGGATTATGTGCCTCTAATTCGAAAGTTTTTAGATATTTTTCCTACTAATCATCCAGGTGTTCCTTTGAATAGGAATATTGATTTTGCTATTAACTTGGAGTCGGGCACCAAGTCCATCTCTATTCCTCTTTATGGCATTGCCCCAGTAGAGTTGAAGGAATTGAAGGATCAGTTGCAGGAATTGTTGAGTAAGAGGTTTATTCGCCCTAGTGTTTCTCCGTGGGGTGCTCCTATTTTGTTTGTGAGAAAGAAGGATGGGACCATGAGGAAGTGTATTGATTACCGATAGTTGAACAAATTGACAGTATAGAACAAGTATCCTCTTCCTCATATTAATGAGTTATTTGATCAGCTTCAAGGGGCATCTTTGATTTCTAAGATTGATTTGAGGTCCGGCTATCATCACCTGAAGATTAGGGCATGGGATATCCCTAAGACAACTTTCAAGACTCGTTATGGGCACTATGAGTTTCTTATGATGTCATTCGGTTTAACTAATACCCCTATAGCGTTCATGGAGTCAATAGACGAGGTGTTCTAACCTTTTTTTGATTCATTTGTGATAGACTTCATTGATGACATCTTGATGTACTCCAAGACTAAGAAGGACCATGATCGACATTTGAGGATTGTGCTCCAGAGACTGAGGGAAGAGAAATTATATGCCAAGTTATCAAAGTGCGAGTTTTGGCTTGATTCTATTACATTTTTGGGACACGTGGTGTCCGTGGAATGTATTCGGGTGGATCCAGCCAAGATTGAGGTAGTTATAGGTTGGACCATGCCTACTTCATTTACTGAGATTCGGAGTTTTATGGTACTTGAAGGCTATTACAGATGATTTGTTCAGAGCTTCTCCACTATTGCATCTCCTTTGACTAGATTGAATCGACAAAGTGTGAGCTTTTAGTGGTCTGATAAGTATGAGGAGAGCTTCCAAAAGCTCAGGACCTTGTTGACTTCAGCTCATGTTTTGACTTCTACCTGAGGAGGGTGTAGTCTTCACTGTTTATTGGGATGTTTCTGGAGTTGGGTTGGGTGGTGTTTTGATGCACAAGGGGAAGGTGTTTATTCTTCTAGAAAGTTGAAGACCCATGACAAGAACTACCTTACTCATGATTTAAAGTTGAAAGTTGTAGTGCTTGTCCTTAATCTATGGTGGCATTATCGGTATGGGGTACATTGTGAGGTCTTCACTGACCATCAAAATCTTCACTACATCTTCAGTCAGAGGGATCTGAACTTGCGGCAGCCTAGATAGCTTGAGTTACTAAAGGACTATGACATCACCATCTTGTATCATCTAGGGAAGGCCAATGTGGTACCCGATGCTTTAAGTGGAAAGACTTCTAGTATGGGAATTCTTGTTGCTATCAGTGTAGAGGAGAGACCATTGGCTAGAGATGTTCAAAGGTTAGCCAACAGTCTTGTCCGATTATAGATTTCTGAGGAGAGTGGTGGTTTAATTGCTTTCATAAAGGCCCGTTCTTCCTTAGTTGAGCATATCCATGAGTACTAGTTTGATAATGAGAAGTTGTGTCTCATTCGAGAAAAAGTCTTGAGAGGGGAAGCCAAGGAGGTTGTCCTTGATTCTGATAGTGTCTTGAGGATCGGAGGTAGGATTTTTGTGGCCAAGACGGGCGAGTTGATTAGATTGATTCTTGAGGAGGCCCATTTTTCTTGATATTCTATTCATTCGGGGGCAGTGAAGATGTAACATGACTTGAGTTAGCTTTATTGGTGGTGTGGCATGAAAAGGGATATTGTAGATTTTGTTTCTAGGTACTTGACTTACTAATTGGTCAAGTGTGAGCACCAGCGGCCCGGAGGTATATCTTAGAGGATGTCTATTCCTACTTGTAAGTGGAGGCATATTACTATGGATTTTGTTGTGGGTTTGCTTAATATCGTGGGTGGTTATGACTCCATTTGGGTGGTTGTTGAACGACTGACCAAGTCTTCCCATTTCATCCCAGTTCGGGAGAGTATACAACGGAGAAGTTAGCATAACTTTATATCAATTAGATTGCGCAACTACATGGAGTCCTTGTTTCAATTGTCTCTGATCGAAGTTCATTTTTCACTTCCCATTTTTGGAAGGCCTTATAGAATGGTTTGGGTAGTAAGTTAGATATGAGTATAACTTTCCACCCTTAGATAGATGGTTAGTCTGATCAGATGATTCAGGTGTTGGGGGACATGCTTCGATCTTGTGTGATTGATTTTGGTGCTAGATGTGATCAATATTTGCCCTTAGCAGAGTTTTCCTACAGCAACAGTTACCACTTTAGTATTCAAATGGCCCCATTTGAGGTATTGTATGGCAGACGGTGTAGATCTCCGGTCGGATGGTTTGATTTGGCTAAGATGGACTCTTTGAATGTAGACTTGGTTAGAGAAGCTATGGAGCAGGTATGTATAATTCAAGATAGACTGTTGAAAGTCCAGAGTCGACAGAAGAGTTAGGCAGACCAGAGAGTTTGAGCCCTAGTGTTTTGGGAGGGTGATCATACATGGCTCTGAGTATCACCAATGAAGAGTATGATGAGGTTCAAAAAGAAGGGCAGGCTTAGCCCTAGATTCATTGGACCTTTTCAGATTTTTAGTCGAGTGGGAGAGGTGGCCTATAAGTTGGCCTTGCCACCTAGCTTGTCAGTTGTGCATCATGTGTTTCATATCTCCATGCTTCAAAAGTACATGCCTGATGAGTCCCATCTACTTTCACTTGATTCAGTTGTCTTGGGTCCAGACTTGTACTTTGAGGAGGAGCCTATAGCCATCTTGCATAGGCAGGTCCAAAGGATTAGGACCAAGGAGATTGCCTCAGTGAAGGTGCAGTGGAAGCACCATTCAATTCGTGAGGCGACTTAGGAGACATAGTCTGATATGTGTGCCAAATATCCTCAACTTTTTTAGGCTTTAGGTACTTTTTTTTGCTTTTTGTTCGAGGAGGAACATGGTTTTTAGTGGTGAATAATGTAATGACCCGATTGGTCATTTTTGGAAATTTTTATAAAATTACCATTTCACCCCTCTCGATTTTGACCCCGAGTCATTTCTGATTGAGTTTTGAAAGTTGGTTTCAAACTTGAAGTAAAAAGTTATAAATTTTGTAAGTTTTTCATTTTGAAAGCCTAAAGTTGTTTAAAAGTGGTTTTCAGAGTCTTTTGGAGTTTCAAGTGTCGCAATGGAATTATGTTGATTCCATCAGTCCCGAAATGTAGAAATTGGTGTAACAAAGTTATCGGTTTCTAATTCGGAGTCTTTTTCAGGATTTGAGGTCCTAAGTTAGAAAATTATGGAATTTTAGCCTTTGAATTGACTTTGGTCAATATTTGGGGTTCATATGCTCGGATCAGAATTTCGAGAGTTCTGTTGGATTCGAGAGATGATTTTAGGCCTAAGTGAGGCCTTGGTGGAATTTTTAGAGGTCCCGAGCTTGATTTGTCCTCTTTAAGCATTATTTTAATTTCTTGTGACTTCCATGAGTTTCAGGTCAAGGTGACCTCAAATTCATGTTTCGATGGTTCCATTGAGTCCAGAACATCGAGTTTAGTCAATTTGAATATATAGTTTGTGTGTACAGGGTTCTGAACGAATTCCGATGGTCCTTTTGATGTTTTGAGTATTGGCTGATTTTCTGAAGTCAGAGTTCTGTACCCTTCACTTTTGCGATAGGCATTCCGCTTTAGCAAAGTATGATCACTAAGGTGAAGGCTAGACTTTCGCGGGGTTCTCTTAAGAGAACTAGGGCTCGATTTAGCGATGGTCGCTTAAGCAGAGCCTAGTTCACAAAAGCAAGACCCTTAGTTTTTGCGAGGTTCGCTTAAGCAACATCAGAGGGTGTTTATGCCTACCATTTTTGGGGTTTTAGCCATTTTCCTTATTTTGAGCTTTGTAAGACCCTAGGAGGCGATTTTGAAGAGATATCTTATGCTAAATCATTTGGGTAAGCTTTTGTGTCCCTGAAACTTCATTTTCCATTAATCATTTATGGATTTTAACATCAAAACTTGAGATTTTGATTGGCAAATGGCTAGGTTTTTCAAGAACTTGAGTTCTAAACTAAATTGTTGATTGTGAACAGATTTTAATTCCTTTTTCAAAATGGTTTTCACCAATGATTTCCAAATGTCTTGGGTAATTTTTTCAAGTAAATATTTTTTATTCAAACCACATTTTCAGAATTGGGTTTTTGAGTTGATTGGCCCATTTTTCTCAGAGTATGATATGGGTATTGTTCTTTTTTAAATCTTATTGTGATTAGTTGATTGAAATATATTGTGTGGCTTCGGACGTTGTTCAGAAAGGGAAGACTTAAGTATTGGATTGACTCTTTGATTGAATAGAGGCAAGTGATCTCTTAAATTTTGTAATCAAGTAGAATAGTGTATTTTTCTTCATTGTGTATGTTGGGGAGTAATGGGAATGAGGTGATGGGTTCATTATTCCACTTGATTAATCTTATTAGATAAAAAGAAGATTAATTATGAATTGACTTATTGTGAACCCTATTTGGTTGATTGATGAAATGCTTTGATAGCATTGATGTGTACTTGAATCGCTTGAATTGGTTTCTCTTCCTTATGGTGTGAAATTACTTATATGCATTGATATTATTGTGCATCGTGATGAGACATATGATGTTATGCCGAAGGAAATGATTCCAGCAAGTGACTCGATAGGAAAATGGTTCGGGCTAGTGATGTGATATAAAGTTAAAGGGATATTGTTTGGGCTAGTGACAATGTTGCCAAAGGAAAATGGTTCTTGCAAGCAATGTGATATTGTAGCATTGTTAGGTTGAACTAAGTTCTATGTAGGTTGTAGTTTGAGGAGGTTCGATTGGGGATGAAAGGAGTTCTTGTCTTCTAGATAGTTTTCCTTATTTATTTGGTTACTTGTTGAGTACCATGTTGGTTGGTACTTACTCCTTGCTTCTACACTTGTGAAGGTTCCGAACCAAGTACCGTGTGATTACTTTTCTTCTTTACCTAATTCCAAGGCTTGTCAAAGGATTCTTGAGTGGTAGCTGCTTGTCATCTCGGCAGGCCCTCTTGTTCCTTATTTTATGCTTTGTTCTATTTGAGCAACAAAGACATTAATACTTGTAATTATCCTTCATTTTGAGAATTTATTTATTAGTGGCTTTGTCATGCCATGGGCCTACACCCTGGATGTGACCGGCACTCGAGAACTATTGATGGCTCCTAAGTGAACCCTCGGGCTGGCTGACTACTTAGCAGAAGATTTAACTCCAGCAAATTAAAAGCTTCAAAGAGAAAAATATAACTCAACGGTCTCAAATACTCATTTAAGCAAAATATAATATTCGCAAAACACTTTAAAAAAAGAATTTATGAAAACAACTCAACTCTAGCTATCTATGAAGCCTCTAAGTCGAACATAGACGTCAAGACAAGACCTTCGACGCCCCAAAGTAAATATTGAAATAAAAATGGGGCCCTCCAAATGCAAGGAGGACTCTCAATGGGAAGTGCAAAGTAATCTCAACAAAGCGTCTGTTGATGATCCTGAACACCTGTATCTACATCATAAAAAGATGCAGGTTGAATGACATCAGTACATTGAATGTATAAGTATGTAATATAGCCAAGGCAAAATGACTGAAATAGATGTAAATATATACGCAACTGAATGTAAAGAAATAAAGAGTGAAATCACTTAAATTTTACAAAATACTTACTCGTCTCTAAACTCAACATATTAAGTGATATGATAAAATACACTTTTAACTCTATTTGGGAGGTTCTCTAACCGACAACCATCACTATGAGCAATGTGATGATACAGCGTCTCACCCAAACTGAAATAATTGTACTATACCTTGTCGGGATATAGAACATCTCAACTAAGTGGATCCACTAAAGCTATGTTTGAAAGTAATAAAGGGTCGTCTAAAAAGTAAGATCCTTTACCCATGTTGGCTACATGGTTTATAAGGAATGTGAGTTGTCTGAACTCATCCCCATATCGGTGCTTAATACTACTCTCAATAAATATATGCTCATGCTTAAGTAAAAATACTCTTTCTCTATTTTGACGCAATTACTCAAAAGATCCTCTTTAAGAGGCAATGTCTCAATTATCTCTGGAAAATACTTTAACTCTTTATGAAAATCAAAGTTTTCTTTCTCAATGTAAAAATGATACATTTGTGAATCAATTAATCACCTCATACTTTACTCAAAATCATTCTTTATATTCTACTCAAAACTCGTCTTTTCTTTTTCAAAGTCAATTTATGACAGAAGAGTTTGGTTAAAAGATTCTCAGTAAAAACCCAATAATAGGGTTCATGCTGAAAAATAGACATGAACAATCAACTTAAGATTCTCAATGCAAGATATAGCAACTCAAAAATCAAGAATAGAACTTAGAACTCAACAACAAACTCATCTCTAGAATTATCAAAACCAAGGATGTTATCCTAGATTATTCTTTACTAATTGAAAGTAGATGTAGGGAGTGAGAACAAACTAGTCTAGCACTATGAATAGCCTTACATAATTGGAAGAACAAAGTTCTTGACGAAACTGGAAGAACGCTTGAAAACCCTAGCTTTCTCCTCTTGGATCCTTTCTAAGACTAGGAAATGTTAGTGAACGTAAAAGGATTGACTAACACTGTTTAAACCCTTAACTAGGTGTAAAAACGTCATGGTTTAGGATTAGAAGGGGTGGGAAAAGATTAAACTACTCCTCTTAAAAGGTGATGAAAACCTTCCATGAGTCCATCTACAGTTTGTATTTTGTAATATGGACCGTAGATGCCATCAATGGGATTTGTATTAATTTTTAAGGCTCATAATTTCATTCTACAAGTCCAAACTACGACTTGAGGAAGTTACTACGAACCGTAGATCCAATTTGTAGAATTTATATTGAATTTTAAGGCCAGAAACTCATTCTACAGGTCCAAACTATGACCCGTAGATGGATCCATAGGAATGGGTTCCCTAAGTTTGACTTCTCTGAAGTTCTCTACGAGTTGACAGTATGGGTTGTCGAAATTTCTACAGCCCGTAGAAGCAATTCGGAGGAATTGACTCAGGAAACTCTGATATGGTAGTCCCTGGTAAAATGGTCATAACTTTTTACTTCTGAACTCGAAATGAGGCAAACTTAGTGGCGTTGAGAAGACGACTCATAGACCTTAAATTTGATAGGTCATGGGCTACCTAATTCATTAGTTTATGAGAGATATGATCATTTTAAGTTGATCTAAGTATAATCTTATGTCAAAACTTAATCGGTAAGGAAGCTTTCAACTCAACTTTGTACTAGGGGATTCTTTGTGACCTTAATTCATATTCAAATCCAGTCTCATGCTAAATAATTGACCTTAAATCCTAAGAACAATTTAAGAATAACTCGATACGACCTAATACACAAATAAAGAATGGTCCGGGCCTTAGCTTAGCAATTTTCGGGGGTATTACAGGCTTGTACACGTGAAAATATGGTTTTGGGATTTTATTAGAATGAATAAGTTTTCCACTTTTATCTTATTCTTGTTTTATTTTCTGCATTTTTTCATTTCATTGGGTTGAGGCTGACTTGTCTTGGTGAGAATAGGCAAGTGTCATCACGTCTTTTTTTGGATCGTGACAATAATAACACAATAATCTACTTTAAAGTATTTTTATTGTTCTTAATTATTACATTCATAACTCTCAGCATTTTATTTACATGTTACTCATTGGCAACCCAGTGTTTTATTTTTAAAAAATGCCACATAATTTTTCATTTACCATAATTAATCACTCCTCATTACAAAAAAAAGAAAGACGGATAATGAAATTTCCTCATTAAATTTTTGGTCATCCATTACTAGCTAGTTTTCACTGGAGTTGAGCAAAGAGCTCGTTTACTATACTTCCTCTTGCCATTGGAGTTGAGCAAATAGCTCGTAACTCGAGAAAATTGGGTAAAATACTTCTTTTATATGCTCCTTTTAGTATTTGTTGAGTGTATCGTATATATGCTCCTTTTAGTATTTTATTTTGTTTTCCTTCATTCATTATTTTAAAAATTCACTAGTTTGTAATCCATTTCCGTTGATTTGGTTCAATTCTTTTGGATGTTTAGAATAATGATTCTAAATTTATCGACTTTTTGAGTTTTCAGGTAAGATTAATTTTATATTAAATAAATAAATAATATTGCGTAATAATTAACAAACTTATTAATGTTGTGTTAAATTAACTCAAAGATTAATAGGTGTGGAAAATATAAAATAAAAATACATCACCTCACATTAATTAATTTGCATTAAAAAGAGGGAAAGAAATCTAATCTTTTCAATTTGTAAGAAATAGGGTAAGTAGATGTACTCAATTACCTTTAGTGAACGTGAAGAGCCAAAGCTCTCTGAACGAAATATAATTTATTTTCATCAGTTTGGTTCGTTTCTTTCGGGTGTTTAGGATAATGATTCAAAAATATTTAACAAAACTCACTATTATGAAGAAATTATTCAAGTAAACTATGTTAAAAAGTAATTTCTTGTCATTAAAATTTCTTTTCAAACTAAAAATCTACGCTGGACTCGAACACGCCACCCAGCATTCCTAAACTAAATGCATTATCATTAGGCTAGAATAGCCACATCTACTACTTATTACAAACTTTATTTTATTATACAGAAATCTAGTCAAGATTTTATTTGTCTATAAATATTAAATGCCTGCAACTTCTCTTCCTCAACATTCTATAACAATTCCCACATACTTTCTTAAGCATTACTCTAACTCATGACATCATCCCTCTTTGAAAAATCAAACTCTTGAAAAATACCAATGGACGTGCCCCAGTTTACTAGAAGAAGATCTATGAACCTCACCACATCCCCAGACGTGCTGGAGAAACTTTATTTCAACAAAAAAACATGCCTGTGAAAAGCTACAGGGTGAACTAACTGAGCTAATCAAAAGGCTGGTTGAGTGGAAAGGCAAGGACTGGGTGAAAATAATGTTGCTCTATGAACCACGACCCTTGACTAAATGCTTTGACTTCAATCAAAAAGTCATTAGGGAAAACCCTATTGATGTCAGACTCTCTCTTGATACAGATGATGAAGCAACTGGGGGAGTGGTATGAGCCAAGGAAGAGGAGACAAGTGAGGTAGCAAAGCCCAGGACGAGGAAGAGGGAATGCCAAAGAGTTCTGTTACTGTAGATGGATGCATCAGAATTGTTCGGTGGGGGTGTGGTGGAGGGGGTAATGGTGGTTTTTGTGATAGGGTTCCCTCTATGTTTAGTGGGTTATGCTGCTAGTTGTGTTGTTTAGGTAGTTCTTTAAGTGTAAATTTTTTATTTTGTTATTTTCTTGTTTTTTGTGGTTAAAACCCGTTCCTCGTCCATGGGTGTATGTTTTTACTCCTTTCAATCAATGATAACCCCCATTTATTTTCATTTATTTGCTTTGCGTTATACTAGGTGTCCAAACTCTATCACCGTCACAACTAAATTTGCCTTATCTTCGGTGGGGAGGCAACAATTTTATCATATCAGTCAACAACCTAAAATGGGCAAGCAAATACTACATGTGGACAGACAACAAATATCAACACTTAGAATCAAAACAAGAAGGATTAACAACATCAACAACGGAGAGCATGTATAGCAATAGTCTAGAAGCCACTGAGTCTCATAGCTATTATATTTACAACATAGTTTGTGGCCATTTCATGAGAAGAATATCTATGAGAAAACTAACTAGCCTAAACTATGTCACATGCAAAACGAGATACTGTCACCAACAAAAAAAGAGCAAAGGAGTCTGATCTGTAATCTTGTGCATGCATCCAACAAAGAGATCTCGAAGAAGGAGTCTCAGAGCAACTTGTTTTTCTCTACTGTCACTTCAACTGAGAAACAAGGGAAGTCAGTACTGAAAGATTAAAAGAAGAAAAGGGAAGCTTACCTAGTTCTTCAAAGAAGGAATACAGGACTCAAGCTCTCAAAAACCCACATCGGATAGTACACCTTCAGAAGAATAAGGAAACTCAAAAGATAAGATGGAGTTTACAAGATTGGAAATATAACAGGTACTCACCTTTGATAGTTGAACACAAGAGCATCTTTTCATGGACGGTGAAGAATATTGATCACCCATAGGAGCAGGAGGATTATTTTGACTGGAGTTTGGGGAGACACAAGAAAACATTCTCAACGGCAGCAAGAAGAAGTGAAAGAGGAGGAGCTAGCTTAGAAACAATTTAGAAAACTTTGTTTTTTAGGGTTAAGTTTGGCATTTTGTTAGTTTATACCTGAATTTGGTTTTGTTGGGCCGAATAAAGGTTTAAAAGTTTTTAGTTTGGGAAAAAAAAATTGGCAGTTTTTAAACAATTATTACATGTATGGGATAACATTATGTAATGACCCTCCAGGTCATTTTCGTGTTAATACCTTCTTTCTGTCATTTAGAGCATTCCTGTAGTAACCCCACGTAATTTATGACTTGTTGGAAATAACTGTTTAGTCGACTGGTCGTTCGTTTGGGTTTTATGCCTATTTTCCTATTTTGGAGCTTTTGGACCTTGAAAAGTTAATTTCGGTCATAACCTTGGGTAAACGACCTCAAGAGGGAATTCTAACGGTTCCACTAGCTTCGGAGTGGCAAAATTAGGCTAGAAGCATGATTTACACGAGTCCCGGGGTTTCTAGTATGACTTTTGGACCATTTTCTGCTTTTACCTTTGAAATTTGGCTCAAGTTTGTCTTCGGTCAACATTCTTGGAAAACGTGCTCGAATGAGAATTCCATTACCATGGTTAGTTCTGGAATGCCGAGTCTGGTCTAGAATGACCTGTCGAGCACTTCCCGAGGCTTCTAATCTAATTTCGAGGCCCATGGTTGAAGTTGGCTAAAATAGTACTTTGGGTGTGGGACCCACTTTTTGTCAAAATGACTTCGTATGGAATTCTTACTACGCCATTAAGTCCAAAACGTTGAGTTTTATGGGGTAGCATATCTCATTTGCGTGCACAGATTTTTTAAAGAATCCCGAGCACCCGGTCGGAGTTTTGGGAATGCCCAAACTCAGCTAGTGCAAAGCTGATATTGCAGACCCATTTCTTCTCCGTGTTCGGGGAGTTGGCTCTGAGTACACTGGGGTGTCAGACCTTCTTCTCCGTGTTCGCGAATAAGGCCCCGCGTTCACGGAAGTCAAGGAGGTTTGGGGAGCCTTTCTCTCCTCATTCGTGAATAGGGCTCCGCGTTCGCGGAGGTCTGTGGTCCTCTTCTCCGCATTTGCGGACCCTTAGCCATGTTCGTGGAAGTGTAGTTGTTAGTACTCTACTTTCACAGTCCCCTAGCCGCATTCGTAGAGCTGTGATTGTTCTCCCTCCGTGTTCGCGGGCCCTTGGCCACGTTCGCGGAGGTCAGCGGCGCTGACAGTATATAAGGGTAGTCAAGTTTGTTGGAGGAATAAGTTAGAAAATGGATATCTTTCTCATTTTAAATCGGTTTTCCATGATTCGAAGTCCCTGGTGTTTGTAATCTCGTTGGTTGTGTGCGTTAGTGCTCGGATAGTGTTGGGTGGTTCTCGATTTCCATTAATTTTAGGTGTAAGTTGCTACCTTAAGCTAATTGTATAAAGTTTTGTACCTTGGTTTTGTTGTTGTTTAGAGCTGATCAGAGCCCCGAGGGGTGTCCCATTTTGGAGCACAAGCTTGAGGGAGGGTTAAGGACCTCTTCACAGAGTCAATTCTAGAAATTTTTTAGCGGATCCCATGATTCCCAATTTTGACTCCAAAATCTGTCTGTCTCTGATTTTGATGATTTTAGAGTCTAAACGACCGTGTTGATGCTGTGATTCTATTTTTTATAGCGTGGCAGCAATCTGAGGTTGTTCGGGAGGGGAAGACTCCAGTATAGTGATTTGGAGTGCACACAATCGGCCTTTAGGAAGGCTACGGCTTCGCTTTCTTTAGATTGAGCCTGATTGTGTAATTACATGTGGATTTGTGTGAAGTTGGGGTGGGTAACTAGTATCTTTTCTCTTCTTCTCAAAAACCATGTTTTAGGGTTGATTATCAGGCTATTTCGAAGTTTGTACCATGTTATTGGAGGGGTTGCTTATCTGTGATTGTGTTGGATTATCTACTGGGTTGTTATATGTTGTTGCATGTGGATTATCTAGTTGGTTGTTTGTTGTATTAGAGTACATCTTGGCCTTAGATTAGGGTAGACTAGTATTGACTTAGACCCATTCACCTAGCTGTCTTTGGCATGTATCCGACGTCGATTCGGATGGACAAGGTCCTTGTAGACCGACATAGCAAACTTGGGTCTGATAGTTGAATTTAGTTTTAGCTTTGTAGTGCTTGCGATCCTTCGGTCTCTTCTCCCTATTTTCTGCGATGCCGATGCGTTATCGGAGGTGTGGTATCTTCCTAGTTGGATGCTTCGAGGTCGGTTCTGTGGGGTTGTGATTGGTTATGGACGTCGATCCACTATGGCTTGGGGTTAGTACGCTCGTTGTGATGTAGTTGGTAGTGGACGTTGGTTTGCAATGGTTTGGAAGTTGAGATCCTCTAATGAGTTGGTTTTCCTTGTATGCTCCATCTGGCTGGGACAGGGTTCCCGGGAGTGTTAGCTCACTCACTTGTCTTGCTGGGTAAGGGCCCCTAGAGTGTTAGTCGGCTAGGCAATTGGACATAAGTTGACTAAGGTTCTCTTCAAAGTTGGCATGCTCCGCGCACACGGCCCCCGGAGCGTTAGTTGGCTTACCCGTCTAGCTAGGACAGGGCTCTCGAAGTGAGCTGGTTGGGCGGTTGGATATCAGAATCTTTGGAGGGGTCGTCGTGCCCCCCGCAATACTCATCTGGCTGGGTAAGGGCCCCCGGAGTGACTAGCGGGTTAAGTGAGTT
Organism: Solanum appendiculatum; assembly: GCA_018342035.1. NCBI lineage: Eukaryota > Viridiplantae > Streptophyta > Magnoliopsida > Solanales > Solanaceae > Solanum > Solanum appendiculatum. The sequence continues at coordinate 475,325 of JAGDQO010001633.1, forward strand.
GATTTGGAAGCGGGACCTGTTAGCTAGGTTGGAGATGATTGGTTGTCCCGGTTTGGAGTTGGTTTTATTTGGTTTTGTAGATCTAGCTCTTCTGTGTACCTGTCGATTTTATGGTGGTCCATTCGGGTTTTATTTAAACTTGTGCATGAGTGTACCTTCTAGGCTTATGGGGGTCCAGTTAGGTTTAGTTTAGTTGTACTTAGTTTTACTTTCGGTGTTCTCGTAGGCTTCCTTTTATTTCCGCTTGACCTCTGTGATTGTAGATTCTATCTTTTCAGTCTGTTTTACCTTTCTTCCTTAGTCGGCCTATGAAGCCTACTGGGTACCTGTTGTTTGGTACTCATGCTACACTCTGCATCTTTTTTTGTGATGCAAATCCTAGCACCAACTATCAGCGTTGAGTTTGAGCCTGTTGCAGTCTGTTCCGGAGGCGAGGGTGAGAACATGGTGTTCTACGACTACCTACCTCCTTCTGTACTTATATTTTGGCTTGTCTTTTGTTTTTGAGACAGTCTTATTTCTGTGGTCCATTTTTGGGACTTCTATTTATTTTATAGTAGCTCTGTACCAATGACTTCCAGGTTCTGGGAGGGATCGTTGTTGTATATAGTTGGTTTCCTTTTCGACTTTCCTTTATGTGTTCCTTTACTTATGCTTCTGCATAGTTGAGGTTTGTTTCCACCCTCGGTCCCATTACTGTTAAGTTCCGGGATAGGGTTCAGCTTGCCTATTGGTGGGTTGGCAGGCGCCATCATGATTCGAGGAATCAAGTCGTGACAAGTTGGTATCAGAGCCCCAAGTTTGCCAGTCTCACTTGTATAAAGCTAACATCTAGTAGAGTCCTGTGGGTTGGCACGGAGACGTTCGTGGCTTATCCTCGGGAGGCTACAGGATATCCTTAGGAGGTTTTCATGTCTTGAATCATTTTCGTGCATTTTTTTCCAATTGGTTTCTTGGAATCTTACTTGTTTCATTTTGACGCAGGATGGCTCGCACACATAGTAGAGGTCAATCTCGAGGTCGAGGTGGTGCTGCGGCACCATATCGCGATAGATCGAAGACTCCAGAGCCGGAGGCGGAGCCTCGGATTGAGCAAATTCCTCCTCAATCTATGGGGCCGGGACCAACCCATCCACTACCTGCACTAGCTGCCTCCCCTGATCGATAGGGGTATTCAGCAGCAGCAGGCCGCAGCTCCAATTCCAGGTCCAGCTCCAGCACCGCATGGTCAGCTTGTCCCAGCGGCTCTAGAGATTGTTTAGCAGGGTCAGCCTGTAGCAGTGGCCTCAGAGGTTCAGCAGCCGCCAGCACCTGCCGCCCTTCAGTCGGATGTCTTAGATGGGGTCATGCCTCTTCAGGAGCAGAAGATAGCGGGTTGTTTCGGAGGTTGTCACCGCTAAGGTTTGCTGGGGCATTTCGCGAGGACGCCGATGAGTTCATTACTTTCTACCGGGAGTGACTGCAGACTCTGGGATTAGTAAAGTCAAGAGGAGCCGACTTCACTGCTTATCAGTTAGATGAGCCAGCTAGGTAGTGGTGGTGTTCTTTCATGGAGACCAGACCAGGGTCCCCGCCGGTGACGTGGACAGAGTTTTCTGAGGCCTTTCTGGCTAGGTTTATCCCACGGAGTGTCATAGATCGCCTTCCGATGAGTTCTCGAGGTTGGAGCAGGGATCTATGATGGTCTCTGAGTACAAGGCTAGATTTGATGAGCTATCCCATCATGCCACTATGATCTTGCCCACGGAGGAGGAGAGAGTTTGATGCTTTGTTAGGGGCTTAAGGTTGCAGCTACGTATTAAGTCACAGTCTATAGTTTCAGTAGGCCGTTCTTTTCTAGGTATTGTGGACAATGCCCACATGCTTGAGCAGCTCTATCGCGAGGCCCACGGGGGCGGCGGCAAGAGGGACAGGTAGGATGATAGAGTTAGTGGGCCCCATTCTAAGCCAAGAGTTACTCAGGACCAGGGCCATCAGAGGTTCCAGTCAGGTCAACCTAGTCGCCCATTTCAAGCATCATTGCAGATATCAGAGGTTGACTAGCACCGTCAAGGTGGTTATAGTGCCGATCCGAGTCAGGGCCGAGGTGGTTTTCAGACAGGTTCCTTAGGTCAATGTGTCCAGCCTCTAGTTGCGAGTAGGTCTTCTCAGGGTCACTTTACGTGTGGAGAGAGCTCCTCAGGCGGCGAGACTGGTTTCAGCAGTAGCACCCCTAGCTAGAGAAGGAGGTCAGCATCAGGGTGCATGGGGAGGTCCCCGGGAGGCAGGACAGGTGGTAGGGTGGATGCACGGGGTAGAGCCGCCCAGGACCATTTCTATGCAGCTCCAACTAGAGTAGAGGTTGAGGTGTCAGATGATGTGATTATAGGTACGGTTCTCTTATGACATCAGTCCGCTTCAACTTTATTTGATTCTGGTTCTACCTATTCGTATGTGTCCGCTTATTGTGTTCCTCGGTTGGGTTGAGTCCAGAGCCCTTGGTGGTAACTTTGCATGTTTCGACCCCGGTAGGGGATTCTTTAGTAGTGGATCAGGTTTGTAGATCTTGTGTGGTGACTATTCGAGGGCAGGTCACTCGGACTGGTCTTATTGTGCTTAGTATGGTGAACTTTGATTTTAGTTTGGGCATGGATTGACTATCCCCTCACCGAGCGGTCTTGTATTGCTATGCCAAGACCGTTACTTTAGCCAGGCCTGGTATTCCGCTGGTGGTGCGGTAGGATTCTTACAATCTCACACGAGTTGGGTGATTTCTCGTATATAGGACCGGAGGCTTCTGTATAGAGGATGTTTGGCTTATTTGGCTTATGTTAGAGATGTTAGTAGGGAGAACTCTACCATTGATTCCGTGCCTATAGTCCGAGAGTATGCTGATGTGTTTCCTCCCGACCTTCCTGGCCTACCCCGAGAGTGAGATATTGATTTTTCCATTGATTTGGAGCCGGGTACTCATCTTATTTCTATCCCACCATACTATATGGCCCCCGCAGAGCTCAAGGATCTAAGTGTTCAGCTTCAGGATCTCTTGGGCAAGGGATTCATATGGCCTAGTGTATCGCCTTCGGGTGCCCCAGTCTTATTTTTGAAGAAAGACAGTACTATGCAGATGTGTATTGATTACAGGAAGCTGAATAAGGTGACGGTGAAGAACCGTTACCCTATGCCTCGTATTGATGATATGTTCGACCAGCTTCTAGGTGCCGCACTATTTTCTAAGATTGACTTGAGATCCGGCTACCACCAGTTGAGGGTTAGAGCAGCTCATATCCCAAAGACAGCATTTAGGACTCGTTACGGCCATTATGAGTTCCTGCTGATGTCTTTTGGGTTAACTAATGCCCCTGCCTCTTTCATGGAAATGATGACTCGTGTATTCAGGCCATATCTGGACTCCTTTTTCATAATCTTCATTGATGATATCTTGGTGTACTTGCGAGCCATAGTGAGCATGAGAAGCATTTGAGGATAGTGCTCCAGACTTTGAAAGATCATCGACTTTATGCCAAGTTCTCAAAGTGCAAGCTTTGGTTTGAGTTCGTAGCATTCTTGGGGCACGTGGTGTCCAAGGATGGCATTATGGTGGATCAGGTAAAGATTGAGGTTATCCGTGACTGGGCTAGGCCCACCTCTGTGACTGAGATTCAGAGCTTCGTCGGATTGGCACGGTACTATAGGCGTTTTGTTTAGGGTTTCTCTTCTATAGCAATGCCTCTGACTCGGTTGACTAGCCAGGATGTTCCCTTTTTGTGGTCGGAGGAGTGTGAGAGGAACTTTCTGAGGCTTAAGGAGCTGCTTACCACCGCTCTTATATTGACTCTTCTAGTAGAGGGCGAGGGTTTCACAGTTTATTGTGATGCATCCAGCATTGGTTAGGGTTGTATATTGATGTAGCAGGGCTGAGTTATTGCCTATGCATTGAGGTAGCTTAAGTTGCATGAGCGCAACTACCCTACTCATGATTTAGAGTTGGCGGCGGTAGTTTTTGCGCTTAAGATCTAGAGGCATTACCTATATGGAGTTCATTACGATATTTATACCGATCACAGGAGCCTTCAGTACATTATGACCTAGAGGGATCTTAATTCAAGGTAGCGCCATTGGATTGAGCTCTTGAAGGACTATGACCTCTCTATTCTCTATCATCTGGGCAAGGAGAATGTGGTAGCGGATGCCTTGAGCCAGAAGGCAGTGAGTATGGGTAGTCTAGCCTTCTTTTCTGTTTTGGAGTGACCCTTGGCTTTGGACATTCAGTCCCTAGCTAACCAGATGATCACGGTGTTAGCATATGTAGAGTCCAGTCATCTCTGCTAGATCAGATTTGTGCCCGTCAGTTCGAGGATGAGTCCTTGGTGGCACTCTGAGATAGAGTATTGGCAGGTGATACCGAGCAAGCTACATTAGACTCATATGGGGTTTTGAGATTTGCTAGCCATTTGTGTGTTCCGAGGGTTGGCGGTGTGATTCAGCTGATCCTTAGCGAGGCTCATGACTCCAGGTATTCTATCCATCTGGGCACCACTAAGATGTATCATGATTTGAGGCAGCACTACTGGTGGAGCGGTATGAGGAGGGACATCTCAGACTATGTGTCTCGTTGCTTGTGTTGTCAGCAGGTGAAGGCCGAGCATTTGAGGCCTAGTGGTGAGTTGCAGAGACTACCCATTCCTGAGTGGAAATGGGAGCGTATCACCATGAATTTTATTGTGGGTTTGCCTTGGACTTCTAGAGGTGTTGATAGCATTTGGGTCATCGTGGATCGATTGACCAAGTCAGCACACTTCCACCCAGTTCATACTTTCTTTAGTGCTGAGAGGTTAGCTCGTATCTACATTTGGGAGGTGGTCCGTCTTCATGGTGTTCCTATTTCTATCATCTCAGACCGGGCCTCACAGTTCAATTCCAGCTTTTGAAGGGTATTTCAGGAGGAGTTGGGCACCCGTGTCAACCTTAGCACATTATTCCACCCCTAGACCGATGGCCAGTCAGAGAATACTATTCAGGTTCTTGAGGATATTTTGTGGGCCTGTGTTACGGACTTTTGAGGTCAGAGGGACCAATTCTTGCCCTAGGTAGAGTTTGCGTACAACAACAGCTACAACTCTAATATTCAGATGGCCCCATTTTAGGCTCTATATGGTAGGCGTTGTTGCACTCCAGTTGGATGATTTGAGTCTACGGAGTCTAGGCCACATGGTACAGACTTGTGTAAAAAGACCTTAGCTCATGTGAGGATGATTCATGATCGGCTCAGGGCGGCTAAGAGTAGATAGCAGAGTTAAGCAGATCACAGGCGATGACCACTGAGATTTGTCGTTGGTGATAGAATATTCCTCTGAGTATCATCCATGAAGGGCATGATGAGATTTGGGAGGTGGGGCAAGCTTATCCCCAGGTACATTGGGCCTTTTGAGATTTGGAGGACAGTCGGTGATGTGGCCTATGAGTTAGCCTTACCTCTAGCATTCTCAGCTATTCATCCAGTTTTCCACGTTTCGATGTTACGCCAATATGTTCCAGATGAGTCTCATGTGCTCCAGTATGATGTAGTTGAATTGGATGATTGCCTGACCTATATTGAGGAGACAGTTGCTATTTTAGCTAGAGATGTGAGGCACCTGAGGTCTAGAGTCATCCTTCTGGTTAAGGTCCATTGGAGGGATCATCCAATCGAGGAGGCGACCTGAGAGACCGAGCGGGATATGCAGGAGCAGTTCCCCAGCTTATTTGAGCGCTCAGGTACTTCTTGACCGTTACTTTCGCAGACGAAAGTCCTTTTAGTAGTGGATGTTGTAATGACCCTCCAGGTCATTTTCATGTTAAGGCCTTCTTTCTATCATTTAGAGCATTCCTGTAGTGACCCTACGTCATTTCTAACTTGCTGGCACTGACTGTTCAGTCCCTTGGTCATTCGTTTGGGTTTTATGCTTATTTTCCTGTTTTGTAGCTTTTCGACCTTAAAAAGTTGATTTCGGTCATAACCTCAGGTAAACTACCTCAAGAAATAATTCTGACGGTTCCATTAGCTCTAGAGTGGCAAAATTAGGCTAGAAGCATGATTGGCACGAGTCTCGGGGTTTCCAATGTGACTTTTGGGCCATTTTGCACTTTTACCTTTAAAATTTGGCTCAAGTTTGACTTTCGTTAACATTCTTGGTAAACGCACTCAGATGAGAATTTTGTCACCGTGGTTAGTTCTAGAATACCGAGTTTGGTCTAGAATGACCTGTTGAATGCATCCCAAGGCTTTTGATCTAATTCCGAGGCTAGTGGTTGAAGTTTGCTAAAATGGTGCATTGGGTGTGGGACCCACTTTTTATTGAAATGACCTCGTATGGAAATTCTGACTGTGCCATTGAGTACAGAATGTCGAGTTTGATGGGGTAGCATATGTCATTTGCATGCATGGGGTTCCGAACAAATCCCGAGCACCCCGTCGGAGTTTTGGGAATGCCCAAACTCAGCTGGTGCACAGCTGATGTTGCAGACCCATTTCTTCTCCGTGTTCGCAGAGTTGGCTCTGCGTTTACGGAGGTGTGAGACCTTCTTCTCCGCGTTCGTGGATAAGCCCCAGCGTTCGTGAAAGTCTGGGAGGTCTGGGGAGCCTTTCTCTCCTCGTTCGCGGATAGGGCTCGGTATTCTCGGAGGTTTGTGGTCCTCTTCTTCGTGTTCGCAAACCCTTAGCCACGTTCGCGGAGGTGTAGCTGTTAGTAATCAACATTAACAGGCCCCTAGCCGCGTTCACGGAGCTGTGATTGTTCTCCCTCCACATTTACGAGCCCTAGGCCGCATTCGCAGAGGACAGCGGCGCTGAAAGTATATAAGGGCAGTTGGGTTTGTTGGATAAATAAGTTTGAAAATTGATATCTTTCTCGTTTTAAGTCGGTTTTTGGTGATTCAAAGTCCAGGTGTTTGGAATCTCATTGGCTGTGTGGGTTAGTGCTCGGATAGTGTTGGGTGGTCCTCGATTTCCATGAATTTGAGGCATAAGTTGCCACCTTAAGCTAATTGTGTAAAGTTTTGCACCTTGGGTTTGTTGTTGTTTGGAGCTGATCCGAGCCCCGGGGGGTGTCCCATTTTGGAGCACAAGCTTGGGGGAGGGTTTAGGACCTCTACACGAAGTCAATTCTGGAAATTCTAGAGCGGGTCCCACGATTCTCGATTTTGACTTTGAAATTGGTCTATCTCTGATTTTGATGATTTTAGTGTCTAAACTATCATGCTAATGCTGTGATTCTATTTTTGATAGCGTTGCAGCAATTCGAGGCCATTTGGAAGGGGAAGACTCTGGTAGAGTGATTTTGAGCGCACGCAATTGACCTTCAGGTAGGCTATGGCTTCCCTTCCTTTAGATTGAGCCTGATTGTTTAATTGCATGTTGATTTGGGGTGGGTAGCTAGTATCTCTTCTCTTCATCTCAGAAACCATGCTTTAGGGTTGCATTTCAGGCTATTTCGGGGTTAGTACCATGTTATCAGAGGGATTGCTTATCTGTGATTGTGTTGGATTATCTGTTGTGCTATTATATGTTGTTGCATGTGGATTATATGGTTGGTTTTTTGTTGTATTGGATTATATCTTGGCCTTAGTTTAGGTAGACTAGTATTGCCTTAGACCCATGCACCTGGCTGTCTTTGGTATGTATCTGACGTCGATTCGGATGGACTAGGTCCTTGTAGACCAGCATAGCAGACTTAGGTCTGATAATTGAATTTAGTTTTGGCTTTGTAGTGCTTGCGATCCTTTGGTATCTTCTCCCCATTTTCTGTGATGCCGATGCATTGTCGGAGGCTTGGTATCTTCCTCGTTGGATGCTTCGAGGTCGGTTTTGTGGTGTTGTGATTGGTTGTGGACGCCGATCAACTATGGTTTGGGGTTGGTACGCTCATTGTGATGTAGTTGGTAGTGGACGTCGGTTCACAATGGTTTGAAAGTTGAGATCCTCTACGGAGTTGGTTTGCATTTTACGCTTCGTCTGGCTTGGACAGGGCCCCCGAGAGTGTTAGCCGACTCACTTGTCGGCTGGGTAAGGGCCACCAGAGTGTTAGTTGGCTAGGAAATTGGACATAAGTTAGCTAAGGTTCTCTTCGGTGTTGGCATGCAACGCGCACTCATCTGGCTGGGATAGAGTCCCCGGAGTGTTAGCTGGCTTACCCGTCTGGCTGGGATAGGGCCCTCAGGGTGAGTTTGTTGGGCGGTTGGATATCAGAATCTTTGGAGGGGTCGTCGTGCCCCCTGCAATACTCGTCTAGCTGGGTAAGTGCCCCCGGAGTGACTAGTGGGTTAGGTGAGTTGATTTGGAAGCCGAACCTGTTGGCTGGGTTGGAGGTGACTGGTTGTCCCGGTTCTGAGTTGGTTTCATTTGGTTATGTAGATCTGGTTCTTCTGTGTACCTTTCGGGCTTATAGGGGTCCATTCGAGTTTTATTTAAAGTGCACAAGTGTACCTTCTGGGCTTATGGGGGTCCAGTTAGGTTTAGTTTAACTGTACTTAGTTTTACTTTCGGTGCGCTTGTATGCTTCCTGTTATTTCCATTTGACCTATGTGATTGTAGATTCTATTTTTTCAGTCTATTTTTACATTTCTGGCTCAATTGGCCTATGATGCCTACTGGGTGCCTGTTGTTTGGCACTCATGCTACACTCTGCATCTATTTTTCATGATGCAGGTCTGAGCACCAGCTATCAGGGTTGAGTTCGAGCCTATTACAGTCTATTTCCGAGGTGAGGATGAGCACATGGTGTTCTAGGACTATCTGCCTCCTTCTGTACTTATATTTTGGCTTGTCTTTCATTTTTGAGATAGTCTTGTTTCTGTGGTCCACTTTTAGGACTTCTACTTATTTTGTAGTAGCTCTGTACATGTGACTTCCAGGTTTTGCGAGGTATTGTTGTTGTATATAGTTGGTTTCGTTTCCGCCTTTCCTTTATGTGTTCCTTTACTTATGCTTCCATGTAGTTGAGGTTAGTTTCCACCCTCAGACCCATTACTGTTAAGTTTTGGGATAGGGTTCGGCTTGCCTACTGGTGGGTTGGTAGGCACCATCATGACTCGAGGAATTGGGTCGTGACACATTAACAATTATCAATTAAGACACATAAAATATTTACCTTAATAGAAGATTTTTATATAGATTAATATACTTAAATAAATCTTGTGTGAATTCATTAACCACGACACCACAAAGATTCATCATGGCCCTATAATTTTGGCTTATTTTTCTTATCATCCATAATCGATACACTCAACATATACTAATTACTATACCATATCTTCCATATATACATTTCTTTAATAATCAAAGTTTTTATAGGCATATAATTACTGAATGAATATGTTAAATACTAGTCCATAAATATATTAATACCTTGTACGGAAAATATGTGATATAAATATGAAATAATGTATATATCAGTTATAAATATTTTACTCTTTGATCTAAAAAATATCTGATCTAAATAAACTTATAAATACCTTGATCATAAAAATATAAAATTTTAATTACTGTTATCTATATATTTAAGTCTTAGGAAAGGTCTTATCATGTAATCACCCACTCAATCACCCTAAAATGGGCAAGATTTAACTACTCCACTATGGGATTACTTCCTACATCAATATTTGCGTCATTTCTACCTCCTCTATCACCATACACACTACCACCTCGACTGCCTCTGCCATCCCTTCTACCTCCCCTATTACCACCTCGATTAACTCCATCGATATTATTAACATTCATACTCCCCCCGCCTCCCACCACCACTCCTACCTTGACTATTCTCACCCTCATGATCTACATCATAATAATATGTACTTCATCGTCTACCACCTCTCCTTAATATATTATCACGTGCAGATCTATTTTTGTTCGTTTGAAGCCTTACACGTGAATGGACTTTTCTCGGATTTCTAATGAATGTTACATCATCGTCCAAGTTAGGACCAATGCTTGGGAGGGCCATGTTATCATTCCAATCTAAATATGTGTTTAAACGAGCTTCCAAAAGATTTTTGAAGTCCACATATTTAATGTTTTCCAACACAAGATCACAGTTCCTATCAAACCATTTCTTTAAGAACTCTACTTTTATACTCATCAGTCATTGTTGGGTAGCCTCTTGGAAAGAATTTGCTCAAGTGTGGACAAATTACATCTCTTCTCCACCGATACAAAATATACTTGTCGTGAAATTTCTTAATCCTTCTGTGACACGCAGTCCTTAAAATGTGGCAGCAAAACAATCTATTCACTTTTAAAGTTCTTTCAATTGCATTCAAGATATTGATTGTCTAGTCTATAATCCACATTGTAAACAAATTGATTACCATAAAAATCACTCTTTATTGAATATTGGTTACACTATACTTCTCAACTCCCTCCACTGCATCAAAATCAACATGCCATTCTATTTCATAGTGATACAACCTTTTTAAATGCTCAGTGACAACGATATATTTAGGATGTAATGAGTTTGAACTTGCATCTCCCAATCAAACCCACTACCAGGTGGTGAATGTGTCTTTCTTGCATCTACTTCTGCATGTAGTTCCTTCTCGAATTTGTATCTCAATGTTATCTCAAATTGCTAAACAAACTTCTTTAGAGAGTTTCGTCCATTAATATAGCCATCAAAAAAATGCATGCATTGACTCACATCTTTGGGTGGACATCATTGCCATCCCAAAAGTAGTAGTGCTTGAGAAACACGGGAACCCTTTTTTTTCTGAATGTAGATTATGGAACCAATGTATTTCTTCCAGCTCAAATTTTTCAACGAATGCAGCCCATTTTTCCTCAAATTCATCTATCGTGATGTTATTAAAGCTTATGGATTTGAATTCGGCCTCGACAGACTTATATTCCATCATACCCTTTAGCCTTGTAGGTAGCTTTGTCATGATGTGTCAAATGCCTATGGATAGTGTCTGGTAGCAGCTCTCTAATTTCTCCCTTTATACTTTTACATTGGTCTCTGAGGGTAGCCGTTGGAGGTGCATTGCCCATTCCCATGAGCCAAGTCGCGAACACAAACTTGTATGTCTTGATATCCTCACTTGTGATCAAAGCACAACCCAAAAGAATGAATTGTTTATGCTGATTCACACCAATGAATGAAGCAAATGGAATGACTCATTAATTCACAAGGTAGGCTATATCAAAACAAATAACATCACTAAACTCGCGGTATGCATGCTTGCAATGTCTGTGAACCCATACCATATTGCAAAGTCTTGCACTATCATTCGTGTCAGTTGCAGAAAAAATTCATCATCTTTCATCTTCGTATCGAAAAATAACTTATGCATTATTGCAGCATCACTAGAAAATGTCCTCATCCTCTGTTGTTGAAGAATATAATTTCTATATTTTTTAGGAGTGCACCCCATTCTATCAGGACCACCAGCTTTGACTTCCAAGAGTCTTATGCTCTTTGAAGTTCTTATTCCTGTAATGTCATGAGCTTTAAGACTTCTCTTCAATGTCCTGCTAACTAACTGCCTGTGGTAGTGAAAAACGTGACAAAAAATGTTTCAATTGATGATTGTGCTCTGTCAAAACTCTTGAAACCCGACATAAACCATTAGGCAACATTGTGCAATTAATTTTTGCTTTGCAATCAACCCTTTTACTTAGCTTCTTAGGTGTTGATTTTCTAGCCTTATTGCAAGCAAATGTCACATACCTAACAGTTTCACCACCTTTTTTGTTTGAATTCTTTTTAATAACACCAAATCCTGACAACTATGTTCTTTGTAAAATGTGAGCACAGATTCAACATTACCAAAAATCATACCTTCAACGGGGCCTTTAATATATTGTTGGTCAGTAAAGGTATCCTCATTCATTGCATCTTCATCTTCTTCAACCCATTCATCCTCATATTCATATTCTTCTCCGCTCGAAATACTTAAAGATTCATCTTGCTCCGCTTGATTAGACATACTCATCTCTTCATGAAACAAGTTCGGAACATTTTCATTGTCACTTTCCAATTATGGATTAAGCCCATCACCGTAGCCACCGTCTAAATCTTCATCATATTGATTATCATTGGAGAGCAAACTATCACCATCATCTAACCCCAAAACATTATTCAATATTTGGCTTACCTGGCTATTCTCATTATTAGGATCCATTTTAATAGAATTATATGACTTAAAATTAGAAATGACCAAACAAAAATGAAAGAGATAAAATCAAATGAGAGACTCACTTAGAATAGGTAAAGGAGGAAGTAAAGCTATAGAGTTAAAAGTACAATGATAGTGTTGGAAGAAAAAAAATACAAGTCAAAGGTGATTTTGATTTTGGAGGAAAAGGTTGAACGGTTTTGGAGCCAAAAGGGCTTTCTTGTCTTTTGGTGAAGTTGTGACAAACATCATTACTCTTGCAATAAATGCTAGCAAAAAAATTAGCGATTGTCATCTTCCCTATTTTTGGTGACATTGAATATACACCAGAAATGAATGGTTAAACGTACTTCACTGCTACAAGAAAACACTCAATTTATGGGGTTATTTTGACAATTTGTGGCGGTTGAGGGACTCCACAAATTGAATTGTGGCGGTTTTTAAAAACACTACAATTACCCTTGTCACGAGCATATTTGTGGCGATTTTAATAAACCTCCACAACGTCCTCCACGAAATGATTGTTTAATTTGTGGAGGTTTTTTAGTTTCAATTTGTGATGGTTTAGAACCTTCACAATATGATCTCAAATTTTAAAAATTATATTTGTGTGAATTTAAAATATCGTGATATGAAATCTAATTTTACATAATTTTATTTGTGGAGTCTTACAAAATTATTATCATCTTAATAATAAATATGAATTGCATCAAGCCTTCAAAATAATATGATTAAATAATTTTACTAAATAACACATTTAATACAAATCAAATTTCAGTAAACAAACTCATATTAATAAGTTTCACAAGTTTAAATTAATATCAAATTAAAGTAATACAAACTTATGTATAATAACTTGAACATTACAACTTCAAATCCATTAAAATTCACATCAAATAAACATTAAAAAATCTATAGCATTTGTTTGGTGATTTGACTTGTTGTCATCCAATCTTTTATTCAAGGGTGAAGAAAGCTCAATCTCCGCATCAGACTAAAACAAATAAAATCATGAAAACCTCATGCATAATTAGATAAACATATATTCATACACATATATTATTATACATCTTGATAAAAAAAAATTAAAGATTACCAAAAATCAATTAAAGATAGAACATGAAGGACTTAATGATGTGGTGAGAATACAAACTGATCCTGAAATATATAAGACATTGATACATCAAATTTAACAACTTGCAAAATATAAAATGTCTATAGATTAAATAATAATAAAAACAATAGCATACATTTTAAATTCTAGTGTGAATAATCAAACCCATAGAACAAAGAATAAACTTTATATATTAAAAGAATGTAAATTTTATAGTCCATACAATTAAAGAGAAACAAATTGACATAAAGCATGTAAATTTTTTATTGGGACGATATTTTAAGCATGTAAAAGAAATAGAAATGGGTGATTCGAAGTGAAGCTTAAGAACTTCAAAAATATGATTCACTTGTGTTCGTGTGAGAAGAGAACGTGGATGACAATGCTCAACCTGTTAGTCGACTTCATCAAATTCTCCAAATTTATAATGAATAATATTCACTGTAATCTAGATGTATTTTTATACATTATCTTGTGAGAAGAATTTTAATACTTCAATTACTGCACAATCACTTAGCAACCAATATGACTGTTGGGGTCTATAATAGAAGACAACTTGAAGCTAGGTGCATGTAACTGAATAAGCTAAAAGTTAATTTAGTTGAAGCAGAATTAAAAGAATATTATATTAATTAAGTGTAATCATTAGCTTGCTATTTATTATAGGGAAGAATTTTCATTAGTTGGCATTTCTGATTGACTCATAGTCTAGTAGATTTTCATGATATAAGAAAGAACAGGACAAAAAAAATTGAGAAAGGCACATGTAACTGAATAAGCTAAAAGTTAATTTGTTGATGTTTAGAATTCCAAAAGAAATTTAACGTAACAAATGTAAAGAGCACGCACTCATTATAAATATTACTATATAAGTATCCTTTAAATACATATTAATGTTTAGTGATTCATGGAGTTTCAAGAGAGGCTTTTCGTATTTATTTTCATATTTATTTATTGTGATAACTATTGAGGATAAGTTACCTTCCCACTTTTACTATTTAGTATAATATAATATGATTATTATTTATTATTTATTATTTAATTAATTAGATGTTTTATGATATTTTAATTTAGTGTAGGGGTAAAATGGTAATTCAACTTTGCACTTGGAGCTTCCCACTTTTAATAATATAGGATAGGATAGTATATATACATATATATAATTTCTAAAAGTAACGAATTTAACAAATTTTTGAGGGTTGGTAATCGCCACAAATTATACTAACTTGTGGCGATTTTCTAACTTTTTATAATAAAATCACCACAAAAAGATTTATATTGTTTGAGTTCGAACAAAACGTCACAAAATGAATTAATAGTGGGGTTTCTTAAAACTCTCACAAATTAACCCCATAAATTGAGCAATTATTTTTGTGTGCGATGTGTTTTTGGGAAGATTTATACCATAAGCCGGAGGAGACAAAGTTCTAACCATCGGAATGCTTCGGATGGTGTTGAGGCTCAGGGGAATGAGGTGAAGATCACTCAACCTCCACTGCCAGAACCGATGGATGCAGAAAGACCGAATCGCACAGAATCAATGTCTGAGTATTACAGTTTCAGAACATTGGGAAACTCTTTTGCGATGAATCAACAAGGGTGGTCATCGTGGTGGTTGTTGTTGCCGGAGATGCTATAAAAGATTGGACTCCTCGGCGAGCGAATACCTTCGAGAAACTTGCTTAGGCAATCATCTCACTCTTTTTCATTAATGCCTCGTATATATATATCACTGTTTTAGCACAATGTACTATGTTTTCATGGGGTACTTTAACGACTTGTGTCTAATAATGTTGCTTAATTGTATTGCAATAATGAATGCTTACATATAAAGTAAGGAATGCATAATTTTTATGGCCTACGGGTGGATTCAAGGAATTGATACAATAGGCTTTGGTCGTTGTACTTTTTGGTTCAATTTGCCTGTTTACGTGTGAATGCGAATTGGGTAAGGAACATATAGCAATGTATGTTAAGCAAAGGACTTGATGACAAGGAATATTGTTGCATTGAAAAAAGTTAGGTTTGATACGTTGGAGCCAGAGAGTGTGAAGTTCATAGCAAGAGAATTGAAAAAACTGAACCATCCCAATGTTACCAAACTTGAAGGCCTGGTAACTTCAAGAATGCCGTCTAGTTTATACCTTGTTTTCGAGGACATGGAGCATGATCTGGTTGGTTTAGGTGCGGTTCAAAAGGTCAAATTTACCGAATCACATGCATTACTTATATTGTCTCTTTTCACCTTAAGAAGAGGAGGTTTGTTGATGTACTTTTAGCTTCATATATTCAATGGTTTTAGTGACTACAGCATTGTTCTTTTACTTGGATTAAGATCTGTGATTGAGGTTTACCCTTAATCTACTCTTGTCGATCACAAAAGTTCAAATAACACAAGGCTTGGCCAAATTATATAATGTTCCAATAACATATAGTAGAAGCCAATACTCTATCTTATGTTCCCCTATTTGTGCGTTAAAGGAATGTTATTCTTCATCTCCTTATGTGTTAACAAAGGATCGAAATGGCCTCTTGTATATAATTTAATCAGCCTTTGATCCTGAAAAGCCAGAGAATTAAAATGTTATTTGTGTTGTGAGATCAACTTAGGTTCGATGTGTATTCTTCATGTTTGACATTTATGTTTAGGGTAGAGGGGAGATTTTGCAGAGAGAAGCCTGTGGATTCAAAAACAACCCTGATAATGGTAATTTTAACAACGAGAGAAAAGGTTTCTTAGTAGTCAAGACCTTTGGCCACTGTGAGAAATATAGGAGAAGAATATTATTGAATTGTGTATCTACATTATTAGAGAGAGACCCTATTTATAGATGTTACAATATAATCCTTTACCAAGTAGGATACTATTTACTATTCATATTTCTATTACTATTCCTATTCCTATTCTAAATAGGATTGTATAAACCTATTCCTATTCTAACACTCCCCCTCAAGCTGGTGCATACAAGTCATATGTACCTAGCTTGTTACAGATGTAATTAATACGAGGACCCATGAGGGGCTTGGCAGAGATACTTGCAAGTTGATCACTTGACTTCACAAAATTGACCATCAATCTCAATGTGCTTAGTCTTCTCATGCAATATTGAATTTGATGCAGAATGTCAATAAAACACAAAGTGATAAATTCCTGAATTACAGGGTTGAACTTCCCAAACCAAGCCTGAGAAAACTGTTTTAGGCCATAGAGTGATCTGCACAATCGACATACAAGACTACTAGACTCCCCCTGAGCAACAAAATCAGGTGGTTGCTCCATATAGACATCATCCTCGAGATCACGGAACATGCTCATGTGATAGATTATTAAATTTGACGGCTGAAAGTGGCCACAATCTGAGAAATAAAATTATATGGGTAGGGTCGGAATGACGGCACGACCCTACTGATAAAGATAATTATATAGGAAAGGTTGGATTGACGACACGACCCTATTGAAAAAGAGAAATAATATGGATAGGGTCGGAATGATGGCACGACCCTACTGAAAAAGAGAAATTATATGGGTAGGGTCGGAATGATGGCACAACCCTACGCAAATTAAATTTGAGGAGTCACCGAAAAGACGAATGGAACTACGCAAATCAAATCTGAGGAGTCACCGAAAAGACACACGTTGCTCTACAACTCAAATATGAGAAAGTAGTTCAGAAAAATCCATGGTACTATGCAAATTAAATATGACAAGTAGTCCGGAGAGATACACGGTGCTACACAAATCAGATATGCAAGAAAAAGGTAGTCACCGGAAGGATGGCACGGTGCTACACAAATTAAATATGAAAAAATAGTCACCGAAAAGATGGCACGGTGCTACACAAATCAGATATGAAAAAAAGTAGTCACCGGAATGATTGCACGGTGCTACACAAATACCGACAAATATGGGGTTGACACAAAACAACCCTAGAAAGTCACTGAAAATTGACGCATGGTGAGATTATGTTTCTTCCCTTGAATGTGGGGTTCATGCATGTATCATTGATCCTACTTTTGTTAATATAATCATTGGCCAAACGGGCAGCATATATGGGTAATAGCCACCCGCCGGCAGCGGAAGTTCTTTGATTCTCTACCAAGATCGGAGAGGCTCTGATACCATGTGAGAAATATAGGAGAAGAATATTATTGAATTGTGTATCTACATTACTAGAGAGAGACCCTATTTATAGACATTACAATATAATCCTTTACCAAGTAGGATACTATTTACTATTCATATTTCTATTACTATTCCTATTCTTATTCTAAATAGGATTGTATAAACCTATTCCTATTCTAACAGCCACCAACCTCGCCTTGAACCTTTCAACCTCTCCGGTAGCTTTTAACTTTACTTTATAGACCCATCTACATCCAATAGTACTCTTGTCGGGAGGTAAGGGCACCAACTCCCACGTGTGATTATCTTGAAGGGCTTGAAGTTCGGAATTCATGGCATCAATCCATCTACTATCTTGAACAGCCTCCTGGTATTATTTTAGGCTCCTGAGCAGTGGACAAAGCACCAAGATAAACCTTCTGAGCAGGGGAAAGAGCCTCAAAAGATAAATGAGCACTGAGGGGACACAAAACACTAGCAACATTTTCTTTTTGACATAATCAACATGCCAAAGAGGCTCCTTAGACACTCTCTGAGATCTCCTTAAGGAACAGGAGTAGGAGCAGGAGTGATCACAGGAGTATCAGAAGTACTAGGATCAAAACATGGACTCTCAACTATAGAAGTAGGTTCCATAGAAGATGAGGGACGAACCACCTCAGAGATAGGAGTAGAATCAGATCCAACAACAACTTGATGAGTAAGTGGTTGGATGATAGGATCATACATAAGAGAAGGTGGGTCATAAAGACTTGAATCTAATGACCAAGGAACCTTAGTAACAAAAGGGGTAGAATCAGTACCCGTTTGAAATGGAAACACATGTTCTCTGAAAAGAAAATCTCTATTGATAAAGAATGTCTTCTTTGCCAAATGAAACAGAATGTATCCGTTGGTAACACTTGAATACCCCATAAACACGACAGGTACTGATCTAGGTGCCAATTTATCTACTCTTAGCAGTGCACTAGCATAGCATAGGCAATCTAGAGTCCTAATGTGAACAAGTTTTGGCTTTCTCCCAAAGAACAACTCAAAAGGAGATTTCCCCCAAGTACTGTAGATGGCAATTTGTTAATCACATAGGCTGCAGTTATGATGCAGTGACCCCAAAACTTTAAAGGAATATAACCCTGGAACCTCAAGGCCCTAGCCACCTCAAGTAAATGTATGTGCACCCTTTCAGCTACACCATTCTGCTGAGGGGTATAGGCACAAGTTCTTTGGTGGATTATACCAAATTATTGGAGTAAATCCTGCATTTTAGAGTTCAAAACTCCCCACCATTATCAGATCTTATCATTTGTACAACAGCCTTGAACTGAGTATATATCATGCTAAGAAATGACTTTAATAACAAGAAGACATCACTTTTAGACTTCAGAGAAAAAATCCAAGTAATATGAGAGAAATCATCCACTATGGTCAAAAGAAAATTATTTCCATCAAATGTTTCTGTATGATAGGAGCCCCAAACATCAATATGTAGTAATTCAAAAACCTTATTGGATGAACTAGTGTTAGTAGGGAAATACTATCTAGTATGCTTGGCTAAAGGACAGACTTCACAATTAGCTAAAACTGATCTACAATTATCTAGTTTATAGCCAAATAGATTTTTCTTGGAATTACTAGAGGAATGAGCCAATCTTCTGTGCCATGGTAAAATATCCTCTTTTTAGTTTTTCCTTCTCTGCAGTATGAGCTCTTGCTATAGATGTATTAGTGTTGCTGGTTCCATCTTGTGGTTGTGAAACTATGAGGTACAAACCATCAATCTCCTTACCAATCCCCTTCAAAATCCCACTAGCAAGGTCCTAGAATAAGCAGAAACCAGGGTAAAAAGAAACAAAACAATTTAGCTCACTGGTAATTTTTTATACTGATAAAAGATTGTACTTGAAGTTAGGAATAAACAAAACATTGTTGATCAGTCCTTTTTCTGTGATCTTACAGTTTCCTGTATGAGATACCACTATCACTTCACCATTTGGCAATCGTACCTTTCTGTTATGATCTGGCTTCACCTTCTCTACATTAGATAGTATATCTAAACTAGCAACCATGTGATTTGTTGTTCCTGTTTCTATTATCCACTTAACCTGTTCTACAGTGGATAGGTTTTTAAAGTCTATACCTGCCATATTAGCCATGTTGTCTTGTTATTCCGTGGCAAAATCAAACCCAACCTGTTCAACACGCCCAACCCGTTTAAGATTGGCTGGGTTATTGACCTGCCCATTCATTAGATCAACCCATTTGAACCCATTAAAAATTCGTTTGATGTGTAACTCGAATTGGCTCATGAAATATCTTGTCAAAATATTTTTAAAAAACTTTTTTTTTATTTGGCATGTTGTATATGACCATAATAAAGAAAATAATCATTTTGTTAGATACTAAAATAGTTTAAAAGAACAAATAAAACAATTAAGTTTAGTAAAATTGGGTCGGGTTGGGTCTTGACCCGTAATGTAACCCATTACCTAACCCATTTTGACCCAAGCAAATTTGGATTGGGTTGGGTCTTGACCCGATTGTTGTCTTAACCCATTATGACCCGTCCAAGTTTGACCCAACCCGCCCAATTGCCAGCCCTACCCTTTATCTAGCATATTCATGATCCCGCCATGCTTATCATCTGTAAGGTATGGTCCTCTTTGAAGATTTCCATGTCCAAATGAACATACTACCTGAAAATGTCCTGCATAAACATTTTGGTTAATATTCTCAACTTGAACACTATATGCACTATTCCCCTTATACACATGCACATTGGTGTTCGCAGTGTGATCATTATGTATGTTAGGTGCAATAGGCAAGGACGAATTTAGAGGTAAATTATGGAGCACGTGAACTCGTGGTCTCGCCGTAAAACTAGGTATTTGTGTATATATTTTCTAAAATTGGTATAGTATTTTCTGTTGGCACCCATGCTACAAGAAGTCTAAATGGTGCACTTGATTGAATGCTGAGTTATTTACCTAGAGGTCTAGGGATTAATTCTCACTTAAAAACATGTTTTCCTTCCTTTATTAGTGGTGCACCCATATTCTAGAAATCCTAGATTCGCCTCGGCAGTAGGAACTCCTTCCTTCTTCTTTCCTTTGTAGCCTGGTGGATATCCAACCAGCTTGTAACATATGTTCATAGTATGACCTTTAAGTTTACAATAATCATACTGTAGATTCCAATTCTTCTGTGGTTTATGATAATTGTTGCTCTTTCCTGCCATCATAGCTCCTAACTCAATTCTTTCTCCTGGAATTGATGAGCTAGCAATTGACCTTTGACTCTCTCTTTCGATCAACCTAGAATAGGTCTTATTGATATTAGGAGTAGGACTTGTCATCAAAATTTGACTTCGAGGTTGTTCGTAGTTCTCATTTAGTCCCATAAGGAACTGCATCACCTTCAATCCTTGCATGTACTGCATAAATTCCTTGGATTTAGTACAATCGCATGGCTGCCGAGTCATGCCATCAAACTCTGCCTAAAGATGCCTTAGCTTTGAGAAATACACTGAGATACTATCGGTTAATTCCTTGAACTAATATTGCAATTTCTTTGTGTAATTGATAAACTCGAGAAGTATTTACTTTATCGAACCTCTCTTTCAAGTCATCCCAAATCATTTTTGCATTCTCTATATAGATGATTCTGGTGTGTAATTCCTTTGTTACTGATCCCAGTATCCATCCTATCACTACAGCGTCACACATATCCCATTAATGAGCCAGATCTGTAGAAAAATCCTTTCTTCCAGGTTCCATCAACGATTCCCAACTTCTTCTTCCCAAGTAGTTAAATTCGCATAAGCCTGCTCCAAAGTGAATAATTCTCAGATCCAGTTAATTGAATGGGAATTATCGGACCTCATGTTTTATCCGAAAGATGAATGAAGAGTGCATGCGTGTGATCGATATTCTTGGTCGCCATTACTACCTCGAGCTAGCTATCTCAGTGACCTTTCCTCTACAGTCGTCTTCTTCCTTGGATCGATTAATTCAACTCAGTACATGTGTGTAACAAACTTCTAACTTCCTCACTAAAATATCTAGATAGGGTACTGTCTAAAATGCCCTCAGCCTTAGCTCTTGTACATCTGTGCTTCAGGTTATTCCCATTTCATCAAATACCACTAAATATAAATAACACAAAAATGAAAAAGAGGCAAAAAAATAATCACTTTTTTATACTGTTATATTGTTATAAATCCATTGAATAGTGGATTGTCCATTTGGTTTATTCATGAACTACCTAGTTCATGTATGTATATCTCCAAGGTGATATGAACCTTTTTGGATAATGATGTATTTATTAATTTGGCATTCATCATGATGGCCTTTAGAGTTATTTATCTACCTATAAATAGAGATATCATTCTCCAATATAAGACATACTTGAATAAGAAGAAAAGTCTTCTCTTCCATCTATTTATCTTGTCTTCTTCTCTTTATATTATATTATTATGAACTTCTGTTTTATCACACGTTATCAACACGAGACTCTGCTAAATGAGATTGAGTTTTAGTTTTTCTTTAGCTCATATTCTGGTTGATCTCGTTATGAGAATCAAGAAAGGAAAAATGATAACTACTGCAGTCAAGGTATTATATGTATAAAAATCAGGTTTATATTTTCTAGGATCTTTTTTTGATTTAGAATACAATAGTATTTGCTCACTAACATTGACCAAGAACCAAAGGTATATACTACTACTGATTGAATATTTTCTGCACCACAAAATTCCTGAAATAGAAGAAGGTATAAAGTTTTGGTTGCATGAATTTGAGTATTGTTTTTATTAAGCTAATCTTGAGGGTAAAGTTTATATTTTTCCTTATTACAAGAACTTAAATTGTCAAAGGCATTAGTTGACAGAAATGATTATATTCTATGAAAGACTCAAATGGTGAGTCATATTGTACTTTGATCCATTATATCATTGGTTGAGGGTAAGACGGTGGATTCAAGTTCCATCGCACCAAAAGGGTAAGACATCAGGTTAAAGTCCGGATGCACCAAAATGAAAAATGTTTGAGGGTAAGACGGTAGATTCAAATTCTATCACACCAAGAGGGTAAGACATCGAATTCATTTTTGATGCACCATGATGATAAGATATTGGGTTCAAGTCCCATGGAATTATGGCCTAACGTGCCTTATATGGTTAAGACATTGAGTTTAAGTCTCAATGCACCATACTGATGATATAATGATGGCTAAGGCTTTGATGAAAAGTCATGAAATTCGTCCCATTGAATTTGCTCCATTCCCTGAAGCGAATGTGGTAGCAGTATATGATAACTTTAATTTGAAATTTGCCCAATTTATTTGCTCCATTCTATCGTATGAATGTGGTAGCAGTGAATAATAAGTCTAAAAGACGACAAATTATTAAATGTATGAATAAGGGCATGGAAAAACGAAGTAATAATAGTTATCATTGTGGTTAAATGAAGAACATTATGGGTTCTCAAAATGATTCCTCAAAGGGTGAAGAAGTTGTTGCCATCTCAAAATGGTATTTCAAAGGTTGAAAGTAATTATTGTGATTTGGTACGAAAGGTCATTTGACACTCTATTTTTGTGGACCTAATCTAGTAAATTTTATAAATCCTCCATCAAAATAAAAGAATATAAAGTGGTGGTGCACTTTATCTTTCAAAATGATGTTGAGGTGGGTCATGTAAATATGTCAAATATAAAGGCATGACTTGTATAAATGGTTATGGTCAACTCATGAAGAGATTGTGACTTGTAATAAACATAGTGAATGTTTGTCCATTCTTTAAAGTGAATGTGTCAAAATATGAAGAAAAAAATATGAATAAGAACATATTCATATATGGTTGAAAATATGCCACAACTCACCTCTACGGGAGGTTTGAGAGAAAGAAATAAATTTTATTTGGCAAGAATGGTCAATGGTCGTGTACGTTTTATACGCCATAAGTATTATGGTATGTTTAATGTGAACTACTGAAAGGGAAAAAGGAAAGAAATAATTCTTGCATATAAAGATTGTGGCCGTGACCAAATTAATATTATTACGTGGCAATGCAAGTTTGTCATTGATTGTGTACCTATGGTACGATAAAATTAAAGCAAGAAACATGTCTTGCTTGTAATAATTTTTACCATGACAATAAAATATAATTTTCTCTTTGAAGAAGATGTTCACCATACAGATGGTGTCATGGAATATGTGGCAGTACACATAATTAATTGAGAGTTTCAGAAGGGCTAATTTGTTACTATCCGAAGGAATGAAATTGTCCATAATATCACGGTTGCAGTAAGTCTCAAAAGAAACTTTTTAAGTTTCGAAGGATTGAAAGAAAAATTATTATATTGAAACTATAAATTATGAGAAGATTTTAATATCTTCATATTACTTCAACCAAGTGGGTTATAAATATTTATGTAAAAGGTTACCCACCTTTTTCACTTATTTGTTGTATACAAATATGGACATGATGATGGAATCACATGCAAAAGTAAACTAGAAGTTTATTGGAATAAAGATAAGTTGGCATGACCGGTTGACCATTCTGGTTTAAATGTGATGCAAAAGTAATTGAGAATTCATGAGATTATATATTGAAGAAATAAAATACTCTTCAAGAATTCTCTTGTGTTGCTTGTTCTCATGATAAAATTATCATTGTACCAGCTAAGGTTGGGATTGTATTCCCTGAAATTATTTGGAACATGTAAAAGGGTGAATATGGGCCCGTTCACCAGCCATGTGGACCGTTTACTATTATAATTTAATAGATGCATCTATACTATGGTCACATGTGCGTTTGTTATCAACTTACAATTTGATTTTTGTAAGGTTATTTGCTCGGATTGTTAAATTATGAGCATAGTTTCAAATTATAAATTTATGTTGATAATGCTGATTGATTTAGCAGAAATTGTATGCCTCAAATTATAGCTAAATCAATAGTTACGAGAACAAATCTCCCGAAAGAAATTTTGGTATGAGATGAATTTATTTAACATGTAACAACACTTGAACACATCAAGCCAACAAAGGTCCCCTATCAAAATTGGTTCAAGGTCAAGGACCAAATAATTTTCATCTAAAATGTTGAATGTGCGGTTATGATTTAATTGGTCCACCACGCACAAAGATGAATTTACAAATGATGTTGGGATGAAGTTATATTTTCTAACATTAGGGGGAGAGATGATTGATAGCTGAAAATTATATGTGATGTGGATTGATAGCTGAAAATTATATGTGAGGTGGATTATGAATTATCTAGATCCTCGTTAAAAAAATGTGAACTTGAAGTTTGCATAATGTTGCAAATCTATTGCCAGATGAATTTACTGACCCTGTGTTATAATTCAGTTGCAAATGCTCCAATGAGAAGTCCTTGAAGGACAGAGTCTATGATACGCCTGAAAGGTGGTAGAACAATTGATTCCAAATCTAAAATTTCTTGAGGAAGGAGAGGAGCAAATGATCAAAATGGTCATGATAATGAGGCAAATGCTTTAAAGTAGCACGACGACATAACACTTCATAAAATCTTGACAAAGGTTCAGGTACCTGAAATGATGAAAAATGAAGAGATATTGATAAGTTATGTCATATTGGAATCGATATTAAATAACCGTCAACGATATCTTTGATATGAAGTAGCGCTCAATGATATAAATGGTGACGAGGATCGTAAATTCAAATCTGTCATATAGTGTGGACAGATAAATGATTGGCCAAATAAAATGCATAGTTCAAGTATATTTTGTTTCACTTAGAAAAGTGACGTTTTGGACTGATTGTCCATAAATCAAGGTATAATGTCAGTGGGGTACAAATAAATTATTATGCGATAGTATAACCGTAAATATCAAGTACGGCTTGCCTTGTGGCATAAATATTTTTCGCAAAAGTCCTGACATTATTGGAGATGTTTTCTTTTATGGTGGATGCAATGAGATTTGTTTTGATCTGGCAATATATGAAAACTTGAATACATATAATGAATAATTGTCATGTCTAGTTAGACAATGAAGGTTATATGAAAATCCTTGAAGCAATCAAGGTTCCTGAAACATATAAAAGTTTGAAAAAAAAATTTCAATAAAGCTTTAAGTATCCTCATATGGATTGAGATAATCAAAGAAGAAAGGGTACAAAAAATGACCCTATTTTGTCCTTGTATTTTTATAAAAAAAGGTCAGGATCTAAATTTGTTATAATAGTTGTGTATGTTAATGACTTGAACATTAGCACTCTTAAAGAGCTTTCAAAAGTTGTTGAGTGTTTGAAAAGGAAATCTAAGATGAAAAGATCCTGGTAAGACAAAACTTTGTCTTGATTGAGAATTTCACAAATGAAATATTTGTCCATCAATCAACATACACAAAAAAGTTTTGATGCGATTTTATAATATGGATAAATCACATTCATTGAGTACCCCAATGATTATGAGATTGCTTGACATAAATAAAGATCCATTTCGATCTCAAAAGAAGGATGAAGAGCTTCTTAATGATGAAACTCCATATATCAGTCAATTGGGACAGTAATGGACCTTGCTATATATGATCAAATATTTTACAGTGAGTTTATTGACAAGATTCTGCTCCTCCCCAACGAGAAGATGTTGAAATGACATCAAGGACATATATGAAGTTATCCTACAAGACAATCAATTGCAAATGAAAGTGTCCACAAGATGATTGTTGCTATGAACAAGTTGAATGAGCAATTTACTTACAATAATAAGGTCATGATAGAGTGATTTTCAAGAATGTATTCGACTAAGCTCAAAGCCTAATCATATGCATGAAACCAGAAAATGATATATCAAGATGAGTTCAACGATGCAACATCTTCGTGAATGTGATTTGATTACAAAGACACTGTCAATATTTGAAAAGTTGGTATATATGACTCGATGACATCATCACAAGAAATTAAGTGATGTTTTAATCAGGGGGAGTATAATACGCGTTGCACTCTTTTTCCTTGACCGAGGTTTTGTCCTACTGGGTTTTCCTGGCAAGGTTTTTAACGAGGCAACAAATAATGCATATTAAAAGATAAGTGTACTCTTTTTCCTTCGCTAGGATTTTTTCCCACAGGGTTTTTTCCAATAAGGTTTTAACAAGGCACATTATCTATGGACATCCAAGGGGTAGTGTTATAAATCCATTGAATAGTGGATTGTCCATTTGGTTTATTCATGAACTACCTAGTTCATGTATGTATATTTCCAAGGTGATATGAACCTTTTTGGATAATGATGTATTTATTAATTTGGCATTCATCATGATGGCCTTTGGAGTTATTTCTCTACCTATAAATAGATATATCACTCTCCAATATAAGACATACTTGAATAAGAAGAAAAGTCTTCTCTTCCATCTACTTATCTTGTCTTCTTCTCTTTATATTATATTATTATGAACTTCTATTTTATAACATATACAAATAAAAAATTAATAAGATTAAAATTGTTTTCAAATGGGTTGAGCTAACTTATTTTTTTATTTTCCTTTTATTAATGATCCTAATGCAGAGTATATTCAAAGTTAAAATCTTCTTTAATCATGAAAATTTATGAAGATTAGATATCATAATAAATGTTTTACAAATTTCGGGCTGGAAATTTTATGTAAAAATGTGAATGATATATCAAGACAACATTTCATATTTGGAAGGAAAATTATTAAATATAAATGACTTTAATTTTCAATAGATGAATTCAAAGAATTTGATTTATCACAATAGTTATCATATCTTAACAAATCAAATCTTATTTATCACATGTCTTCTAATTTCTCTTATAAATATAGATTTGATAATCACAACACTACACATCTCAAAGAAAAATTCTCACAAAAATGGCATTGCCTAATAATATTGGAGATGAAACTAATGAAGTCCTCGCTGCTCAAGCACACATATTGAACCATGTGTTGAATACATCAACTCTATGTCACTCAAATGTGCAATTCAGCTCGAAATTCAAGATATCATTGATAGCCATGGCCGAGCCATGACCCTATCCGATTTAGTGAATGCTCTCCCTATCAACAAATCGAAAGGCCACGATTGTATTTATCGTCTCATGCGTATTCTAACTCATGATGGCTTCTTTATTCAGAGAGAAGAAGGTTATTTACTTACTCCAACTTCACGTCTCCTTCTTAAAAATGACCCATTGAGTCTAGCCCTGTTTGTCCAAGCGGAATTGGATCCAATTTTAATGGATCCGTGGCACTCACTCGGTGAATGGTTCGCAAATGAGGACTCTACCCGTTTGCGACTGCTCATGGGAAACCGCTGTTTGAATATGCAGGGGATGACCCAAGGCTTAACCGTTTATTTAACAAAGCCATGGGTGGTGATGCCCGATTGATCATTAGCGTGTTGATAAAAATGGTAAGGGAGTTTTTGAAGGATTGAAATCGTTGGTGGATGTTGGAGGCGGCATTGGAATTGTGGCTAAAGCCATTTCTAATGCATTTCCAGAGTTGAAATGCTCTGTTTTTTATCTTCCCCATGTGATTGAAGGCTTGGAAGGGGGCAACAACTTGAGCTATATTGATGGAGATATGTTTAAGTATGTTCCATCTGCTGATGCGATTTTCCTAAAGGTATAAATCGGAACTAATGTACTTGTCCATCATTTAATTCGTTCATAATTTGCTTGCGTCAAAATGAATTGGTTCAAAAGTAATCAAATGACGGATCATGATAATAGTTTGATTTTCTATGTTTGGGTCCTTCAAGTCTTCCTCGATCAGGTCATCTTCTGAAATAAAGTTCATCAGAAAACGCCATTGACAAGGCATGTCCCTTCTCCAGCTTCTTCTGGTCTTTCTCAGCCTTACCTTATGCTGGTTACTTCACTATCAGACTAACATTCTGTTTCTTCTGTGCTTATTTTCAATTCTATTACCTTCTTCCTCAGCATCCTCCTTTTCTGAATTGCAATTTCAGCCATTATTACCCTATAATTTGATGACTCATTTTAAATTCAATTTGTTATGTCAAGTTAATAAATGGATCATGACTCAACTTGTTTAGAATGAGACGGATTGAATGGGCTAGTAAAAGTTATGTTGATTTTACTATCTTTTATTCGATTTTATGTTTTTGATGACAAGCAGTGGATTTTACATGATTGGAGCGACGAAGACTGTGTTAAAATATTGAAGAAATGTAAAGAAGCAATTCCGAGTAAGGAGAATGGAGGAAAGGTGATTGTGATTGACATGGTGATTGATAACCAGAAAAGAGATAACAAATCATTTGAAACTCAATTGTTTTCAGATGTACTTATGATGGTTCATGTTTCTGGAAAAGAAAGAAATGAACAAGAATGGGCAAAACTCTTTTCTGATGCTGGATTTAGTGACTACAAGATTAGTCCTATCTTGGGATTAAGGTCTGTTATTGAGTTTTACCCTTAATATAATCTTGTACTATTTAACAAGTCCAAATAAAAATTGAATGGTAGCTGAGTGAAGCATGCATTTTTAATTTTTAGAATAAGGTAATATTAGAAAGCAAAGAAATACCATATGAACATTGTTCTTTTTTATATGGTAAAAATGAAGGAGCCTTTTATGACTTATGATTGCAACTTTTATAGAAAATGGAGTTTGAAATTTTATAGAAATCTTTTGTGGTTTTCACTTTTTGGGATAGCTATTTGGTGAATGAACCTCTTTTTATTTTTCTTGTAGTTTATGATTTTTTATATTATGGTCTAAAGATTCCTTTTGAAAAAATTGAAAATCTTATTAAAGCAATACTAGATAACGGTCTAAAATTAGTCTAATTTTTTTATCCATATGATTGAGCAATATATGAATAGACATTAGACCGGCCTAATATTGTCTACAAAAAATAATGTTTTAAAGGTTATTTGACAACCTTTTAAAATAGAACCAAAATCTAAATGATGACCTATAGAAAGAGGAAGTTTGTATAAAGGGGAAATTAGGCAAATGCCCATAAATATAAATTAATTACAAATATATACCCACCTTACATTGACGTCCCCCTAAATAATTACAATAGATGCCCAAGTGATAATTTCATTTAACTGATACTAAATCAGTATATGATATTGTATTGGTATCATTAAGGCTTATAATTTCGCTTAACTGATACTAAATCAGTACATATATACTGTATTGATATCATTAAGGTTTCTTGTTCAGAAATTACACATTAGTCAATGATACTATAAGAGTATGTATGTATGTGTATGTGTGTATATATGTATATATATATATATATATATTTGTGGTATCATTAAGGTTTCTTGTTCAAAAATTACTCATTAGTCAATGATACTATAAGAGTATGTGTGTGTGTGTGTATATATATCTGTGGTATCATTAAGTATCTTGTTCACACCCTATTCATTAGTCAATGATACTATACAAGTATATTATATATTATTGTGGTATCATAAGGTTTCTTGTTCAAAAATTACTCATTAGTCAATGATACTATAAGAGTGTATATATATTATTGTGGTATCATTAAGATTTCTTGTTCAGAAATTACTCATTAGTCAATAATATATAAGAGTGTGTGTGTATATATATATTGTTGTTATTGTTGGGATATATATTATTAACCATATGTTTAGATATAGTATTTATTATAGAATAATTATTTATTCAGTTTTAATAGATCATATATTCATTTATGGTGTCTATTTACTTATATAGTAGATGATTTATTGTATATAGTTTTAGCTTATACACAGAGGATTAAATCATCGGTTCTTATAAGTATAAAAAATTTTGTTTACAATCTAAGATGGAAATTTGACATGTCATCGGTACGATTGTAGCACAAGATTATATGTCAATTATATTTATGTTAAATTTGGAACATGATTACACGTTTTGATTTAACATGAATTGATATATGATAAGGATATAGATCTAATTATTTTTCCTTAAATCGTTTGAATATGATTTTGATCATAGCTTTGGAGATAAATATTATTTTTAAACTCTAATTGATCTGAAATTCAATAGGTTCATCAGAAAATATCAAATAAAAAAAACTCATTGCTATGTAGTGATTTGACAATTTGAGGTCGTTTAGATGATGTTTCTGGAAATTTTTTTTATCTTGAAAAATTACTCGATTATGATGTAGTGGTGATAGAACTTATTCTCTATGATGACTAAATTTTAGTGAAGTATTAAGTTCATGTGTTGGCTTTAGACCTTCCTCCATATCGGATGAAATTAATACAAGTCACTAGATTTAATCTATAGTTTTGATAATTTGTATTGACTCTCCCTATCTGAGTAATATATGATTAGATCAATGGATCTAGGGATAATGATATTCACTTGGTTTAAATTAACAGTATACTCTCCATCTGAGTTGACTCTTGTTCTAAATTTATTGGAGTGAATATCTCACACCACATATGTATGTTGCATGAGTGGTTAGTTTTTCTTCAAAATTTGTCGTACAAGATGCATTAATATCTATGAGGTATGTTTTGAATTTTAATATTCAATGTATACATAATATATGCTTATTTTAAAAAAATAGTACTCAGATATTGTAAATAGATTTTAGAATTTTGTTCTTTGTTCTTCATTCGTGTATCTATTTCACAAATGATAATATGTGATAAGAATTACTAAACGAAAAATTTTGAATTCTATTTTGGCCAAACAACTTTTTCAACCAAATTGATCATAGTTTTGAAATTCGAAAAAAGAGACTCTGATTGATCTTAAATTTGGTAGATTCATAAGAACGACTTAGTAAGAAATATTTTTTGGATTGTTATATGAATTTTTGGTCATATTTGGTTATAGGGGTCCTTCCCTTGATTGCCAAGATTAAATTGTAGTGAAGTATAGGTTTCATGTGTTGGCTTAGATCTTGCTCCATATCGAATGAAATTAATACAAATCACTATGTATTTAATAGCTAGTTTTGATAATATGTATTAACTCTCCTAAACTGAGTAATATATTATTGGATCAATGTAACTAGAGTGATTTTCACTTGTATTAAACTAACAGTGGACTTTCCATCTGAGTTAGGTATGTGTACGTTTATGGAGTGAATAATCGGTCATTGTACATATGTATTGCATGAATAGTTCTCCAATCTCATCGATTGGCTATTTGAGATGCATGGATATATATATATATGTATAACATGAGCCCTGAATTTATTATTTAGGATTATGTCATGACCCAAAAAATCGGGTGTAATGGCACTTGTCCTATCCCATCAGGACAAGTCAGCCTAAACCCAACAAGTAGAAAATAAGCAATAAAAAGAATAATAATAAGCAGAAGACTTCAAAACTTAAACAAAACCCTTCCCAGAACTAGTTGTCACATGTATAAGCCACTAATACAGAATTTTGAAATGAAATTACAAGTCTCAATGTCTTTGTATCTCAAATAGAACAAGACATAAAATAAAAAGGGTCGAGAGAGATCGCCAACATCGAGCAGCTACCTCTCACGTTTCCTCAAATGCCTCGGAGTAAGAAGAAGAGATAACTAGATCACAGTCTGGGCTCGAAACCTACACAAGTGTAGAAGCAAGGGTGAGTACCAAACAACACGGTACCCAGCAAATCAACTAATAAAATAAGGCAAATCTAATAAAATTCACGAACTTCCTTACTTCCAACCGAACCTCCAATAACTACAACCTGCACAGAAAATCAGCCCAACCTAACAGATTCCAATTCACAGTTCATATAACACATAGGTCAATAACAGCTCAACAGCATCACTGAAATAACTCACATCAGTATCAAGTATATCAATCCCAGAATCACAAGGCATAATCACAACTCCATAATGACAAGAATGAGACAATGTAATGCAATGCAATGTCATGTAAAGAGTGATGCATGTCTGTCCTACGATACACATCCGCTGAATCTCAGACCGGAACCCATGGGGGGGCCACACATGGACCATGTAACACGGAGACCAACTCGCCCATTCTCTGCGAACGCGCCAACACTCCACAGACGTGGAGACCAAACTGGTCACCCTCCGCGAATGCGCCAAGTGTCCCTCCACGAACGCGGAGGCTAAAATGCACCAGATACAGAAACCAGAAATCAGCAATCCAACAAGTCTCTAAATAGACCCTCGGGATTCGTTCGGAACACCGTGCACACAAACCAGATATGCCACCCTACTAAATTTGACGTTCCAGACTCAATGGAATTGTCGAAATTTGAATTCGAGGACAACTTGACCCGAAACCCGATAAAGCACGACTAAACTAACTTAAGCCTCAAAAACTCAAAACAAGCTCGGGACCTCTAAAAATTCAACCAAGGCCACTTCTAGGCCTAAAATCATCCCTCGAATCCAACAGAGTTGTCGGAATCAAATTCCGAGCATCCGATCTTCGAATGTTGACCAAAGTCAACTCTATGGTCAAAATCTCACAATTTTCCAACTCAAGGTCTCAAATCCACGATACAGCCCCAAATATGATTTCGTCAAATCTCTTAGACCGAATTCTGCATTCTGGAGCTGATGGATTCGACGGAATCCCCATCCGAGACCTGAAACTTCGAATGACCTCAAAAACCACATTTTAACAACTTAAGCCTTTAGAATTCAAAACTTTCCAAAAACCGAAGCTTAATAAGAAATTCACAAAACTAACTTCGGATATTAATCAAACATGACTCAGGGCAACTTTCGGGAGGGGTAAAATTGTCATTTTACAAAAATTACCAAAAATGACCTTCATGGTCATTACATCATCCGCCACTAAAAACTATGTTCGTCCTCGAACATAAAGTAAAAGAAAGTACCTGGAGCCTCAAAAAGATCAGGATATCTAGCACGCATGTCAAACTCGGACTCCCAAGTAGCCTCTCCAACTGAACAGTGACCCTACTGCACCTTCACTGAAGCAATTTCCTTGGTCCTAAGCTTACGAACCTGCCTATCTAGAACGGTTGTAGGGTCTTCCTCATAAGTCAAATCAAGACCTAACTACACAGAATAGAGTGTAATCACATGAGATTCATCCGGGATGTACTTTCGATGCATAGAAACATGAAACACAGGATGCATAGCTGACAAACTAGGTGGTAAGGCCAACTTATAGACCACCTCTCCCACTCGGTCCAAAATCTCAAAAGGACCAATGAATCTAGGACTAAACTTGCCCTTCTTTCCGAACCGCATAACACCCTTCATGGGTGACACTCGGAGCCAAACATGATCTTCCTCCATAAATACCAGGTCTCGGACTCTCCGATCGGCATAAGTCTTCTGCCGACTCTGAGCAGTCAACAGCCTACTCTGAATCAAACAAACCCGATCCATGTCATCTCTAAGCAAGTCAGTATCTAAGGAATCCATCTCCGCTGAATCAAACCATCCAATCTGCGATCTACACCGTATGCTATACAACGCCTCAAATGGGGCCATCTGAATGCTGGAATGATAGTTGTTGTTGTAGGCAAACTCCGCTAGGGGCAAATGCTAATCCCACCTAGCACCAAAGTCAATCACACAAGCACGGAGCATATCCTCAAGCACCTGAATCATTCGCTCGGACTGACCATCTGTCTGAGGGTGAAATGCTCTACTCAAATCTAACCGAGTACCCAAACCATGCTATAAAACCCTCCAGAAGTGCGAAGTGAACAATGAACCTCGATCCGAGACTATAGATATCGGCACCCCATGAAGTCTAACAATCTGACTGATGTAGAGCTGGGCTAACTTCTCTGTTGTATACTTCACCGGAACTGGAATGAAATGAGCAGACTTAGTCAGCCTATCAACAACCACCCAAATAGAATCATAACCACCCACAGTGGTAAGTAAACACACAACAAAACCCATAGTGATCCGCTCCCACTTCCAAGTGGGAATGGACATTCTCTGAGACACACATCCGGGCCGCTGGTGCTCACACTTGACCTGTTGACAGATCAAACATCTAGATACGAAGTCTGCAATATCCCTCTTCATACCACACCACCAGTAATGCTGACTCAGATCATGATACATCTTCGTTGTCCCCAGATGGATAGAATATCTAGAGCAATGGGCCTCCTCTAGAATCAGTCTAATAAGCTCGTCTACCTTGGGCACACAAATCCGACCTCCAATCCTCAAAACACCATCAGATTCAAGTGCAGCCTTCTTGGCTTCACCTCTCATCACCTTGTCTCGAATGAGACACAATTTCTCATCCTCAAAATGGCACTCACGAATTTGCTCAACTAAGGAAGAACGGGCCACAATGAATGCAATCAAACCACCGCTTTCCTCAGAAACCTGCAAACTGATAAAACTGTTGGCTAACCTCTGAACATCCTTAGCCAAGGGCGGCCTCATATCAATACTGATCGCATCAAGACTCTCCATACTAGGAGCCTTCCTACTCAAAGCATCGGCCACCACATTAGCCTTCCCAGGTTGGTACAAAATGGTCATATCAAAGTTCTTCAGTAACTCAAGCCATCTGCATTGTCTCAAGTTCAGATCCCTCTGACTGAAAATGTACTGAAGACTTCGATGATCGGTGAAAACCTCACAATGAACCCCATACAAGTAGTGCCGCCACAACTTAAGTACAAATACCACCGCCGCAAGCTCTAAGTTGTGGGTAGAATAGTTCTTCTCATGAGCCTTCAACTATCTAGAAGCATAGGCTATAACCTTCCCTTTTTGCATCAACACACCTCCCAAACCAACTTCGGAGGTGTCACAATATACGATAAAACCCACACCCTCATCGGGCAAAGTCAATACAGGAGTAGAAGTCAACAAAGTCTTGAGCTTTTGAAAGCTCGCCTCACACTCATCAGACCAATGAAAAACTACGGTCTTCTAAGTCAATCTACTCAATGGCACTGCAATAGTAGAGAAGCTCTGCACAAACCGTATGTAGTAGCCTGCCAACCCCATAAAACTCTGAATCTCGGTAGGAGAAGTAGGTCTCGTCCAGCCCTTAACTGTCTCAATATTGGCCGGACCAACCCTAATACATTCCTTGGACACCACATGTCCCAAGAATGCCACAACATCAACCCAAAACTCACACTTGGAGAACTTGGCATACAACTTCTGCTATCTCAATCTCTGAAGCACCAACCTCTAGTGACGGACATGATCCTCCTCGGTCCTAGAATATATCAAAATTTCATCAATGAACACAATCACAAAGGAATCCAAGTAAGGACGGAACACTCCGTTCATCAACTCCATAAACACCGCAGGGGTGTTAGTCAGCCCAAAAGACATCACTAAGCACTCATAGTGGTCGTAACGAGTCTGAAAAATTGCCTTAGGAATGTCCGATGGCCTAATCTTCAACTGATGATAACCAGACTTCAAGTCAATCTTAGAAAACAACGTCGCACCATGAAGCTGATCAAACAAATCATCAATGCGAGGAAAAGGATACTTGTTCTTAATAGTCACATTGTTCAACTGCCTATAATCAATACACATCCTCATAGAGCCATCTTTCTTCTTTACAAAAAGGACCGGTGTACCCCAAGGCGATACACTAGGGCGAATAAACCCTTTGCTCAACAAGTCTTGCAACTGGTCCTTCAACTCTGTCGGAGCCATACGATATGGGGCAATAGAGATGGGCTTGATGCCCAGCTCCAAGTCAATAGCAAAATCAATGTCTCGATTAGGAGGAACACCAGGAAGATCAATAGGAAACACATCAGCAAACTCCTGAACCACAGGAATGGACTCCATGGAA
>JAGDQO010001634.1:0-26601 GCA_018342035.1 Solanum appendiculatum
CAAGTACCATTTCTATACTAACACATAGGAGGAGGATAATTACACAAATGTAGAGTAAGGAACATATAATGAAGTAATTCGACATGCTAAGGAGAGGGGAAAATATTGTTATCTATATTTGAGATTGTATGCTGCCACTATGTTTCCTTTACTAGGAATAGAGCTTAGGAAATTCACTTCGTTGATATTAATCGCAAATATCAGATTTCATGCCAAGGAATATGGAATCGAATAGACTTGCATACCTGGCTATACAATTCAAAAAGTATGACTTAAGCTCCTTCTCTTCAGATTATTAATCTACAATAAAATAAATTGTAAGACTAGTATTAGTAGTTAATCAACCAATTTGAGCTACTTGATATCACCAAAATAGTAACCAAGTAGTAAGCATGCAATTTATCTAGCCAATGTCTTCTTCCCTTACCTTTCCCTTTAATCACGTCTATATACTATACCACCTTTGTCATGACCTAAGGTACCCCCTAGAGGTGACATAGCGTACAAGACCCCGAAAGGCCTTATACAAGCCACTTAGCATACATACATACAAGATCATAGAGATTAAGAGTTAAAAAGGCAATGTCATATAAAAGCTTTTAAGCAAATAGATGAAGTATACATCTCATGTCTCAAAGCCAATATAACATAGAAAAGGAAAGTAAGGTTTGGGACGTAACCCAGTACAAAGCAAAAATGAAAGTACATGAAAGTAAGAAACAACTAGGCTATGTCCTCGAATGGATGAGGACTCACCAAGTCTTCTCAATTTTTCTACTAAGATCTAGCCATGAGTGGATGGTGAATCACCAAGCCCTACATTAACAAGTCAATGTAGGCAAGAGTATACGTTAGTACAATGAGGTACAAAATATGATAGCAATGCACATAAACATTTAAAACATGCTAAAACGGGACATTCTCATGACATGCAATGACCAAGCTAAACATGCTAAGGTATAGAAAACATAAAACATAAACCAAGGTCAAAGCAAGCTAAACATCTTTACTTTACTTTACTTGAGACATATCTTAACAAGACTTTAGTTCATTGGTTGTAGGAAGTAGCCTTGACCGACGTATAAGACCATGTGAGCTATCGACATGAAATTCAGTGTATAACCCCACACCGATAGGGCCATCGTACTTGCCAAGGTAGGACCCTTTACTTAACATATAGCTTATGTGGATCCACTAGCTACTGTCTATCATAGATCATTATCCTATAGTGGCACATAGTTTATGGGACATGGGTAATCGCCACTTGTCCACTCGGTGCTAAGCATAATTCCCACGGATTAGATATAGTTCTATTATCATAAGTAGACATGGGTAATCGCCTCTTGTCTACACTAGGGAACATGGGTGATCGCCTCTTGTCTACACTAGGGAACATGGGTGATCGCCTCTTGTCCCTTCATTAGAATAGCTCCTTAATCATCAATTCAAAGTTAGTTGAGCAAACCTTTCTACAAGTTATGAATCATTACATGTGAGAAAACCTTTCACATTCATGAGTCGAGTAATATATGAGAATTCCTTTCACAACTCAACAACAACATCATCATATCATAAACTTTGATGCTTGAATCTCAAAGCACCTTCAATTTATCATTTACTTCATAAGAGACATGCATAATTTTCATGTACTTCATCTTCACATAGTTCATCATGCTCATAACTTACAAATCATAGGGTTCATATAGATTCATGAAAATTCCTCTTAAATCATGCAAACTCATGCTTAGAAAACCATAAACAAGACAATTTATCCATAATTGAAGAAACCCACATAATAGAGGAAAATCACAATTTCTGATTGAACATGCTTACTTTCATAAAACCATCCTCAGGTCATTCATAATCTCATCATAAAAAGCCTTAGCTTAGAAATCATATTTCATGTATGGATTAATAGAGATTTCGTATAGTTCATCACTTCATAATTCAACCCACCAACAAAACATAATATCGAAATTGGGGGAATTGGCATTGGCTCATGGGGATTCATCTAAATTCATGAAATTCAACTCAACTCATGCTTCATAGTTCTTAAATCAATCAATTAAATCACCATTGAAAGGAACCCATGACATGGAAGAAAACCCATAATTCAATTGAGAACTTCTAACTTGAAAATTTAAGAATATAGGGATTCCATGGAGGAAAGGGCTCCATGGATGAACACTATCATACCTTAGTGTTTCAATTCCTTAAGCAATTTGACGAAGAAAGCTTGATTTCTTGAACCCTAGCTTGCCCTCTTCTTGTTCTTCTTCTAACTTCTAGAGAGAGAAACATTTGAGAGATGAGGGTTTGGGGAATTTTGTAAAGTGGTTGGAAAGGGTAGATTTTAGGATTGAACAGATTTATATAGTGCTAGGGAATAAAGGCAACCGACATTAATAAGTAATTATGCCATTAGGAGAAAAGACCAAAAGACCCCTTTAAAATAACTGTCAGAGCCCATCTACGGTCCATAAGTCAACCTATAGACCATCCTGTTCCTCCATAGATAGATTCATAAAATTTCAACTTGGACCTTTCAATGAAAAAACCCATGTACATATCGTGAACCAATTGACAGTCCGTACATGGCAACCGTAGGTCTGAACTTAAGGCCTTAAGATTTAACTATTTCTAAAGGAGACCTACGAGACCCATCTATGACTCGTTGAAAGAGCGACGGCCCGTCCTGGCAGACCGTCGTTAAGGTTCTGAAACTGGACATCTTACGGTTCCCACCTACGGTTCGTCAGTCATCTACGGTCCGTAGGTGGACTCCGTCATCACTGGCACCAACCCAGAAAAAATCAAAAACTTTCCACCCTTTTTAATCCAGGGTAATAAAACCTTCTTATCTGCTACTCCCCAAAACTCCAGGGGCTGCGGAAAATATACACATTAATATACAAATGTCTGGTAGGCAGCAAGTCCATGTAACACCCAATTCAGTAATGTATCCCAAGCCTTGCAATGTTTAAGTCCTTTAATGTCTCCACAACTTATCCACACATCCAGTCACATCCCTTAACATAATATACATAAAATAGTCCCTAAACATTATTATAATATAACAGAAGCAATATGAACTCACAGTTTCTGATCCACACCACTTGAGGAGGTAACATTACATTTAAAATGCTCAAACGAGCTTATAATTGAATTTAAAGGGGACTCCAATCCATGGCAGTCCCAACATGCACTAACCACCAGAACATTCTCTCCAATATTACACCATGTAAAAGGAACAATTCCCAGCTCACTAACACATACCAAATGTCCTAATTAACTCAAGCACAAGAGAGGGAGAAAATTTTAGTAGCTTACCTTGATGGACAAAACTACCACTTTCAAAGGCTTGGATTCTTCAAGGTATAGGTTGTCCTCATTAACTTGTCTCAAGTTACAAACTCCATTAGATTGAACTCCCTATTATTCAAGAACCCTAATGGTATTTAAATGATGCTATGTGAAGCTAAGAGAGGGAAGACAAAAAACTCTAGAAATCGGACTTTTAGTCAAAGAAAAAATAGTTGGAAAAAGCTGATATCAATCCCTTTTAAAGGGACCTTCTTTGGTGGAC
This sequence comes from Solanum appendiculatum, assembly GCA_018342035.1. Classification (NCBI taxonomy): domain Eukaryota; kingdom Viridiplantae; phylum Streptophyta; class Magnoliopsida; order Solanales; family Solanaceae; genus Solanum; species Solanum appendiculatum. The sequence continues at coordinate 3,587 of JAGDQO010001634.1, forward strand.
CTTCTCACTCATTTTGGGTCATAATTTATCAAATAGGTGATCCACCTACTAGGACTTTTCACTTGGGCCTTTTTGGACTTAAGAATATTGGGCCTTGGCTGTCCATTTTCCCCTTATTCGTCTACTCAACTTGGGCAAGATTAAAGCAAGTAGGTGGTAGTGTACTTGGCCCAATAACATGGTCAAAAGAGTCTTAGTAGGTGATGCACCTACTTGGTCCTTTAGGCTGGTCAATTAGTCAAAGTAGGTGATGCACCTACTTGTCACTACTAGCTTAGTTAAGTCAAGCAAGCAACTCACTTATTTTACTTCATTTTCTAAATCTTAATTCTTTTACTTCATTTTCTAAATCTTAATTCTTTTTGCTTTAAGTTAACACTTCACTTTAAACTTTAATTTCAAATACCACCTTACTATCTCGATTTTAAATGATTTCGTCGAAGTTAACTTGGAGTATACATGCTGAAACGTGCAAGGCATTACAACACCTCCCAATCTATTTTAAACCAATACTACTCATCTGAGAAACATGGTGCCTCACCTATACCATAAATGTATGTCAAGTGTCATATGAATAAAAGTAGCATATGGAAAATACAGGGCGTTACAACAAAAACATAATTTTGCAATAGCCTTAGTGAAAGATTATAACACCCGTTGCTACCAAATAAATATATCTATTTAAATTAAATTCTAACGATGGATTTTTTTATCACTATATAATTTAAATTTTATAAGAATATATTTTTAAGTTTAGCGACGTTTTTCCGTCACAAATTTCATCGCGGAATATTAATTAAATTTGTCACACATACTTTGTTGCTAAATTGGTAGCGAAAATTAGGCGCCAAAATTTTGTGCTCATTTACAGTGGCGAAACAAATATTTCATCTTCAATCTGTCGTTATATGATAGTTCAAAAAATTGTTTGCAATTCTTGCAACAAAATGGCTATTCCATTGCGAATCCGTCATTATTTAGTGACGAAATAAAATTCGTCGCTAAACACTATTTAAGTAGTGGGTGTTCCTTGTCTCTTTGTTGAAGAAGTGTGTTGGAGTTCAACATCTATTATTCCTTTGGAAGGTTTGGGAGTTAAGGAGAATCTTTCTTATAAAGATGTTCCGATTGAGTTTTTTGACCGACAAGTCCGGAAGTTGAGAAACAAAGAAGTTTCTTCCGTGAATGTTCTTTGGAGGAATCAATTAGTTGAGGGTGCTACTTAATAGGCCGAAGACGATATGATGTCCCGGTATCCTCATCTATTTCCCTCCGCTCCTACTCTAGCTTGAAATATTGCTTCCTCATGGTTAATTCTTTCTGATTCATGTGTTTTAGTCATTCTCATTTTTCCATATGCATGCATGTTCATGAAAACTTGGTTTTTGATGTTATGATTTAGGTCAGAGTGATTCTCCATGTTTATGTGCATTTTGATGAAATTTACATTCATGTTGGGTTTGTTAGTTTCTCCCATATTCAATTAATGCCTTGCTTAAATCCCATTCGAGGAAGAATGTTTACAAGAAGAAGACATTGTAATGCCTCAAAAGTTTGAAAGTCAAAACGAAAAAGGAAAATGAAGATTTTTGGCACTGAAACAGGTTCTACGTGTCCAACCAACGGGCCAGAGAATGTTTCGTAGAAGTAATTCAGAGATTTTACTTAGGACCTCAGCTCTACAAAAGGATTTGACAAGCCGTCATTTTCTCTACGGACCCCGTAGGAAGGCCTGGTAGAAAGGTTCCAGACTTAGTGAAATTTTTTAGTGAAACATGAGTTCTACGTATATGGTTTACAGACTATAGGAATTTGGACGAACCATAGAAAGGTCTCACAGGAAGTAAGGTGAAATTTAGATTTCTGAAGTTGGTTCTACGGTTGACCAGTACGAACAGTAGAAAGTCCTACGAACCATAGGTCCCAACCATAGGATCAATGTGGCAAGTATTTCTAAGGGTATTTAGGTCTTTTTCTATCCAATTGATGCCTATACTATGTTGTTTTCACCCTAATTCTAAGTCCTATAACTACCCTTCTACTCCAAAAATTTCCCCAACTCTTTCATTCCCTAAATCCATCAAATTTCATCCATTCCAATTCTCTCCCAATGTCAAAAAGAAGAAGCTAGGGTTTCCAAGTCAACTCTCCTTATTCATAATTTCTTTGAGGCTTTGATCCTAAAAGTATTTAGGGTTTGATCAATGGGTTTCATTCACCCATTGATCCCAAAGTTTTTGTCCAATTCTCCAACTCAATTTCAATCAAATTGATTAGGTTTTTCATTGAATTCTTCATGTGTTTTATTTATGTTGACTCAATTGCTTGAATTTTATGTATTCATAAGTGTTTTAACTTAATTACATGCTTTCCAATTGAAATAACATGAACCCATGCATTGATCATGATTTTGACTATTAACCCTAATTTACTTGAATTTATGAAGAAGCTATGAATTCATGAATGAGGCTTTCATGAACTTTTGCATGATTTATGAAAAATGATTTTTATGATCTAGGTTGCTTTAATGTGAGCGTCAATGAAATTGTGAAAGAATTTTCTCACATATTAAGGGATCATGGCTTGGTGAAAGGTTTTCTAACTTAGATTTGATTCAAGATTGAATGAGATACTCTATGATGTTTATGCTTGAATTGGTAGTCGAATTTTACTTTTCCACGTATGATGATAATTGTATGATAATGCCTATTCCATTGGAATTTAACTTAGCACCGAGAGAACTTCGAGGTGGAGGCTCAAATAGAGTAGTCTTTAGGAGCAGCCTCTAGTTTTAAACTACGTGGCCCCGTAGGTTTTCCTTAAATTGCCTACCTAGTTGATCCACATATAGCACATGATATGATACGAAGATCTACCTTGGCAAGTAGACTCCCTCTTCTAGATGTGAGAGTTACATTGGATTCTATGTTATAACTCGCGTAGTCTTTTGTCGGTTAAAGCTAATATCCCACAAAAGGAACTAAGTTGTCCTTAAAAATTTTATGAAGATTTACTCATGATTTTAAGATGCATTCACCATGCTCATGATTTACTATTCTTCTTTAAATGATTTTACTATATTTAGCTTGGTCATGCATATCATGTTTTTGATTATGTCCTCTTATGATCATGTTTCATATTTTATTGCATTCCCCACCTTCTTAGTACATGTCATGTACTAATACATACTTGCGTCGATATTGTTTCGTTAATGTAGGGCATGACGATTCCTCTCCCTCAATTCGTGGCTAGTGGATTGCTTTGTAGATTCGAAGACTAGGTGAGTCCTCATACATCGTGGAATAAGTCACCTTTATTGTCTTCATATGTCTTTACTTTTCAGATTTTGTACGTGGTGCACATGTTACGTCCTGACCGCTCCTATTTATGTAATAGATGGCTTGTCAAGACTCTGTTAGACTTCCACTAAAAAATGTCAAACTTTACATTTATATGATATTTTTTACTTTTCTCTATTATGTTGTGGGTTTGTATGTAAAGTGGCTTGTGTAGGGACTCCCGGGGTTTTATATGTCATGTCATGTCTAGGGTATGCTTTGGGTCGCGACATTATCCATTAAAACATATAATACATCATCGTTAGAAAGTAATACACGAGTAGTAATTACGAAACAATGTTCCATTTATGGTCTGTCCAACCTATGTATGTCTTATCTAGGAATTTAGTAGCCAAAGAAAGACAAATAATTTGTCCAAGTATGGAAGACATGGTTGTTAGGAGGTAATACCCATGCAGTAATGTAAGAAACAAAGTTCTATTAGTGCTCCGTCAAAAGTATGTATGTCTTATTTAGTATTTAGTAGCAAAAGAAAGTCCTATAATCCATCCGAGTAAGGAATAAATTGTAGTTGGGTGGTAATACACATGTAGTAATGTATGAAACTAAATTCTATTAGTGGTCCATCCAACCTATGTATATCCTATTGATTAATTTCGTAGCCAAAGAAAGAGCAATAGTCAATCCGTGTATGGAATACCCTATTGTGAGGAGGTAATACACGTGTAGTAATTTAACAATCAAAGTTTTATTAGTGGTGTGTCCAACGTATGTATGTTTTATTTTAAGATTTAGTTTCCTAATAGAGACCAATAATCCATCCGATTATAGAATATATTTTTGTTATGAGATAATAAAGGTGTAGTAATTAAAGAAATCAAGTTCTATAAGTTGTCCGTGAAACCTATGTACGTCTAATTTAGGGATTTAGTAGATAAAAAATAGCAATGATCCATCTAAGTATGGAATACATTCTTGATAGGAGGTAATACATTGGTAGTAATGTAACAAAAAAGGTTGTATTAGTGGTCTGTCTAACTTATGTATGTATTATTTTTAGATTTAATTGTGAAATAGAGACCAATAATCCATCCGAATGTGGAATACATTATTATTAGGAGGTAATACACATGTAGTAATGTTAAAAACCAAGTTCTATTAATGGTTCATAAAACCGTCTTTTTTAGGGATTTAGTTGTCAAAGAAAAACCAATAATCCATCCGACTAAGGAATTCATTGTTGTTAGAAGGTAATACAGTGAAGTAAATTAAGAAACCAAGTTTTAATGATTGGTCTTTCAAACCTTAGTTTGTCTTATTTATGCATTTATTATACAAAGAAAGAGAAATAATTCATCCGAGCCTACACGCGTAGTAAGGTACTAAGGTTTTTCAAACCTTAGTATGTTATACATTGTTGTCAATAGGTAATACACGTGTAGTAATATACAAAACCAAGTTATATTAGTGGTCCATCAATCCTATGTATGTCATAGTTAGGGATTTAGTACACTAAGAAAGATCAATAAACCATCCAACTATGAAATACATTTCTTTTTGAAGATAATAGATGTGTAGTAAAGTAAGAAACAACGTTTTAATTTGTGGTCTTTTTTAGGGATTTATTAGACAAAGAAAGACATATAATCTAACCAAGTATGGATTACATTATTGTTAGAAGTTATTACATGTGTAGTAATATAAGAAACAAAGTTCTATTAGTGCTCCGCCCAACTTATGTATGTCTTATGTAGGATTTAGTAGCCAAAGAAAGAGCAATAATTCATACGACTATGGAATATATTATTTGTAGGAGGTAATATGTGTAGTAATGCATGAAATAATGTTTTGCTAGTGATCCGACCAACCTATGTATTTCCTTTTTAGTGATTTAATTCACAAATTAAGACCAATAATCTATCCCAGTATGGAATACATTGTTGTAAGGAAGTAATACAAGCATAGTAATTTACGAAAGCAAGTTCTATTTATTGTCCGTCTAACCTATGTGTGTCTTATTTTTGGATTTAATAGCCAAAGAAAGATATGTAATCCATCAGAGTATGGATTACATTGTATTTAGGAGGTAATACACGTGTAGTAATGTATGTCTTGTTTATGGATATACTAGCAAAAGAAAGAATTATATTCCATCTAAGGAAGGCATTGTCGTTAGGAGGTAATACACTTTTAGTATTATACGAAAGAAAGATCTATTAGTTTTCTGTCCAAAGTATGTATGTGTTATTTATGGATTAAGTAGCCAAAGAAAGACCTATAATCCATCCGAGTATGGTATACATCTTTGGTAGGAGATAGGAAACCAAGTTCTGTTAGTTGGCTGTCAAAACTATGCATGTCTTATATATGGATTTAGTAGCAAAACAAAGACCTATATTCCATTTGAGTATGGAATATAGGTCTTTCTTTTGCTACTAAATCCATATATAAGACATGCATAGTTTTGACAGCCAACTAACAGAACTTGGTTTCCTATCTCCTACCAAAGATGTATACCATATTCGGATGGATTATAGGTCTTTCTTTGGCTACTTAACCCATAAATAACTCATACATTTGAGTATGGAATACATTGTTGTTAGGAGGTAATACACGTATAGAAATATAAGAAATTATGTTCTATTAGTGTCTCGTCAAACCTATTTAAGTCTTATTGATGAATTTTATAGTCAAAGTGCAATAATCCATCCGAGTATGGAATACATTATTGTGAGTAGGTAATACACGTGTATATATATTTGAAACAAAGTTCTATTAGTGGTATGTCTTATCAATGTATGTCTTATTTTGGGATTTAGTTTCCAAATACAGACCAATAATCCATTCGAGTATGGAATACATTATTGTTAGGGGTAATACACGTGTAGTAATGTAAGAAACAAAGTTCTATTAGTGGTGCATCCTACCTATGTATGGTTTATTAAGGGATATACTAGCCAATTAATGAGCAATAATGTCTTGGAGTATGTGATATATTATTTTTAGGAGGTAATACATGGGTACTAATGTAAAAAACCAAGTTCTGATAGTGGTGTGTCCAACCCATGTATGTATTATTTAGGATTTAATTGTGATTTAGAGACCGATAATTCATCCGAGTATGGAATACATAGTTTTTAAGGGTAATACATATGTAGAATGTAAGAAACAAAGATCTATTAGTTGTCCGTCAAACCTATGTATTTCATATTTAGGAATTTAGTTTCCAAATAGAGACCAATAATCTATCCGAGTATGGAATACATTGTTGTTAGGAGGTAATATACGAGTAGTCATGTTAAAAACTAAGTTCTGCTACTAGTCCATTAGACCTATTTACTTATTAGGCACGAATTTTGTAGGCAAAGAAAGACCTATAATCCATCCGAATATAGATTTCATTGTTGTTCGAGGTAATATACATGTACTAAAGTAAGAAACCAAGTTTTAATAATTGCTCTTTTAAACCATAGTATGTCTTATTTAGGGATTCCTTAGACAAAGAAAAACATATAGTCTATCGAAGTGTGGAATACATTGTAGGTTGAAGGTAATAGACGTGTAGCAATGTAAGAAACTAACTTCAATTAGTGATCTGTCTAACCTATGTATTTCTTTTTTTGGGATTTAGTAACCAAAGAAAGAGCAATGATCCATTTGATTATGGAAGGCATTGTTGTGAGTAGGTAGTACACATTTAGTAATGTACGAAACCAAGTTCTATTACTGGTCCATAAAACCAATTTATGTCTTAGTAGTTAAAGAAAGACTATAATCCAACCGACTATGAAATACATTGTTGTTTAAAGGTAATAATTTTTTAGTAAAATAAGAAATCAATTTTTAATTACTGTTCTTTCTAACCTTGGTATGTCTTTTTTAGAAAATTATTAGAGAAAGAAAGACATATAATATATCCATGTATGGATTACGTAGTTGTTAAAAGGTAATACACATGTAGTATTATGAGAAACCAAGTTCTATTTGTGGTCTGTCCAATCTATCTATGTCTTATTTAGGGATTTAGTAGCAACAAAAAGAGTAATAATTCATACGACTATCGAATACATTGATTTTAAGAGGTAATATATGTGTATTAATGGAAGATATAATGTTCTTCTAGTAGTCCGTCCAACCTATGTATGCCCTATTTATAGATTTAGTTGCAAAAGAAAGACAATGATCTATCCTAGTATAGAATAGATTATTGTTAGGAAGTAATACAAGTGTAGTAATTTAGGAAACCAAGTTCTATTTGTGGTCCGTCCAATCTATGTATGTTTTATTTAGGGATTTAGTAGCCAAGGAAATATAATTAATCCACTCGTGCATGGAATACATTGTTATTAAAAGGTATTACACGTGTAGTAATGTAAGAAATCAAGTTCTATTAGTTTTCATTCAAAACTATGTATGTCCGTTTTATGGATTTAGTTGCTAAAGGAAGACATATATTCCATCCGAGTATGGAATACATTGTCGTTAGGAGGTAATACACCTTTAGTAATATAAGAAACCAAGTTCTATTAGTGGTCCATCCAAACTATTTATTTCTTCTTTAGGGATATAGTAGCCAAAGAGTGAGAAATAATCCCTTCGAGTATGAAATATATTATTTTTAGGAGGTTGTACACGGGTAGTAATGTATGAAACCAAGTTCTATTAGTTGTATGTTAAACCTATGTACGTCTTATTTTGGGATTTAGTAGCAAAATAAAGATCAATAATCCATCAGAGTATAAAATATATTATTTTTAGGAGGTAATACACATGTATTAATGTAAGAAATAAAGTTTAATTAGTGGTCCATCCAAACTATGTATGACTTATTTAGGGATTTAGTAGCCAAAGAATGAGCAATAATCCCTCCGAGTATGAAACAAATTTTTTAAGGAGGTAATACACATTTAGTAATATAAGACACCAAGTTTTATTAGTGGTCCGTCCATCCTATTTATGTCTTATTGATGAATTTCATAATGAAAGAAAGAGTGATTATCCATCAGTGTATGGGATACATTGTTATTAGTAGGTATTACACCTGTAGAATGTAACAAATAAAGTTCTATTAGTGGTCCGCCCAACCTTTGTATGTTTTTTTTGGGATTTAGTTGCCAAATAGAGACCAATAATCCATTTGAATATAGAATACATTGTCTTAAGGAGGTAATAAATGTGTAGTAATGTAATAAACAAAGTTCTTTTAGTGGCCTGTCTAAACTATGTATGTCTTATTTCAGCATTTAGTAGCCAAAGAAAGAGAAATGATCCATCCTAGTATGGAATACATCATTATTAAGAGGTAATATATGGGTAGTAAGGTAATAAACAAAGTTCTATTATTAGTACTTTGCCTAACATATGTATGTATTATTTATTAATTTAATTTCGAAAGAATGATAAAAAAATCCATCCAAGTACGGAATAACTTATTGCTAGGAGGTAATACAAGTCTAATAATGGAAGAAACCAAGTTCTCTTATGTCACGGCCCAAATTATACCCTATGCATGACATGACGTATAGGACCCCGAGAGGCCCCACACAAGACACTTAGCTTACATCATACAAGATAATAGAAACAAAAATTTTAGAAGTAGCATTTTATATAAAGGAGTTTTACGAAAGCAAAAGTCTCAACATGAGTCTCAAAGCCATCCAATACATGATAAGGAAAGTTATTGGGATGTAACCCATACATCACATACAAAATCTGAAAGTGAAAATGACATAAAGCAATAAAAGACTCTTAGCCCTCAGAACATGAGGACTCACTAATCTTTAACAGTCGAAAAGAACCAATAGCCATGAGAATGGGAAATAGGAGCGTTTGACCCTACATTATGAGACAATGTAGGCACAAGTATGTGTTAGTACGTGGAATGTAACAAGTATGATATCAATGCATAAGAGTTATGAAATCATGTTAAAAATTACTTATATGACATGCAATGACAAAACTAAATCATATGAGAAAAGGGGTTAGAAAACATAAATCATACTCATGGTCAATGCAATGCAAGCTTAACATATTTAAAACACTCGTGAGATACTTTGAAAGTAACTCAGTTCATTATTGTGAGAAGTTTACCATTAACCGACGTAGACCATATTAGCTATAACATGGAATCCAATGTCATCCCTACACCGAAAAGGGGTATCCTCACTTGCCAAGGTAAGGATCTGAGCTAAAGCTAAGGTGGATCCACTAGCTAATGTCTACCTAAGCCAATCATCCTATGGTGGCCCATAGTTTATGGGGCATGGGTAATCACCGCTGGTCAATTCGGTGCTAAGCATAAATCTCACGAATTAGTCATTAATCATATTCATCTTAATATCCATGGAAAGGTACAACTCGAGTTACCAATCCAAGCTAAAGTTAATTAGAGTAGTTGTTTCATCTTTCGTAGGCTCATCCAAGCTTACGTAATTTAGAATAGCTCCTTATACCATGTGTGAGAAAATCTTTAACCATCCATGATCTTTTCATAATAGCTTTATAAGGCCAATAGTCATTAACTTCATACTAGAAGTGATATACAACTAATGGAAATAGTTTTAAAAATCTGATTTATGATCATTGATGGCATAACCATCTACCATACTAATCAAGACCTAATTTCAGAATATATCCCAAAAGGATTGATGGCAAATCTAGATGTCATTCATGTCATGTGGCAAAGCTTCATAAAAGATATAGATACCTTCATTAATAAGCTTACTTGAGTCATAATCATTGCTTTCATAAAACATGCATAATTTCATAAATTCATGGATCATAGTTCATAAGCATCATCATGGGTTGATAGTTTAAAATCATTTATCATGCATGGGTTCATATGAATTTAACTCCAAAACATGTGACTACTTCAATTCATGCATGAAAAAAAAGTAAACAACCAATTGGATCATAATTAAAACGAACCCATTCGATTGAATAAAACCCTAATTTCAATAGGAGATACTAACTTGTGAAATTGGAGAATTTAGGAACCTATGGATGAAAGTAATCCATAGGTGAATACTATCATACCTTGATGTCAAAAGCCCACAATCGATGGTGAATTTTTAGACTTGATCTTTAAAACCTAGTTTGTTTCTTCAAGCTTTTAGAGAGAGAAATTTTGGGGGAAGAACCTGAAGAGATATTGGGGAATTGAAGAATAATCTAGAATAGTTAGATTTTAGGCTTAAAAGAATTATGTAGTTTCTAGGATTAGGATCAAAATGACCTAGTTTAGGCATTAATCAATCAGGAAAAATACCAAAAAGCCCATAAAAATTAACTGACGAATCGACCTACGGTTCGTAGGTACTACTACGGGCCGTCGTGGTCAAGAGTAGAAAGATTCAGAAACAATAAATCTGGACCTTCAAACGGCGGGACCCATGTACTGTTGGTAGGTCTACCTAAGCACCGTACATGGCCACCGTAGGTCACAACTTCTTCCTTAAAAATTTACTAATTCTGGGAGTGACCTACGATACCTACTTACGACTCGTACAAAGGGTGATGGGGGTTATGAGTCTTGTTTTTGGAAAATTAATTTACCCACCACCTATGAATGCCACCTACGTCCCGTAGATGCTTCTACAAACCGTAGGTGGGAGCCATATGTCATGCCTGAAATCCCAACACTGCATTTTCCTCCTTTTCCAAATCTAAGGTGTTACAATATATCCCCCATGGGAACATTCATCCTCGATGGGATTCAAAGCACATAAAACGGGTAGGAACAAAATCTAACAGCCCAACAAAATATGATTTAATCAACAACACATAACCAAGGAGAAACACCAACTCCTAGCCTAAACATATTCAAAACATCATTTCATAAGGTATCCATGCAAGTCATACTCAAATGCACATAATCATAAAGAAATCAATCATACCTAAATAAAAATCTTAAAAGAAAATTTTGATAAGCATGCATGCATGAGGAAACATGAGAATGACTCAGAGCATAAGACTCTTAAAGAGTGAACATGAAGGGCTAATGCCTCAAGCTAGACACAAAGATAACCGAAAGAGATAGGGATTACCTCCATCCTTTCACATACCAAACCATAACAAGGAACCCTTACAAAATCAACATAGCTCTACTCACATATTTCAACCATGAAGCTCACTATCTCCCCGTTCGGAGCAAACCTCTCTAGTCTTTTCTAATTAATCTCCCTCAACCCAAGCATAGCACCAAAGACTTAAAAACCATAGAACCATTGATACAAGTAAGCACTTAAGAAGTTTCCATAAGAATTTCAAGGTTGACGTTAAACTCACTAACCATACATGGAGTCATACCATAGCCAACAAAACATCCAACCTCAAACAATGCATAACCACTAGCCAAAAGACCATAACATACTAATTACTGCATTTGGGGAACCCTCGTGATCTTTTCGAGTTTGAAGAGCATAAAACCTATTTTATATCCGACCACAACTAGAACCTGAGGAAGTGTAAGGTTGAGCCCGTCGAGAATTATTTCCCTAATTCCTAGCAATCGAAGGAAAATCTCTTATCTTATGACAAATTTTTCCAAAACCAAAAGCATGCATTTGTACCGGCAAGACAATCACACAGATGACTCTTTCCACACTTCTGAAACTCAGACACCATTTACTTACAAGAACCATTACCTTGAGAACAATTACCTCCACCGGACCTTGAATGTGAGAAATCACCATCACTAGTCTTTGCCCTCTTGGCCTCCCTAGACCTTTCCTTAAGTTTCTCTTCTTCATTTTGTTGAGTATGAACCATCAAATGGGAGACATCCACCTCCTTAACAAGCATGGAGGTTAGGCATTCTTTGACCACCAAGTCAGAAGCACCAGACACAAACTTACTCATCCTTGCCCTTGGATCGGCAACCATAGTTGGAGAATACTTAGCCAATTAAGTGAACTTCAAACCATATTCCTTCACATTCATACTTAGCCAATTAAGTACCTTTGTCTCCCTCATCTTAAGGGGAAAGAACCTATCAAGAAAAGCAATCTAAATTTCTCCCAATCAAGAGGACCCATATCAACCGCCCTCTCACTCTTCCATTGCTCAAACCACACTTGAGCAACACTTTTGAGATTGTAAGCGGCCAATTTCGCCTCTTCTACCGGAGTGATACCCATAAGCTCTATAACTTTATGAATCTGGTCGATGAACTCTTGAGGATCTTCCTCAACGTTAGAACCATGAAACTCTGGGGGATTCATCCAAGTGAAGTCCTTTACTCTAGTTGCCACCGTACCCACCCTTGGATTTATGGGAGCCACAACATTTCTATTTTCTTGAGCCGTCATAGCTTGGGCCAATGCATGAAATACAGCTCAAAACTAATCATTAGTCACTTGCCACTTGCTCGGCCAAAGGGTCGATCAAAACTTGAAGAGCTTCTTTTTCCACTTTCTCATTCGCATTCCTTCTAACATAAGCCCTTCTAGGGGCCATATCCTGAAAAGGATTTAACATGATTAAGGAAAATGATCTTTCTAGAGATAGACTCTATGGCACAATTTTTGGGCAATGCAAGAAGTGGAGTTTCAAAAACATCTTATAGCCTCTTATTCATAAGTGTGGCGTGCTTCACACTCATGAGAAAGACTCTACTAGACGTGGCTTATGAGGCATCCTAGGACCTTTCTAAACCTTGGTCTCTAAATACTAAGTTTGTCACGACTCAAAGTATACCTTAGGCGTGACATTGTGTATAGGACCCCGAGAGGCCCCACACAAGCCACTTATCATATATTAGACAAGAGAATAGAAACAAAAGAGTTTAAAAGTAGCATTTCATATAAAGGAGTTTGACAAAAGTGAAAGTCTTAACATAAGTCTCAAAGCAATCTAATACATGATAAGGAAAGTGATTGGGACATAACCCATACATCACATACAAAATCTGAAACTTAAAAGGACACAAAGCAACAAAACACTCTTGGCCCTAAGATCATGAAGACTCACCAATCATCAACAACCCAAATTAACCAACTAGTCAAGAAAATGGGTAATAGGAGCGTCTGACCCGACAATATGAGACAATGTAGGCACAAGTATGCGTTAGTACATGGAATGTACCAAGTGTGATAGTGATGCATAAGAGTTATGAAATAATTGTAAAAGGACTTTTTATGACATGCAATGACCAAACTAAATTATCAAATAAAATGGGTTAGAAAACATAAATCATACTCATGGTAAAAGCAATGAAAGCTTAACATATTTAAAACCCTTGTGAGATACGTTGAAAGTAACTTAGTTCATTATTGTGGGAACTTTACCATTAACCGACATAGACCATGTGAGCTATAACGTGTAATCTAGTGTCTACCCTACACCGAAAAGAGGTGTCCTCACTTTCCAAGGTAAGGATCTGAGCTAAAGCTAAGGTTGATCCACTAGTTAATGTCTATCTAAGACAATCATCCTATGGTGGCACATAGTTTACGGGACATGGGTAATCGCCACTAGGCCACTCGGTGCTATGCATAAATCCCACAAAATTAGTCATTAATCATACTCATCTTATTATCCATTGAAAGGCACAATTAAGTCACAAATTCAAGCTAGAGTACATTAGAATAGACGTTTCATCTTCCATGGACTAGTCCAAGATTACGCCATTTAGAATAACACCTTAGACCACGCGTGAGAAAACCTTTCACCTTCCATGATCTTTTCATAATAGCTTTATAATGCCAATAGTCATAAATTGATACTAGAAGTGTCATACTAATTATGGAAATAGCTTTAAAACTGTGATCTATGATTATTGATGGCATAACCGGCTACCATACTAATGAAGAACTAATTTCGAAAAATAGCCTAAAAGCATTGATGGCAAATCTACATGTCACGTGGCCTAGCGTCATAGAACATATTTATTCCTTCATCCATAAGCTTACTTGAGTCATTATCATTGCTTTCATAAAACATGCATTATTTCATAAATTCATGGATCATAGTTCATAAGCTTCATCATGGGTACATTGTTTAAAATCATGGATCATGCATGGGCTCATATGAATTTAACTCAAAAATATGTAATTACTTCAATTCATGCATTAAAAGATAGAAGACAATCAATTGGATCATAATTGAGAAGAACCCATGAGATTGAATAAAACTCCAAATTCAATAGGAGATATTAACTTGTGAAATTAGAGAATTTAGGAACCCTATGGAGGAAAGGACTCCATAGGTTAATACTATCATACCTTGATATCAAAAGCCCACTATCAATGGTGAATTTGGAAACTTGATCTTAAAACCTTATTATTTTTCTTCAACCTTATAGACAGATAAATTTTGGGGGAAAATTTTGAGGTATTTGGGGAAATATAAGAATGATCTAGAATAGTTAGATTTAGACTTAAGAGACTTATATAGGGTCTAGTATTAGGATTAAAATGACCTAGTTTAGGCATTAATCAATTAGGGAAAAGACCAAAAAGCCCTTAAAAATTAACTGTCGACTAGACCTACGGTTCAGACCTACTGTCTATAGGTCCTACTACGGACCATCTTGGTCAACACTAGAAATATTCAGAAACTATAAATCTAGACCTTCAAGCGACGGGACCCATGTATGGTTGGTAGGTCTACCTACGGACCGTACATTGCCACCGTAAGTCACAACTTCTTCCTTAAAATTTCACTAAGTCTTGGAGTGACATACGAGATCTACCTATGACTTGTACAAAGGGTGATGGGCCATCCTAGTGAACCGTAAAAGGGTTCTGAGACTTATTTCTAGGAAATTAATTTCCCCACCACCTATGGATGCCACCTACGACCCGTAGGTGCTTCTACCAACAGTAGGTGGGGGCCATAGGTCATGCCTGAAAACCCAAAATTACATTTTCTTCATTTTCCAAATCCGAGTTGTTACATATTAGTTGTCTGTCAAACCTATGTATGTCTTATTATTGGATTTATTAGGCGAAGAAAGATCTATAATTCATATAAGTATGGATTATATTGTTGTTAGGAGGTAATACACATGTAGTAATTGAAGAAACAAAGTTTTATTAGTGGTCCATCCAACCTATGTATGTCAATTGACGGATTTGGTAGCCAAATAAAGAGTAATAATCCCTACTAGTATGGAATATATTATTGGTAGAAGGTAATACACGTGTAGTAATATAATAAACAAAGTTTTAATAGTAGTCTTTCCAACATATATATGTCTTACTTAGGGATTTATTATCAAAAGAAAAAATAATAATCCATCTAAGTATGGAATACATTGTATTCAGGAGGTAATACACGTGTAGTCTTGTAAGAAACTATGTTCTATTAGTGGTTTATTCAACCTATGTTTGTCTAATTTATGGATGTAGTAGAAAAAGAATGAAGAATAATTCATCCGACTATGGAATACTTCATTGTGAGGAGATAATACACTTGTAGTTATGTAAGAAACAAAGTTGTATTAGTGGTCCGTCCAACCTATGTATGTCCTATTTCGGGATTTTGTTTCCAAATAAAGATCTATAGTCTATCTGAGCAGGTAATACATTATTTTTAAGAAGTAATACATATGTAGTTATTTATGAAACAAAGTTCGATTAATGTTCTGTCCAACCTATGTATGCCATATTTAGGGATTTAGTAGCAAAAGAAATACATATACTTAATCTGAATATGGAATGCATTGTTGTTAGGAGGTTATACATGTTTATTAATGTACGAAACCATGTTCTATTTTTAACACCTCAAAATTGTAAAAGTTGTTGGAAGTTGAAAAGTTTCAGAAAATTTGCTGCAATTTTCCTAAAACTTGCAAGATGAATCACTAATACCTAAAGAGTATTTTATGGGATTGGGGAGAATTTTTTTGTTCTTTTCCCTGCTGGAACGTGAAAATGAAAAAAGAAAATAAAGGTGGTTGATTAAATAAAGTTCCCACCGACCTTTGCAAGTTCCCACCGACCTTGGCCTACCTCACGTGCCTTCTTGTATCATCTCGTGAAATTGAAAATATCTCTCTATTCTGAAGTCGTATGAACAACTAGTTAGACGCATTGGAAAATAGACTCATAGACCTTCCATTTAATGTTTTATAGGCCCCATAACTCTTTATATATTAGGAGAAAATCACAGAGACAAATGACCCAAATTTTATAGAAAACATCAAAGAAACTTACGATAACTTTTGTAAACTTTTATTTTACATCTCATTTAACTTCAAAACATGAGATATGACCAGTGAACACTTGAATATGACATACCAAATCATTATTTATTTATCAATCACTCCGCCGCGAAGGTAGGCGTTAATTTAGACATTCTAGAAGTGCGGGTGTTACATCTTCCCCCTTAGAAACATTTATCCTCGAATGAAAAATCTGAGTCATACTGTTAGTTCTTAGGGTCTGCAAAAATTTGGCAGAGTTTCCTTTAAAAGTTTTACTATCCAATAACCTAAAATGCAGAAAAATTCAAAAAAACATCTCACAGGATAACAATAACAGTTAAACATTATATCTCCGTAATAAGATTGCAAGCAAAATAATAAAGCAACAACACCAATATTAATTATCAACAATATAAAAACAAAATTGGTATCTTACCTCAGTGCACTGATATAAACTAATATGGTATCACCCTAAAGTATGAAACAAGTGAGGATATTTTTATCTCATGTCATCCTAAACTTCCGAGGTCACCTCTTCCTTATTCTTGTTTTTGCAAAAGACATTAACAAAAGCCACATATTTGGTCCTCAATCTTAAGACATGAAGATCTACTATAGCAACTTGAGTTTTCTGGTTGGAACACTCCTTAGTGATCTGAATATCCTCAATTGGGAAAACCCGAGAAGGGTCTCCTATGCCCTTTCGTAGCATTGATACATGGAAAACTGGATGAACAAATTCTAGCCCCGAATGCAACTCCAACTCATAAGCTACTCTTCCTACCCTCCAAAGGATCTGGTATGGCCCAATGAATCTTTGTCTAAGCTTGCCCTTCTTGACAAATCTCATAACACCCTTCATAGGTGAGACTTTCAAAAATACCCAGTCATCGACACAGAACTCTAAATCTCTTCATCGCATATTTTAGTATGACTTCTTGCGGCTTTGAGCAGTCAATAACCATTCTCGAATGAGCTTAACCTACTAAATTATCTGTTGTATCTGGTCTGGTCCAACCAACACTAATTCACCTATCTCAAACAAGCCAATAAGGGATCTACATTTCCATACAGTACAATGCCTCATAAGGTTCCATCCCTATGCTAAAATAATAATTGTTGTTATATGCAAACTCATTAAGAGGTAAGTGGTCATCCCAACTTTTCTCAAAGTCCAACATGCACGCCCGTTACATATCCTCAAGTGTTAGAATAGTGCACTTAGCCTGGCCAACTATCTGATGGTGGAAAACTATACTAAGGTTAACATGTGTTCCTAGTCTTTTATGGAAAGACTTCCAAAAGTTAGAGGTAAATTGTGCCGCTCTATGAGAGATAATAGATACTAGGACACCGTGCAACCTAACAATCTCTCTAATATAAAGCCTCTCATAGTCTTTAACTGTGAAAGTTGTCTTGGCTGGTAAGAAGTTGGTTTATTTTGTTAGCCTATCAACAATTACTCAAATAGAGTCAAACTTATGGCACGATCTAGGTAATCCAGTAATAAAATCCATATTAATTATCTCCCATTTCCACAATGGAATGGCTATTTCCAGGACCAGCCCAGTGGGATTTTGGTTCTCAACCTTCACCTATTAGAAATTAGGATAGTGTACCACAAACTCAGCAATATCTTTTTTCATCCAGTGCCACCAATAGGTCTCTTTAATATCATGATACATCTTTGTCGAACCTGGCTGTATTGAATAGCAGGAATGATGTGCCTCTACCATAATCTATTGTCGAAGCTCCAAAAAATTTGAAACACACAATCGACCTTTATATCTGAGGACTCCACCTCCTACTATATAAAAGGCTAATGACTCCTTATCATGAGCCTTGCCTCTGAGCTTCTTTAAGTAGGGATCCTCGTGCTGTAGTGCCTTCACATCCATGATTAAAGATGACACGGTTGTGTTCTGAACTCTGACGTTATTATCACTTGTCTTGAAGAATTTGACTCCCAAGCTGGCTAACTGATGATGTTCTCAAGCTAATTCATGCCTCTCAACACCTAAATAGGATAAACTACCCATTGATTTGCGACTGAGCGCATCGGTGACCACATTCGCCTTCCAAGGATGATATAAAATATATATGTCATAGTCTTTCAGTAACTCAAGCCATCGAAACCGTCGCTATTTAAATTCCTTTTGTCTAAAGATATACTAAAGGCTTTAATGATCTGTGAAGATGTCAACACGAATTCCATATAGATAGTGTCTCTAGATCTTCAATGCATGCACAACTGCAGCCAACTCTAAATCATGGGTTTGGTAGTTCTTCTAATGCTTCCTCAACTGCATTGAACCATGGGTAATTACCTTATGATGTTGCATCAAAACACATCGTAACCCAATACCTAGAGCGTCGCAGTACACTGCATAGTTATCTGAACCCTCTTGCTAGGCTAGGACTTGTGCTAATGTCAACCAATCCTTCAGCTCCTGGAAACTATCTTGCAAGCCTCAGTCAAGTGAAACTTAACTTCTTTCTGAGTTGCCAGTGGTGCTGAAAGTGAAGAAAACCAATCTACCAACCTTTTGTAGTACCCAACTAACCTTGCGAAACTACAAACCTCTGTTAGAGTTGTTGGTCTAGGCCAAGTTTTTACGACCTCAATCTTCAGTGTATCAACCATAATGCTTGCATCTGATACAATATGGCCTAAGACAGCCACAGATCTCAACCAGAATTCACACTTACAGAACTTTTCGTAAAGTTCCTAATCTCGAAGAACCTGAAGGACTTCTCGCAAATGATCTGCATGCTCAGCTTTTTAACGTGAATACACCAAATATCATAAATAAATACAATCACAAATAGGTGTAGATATGGTCTGAATATGCTATTCATGAGGTTCATAAACACCAATAGGGCATTGGTCAATTCAAAAGACATCACAAAAAACTCAAAATGTCCATATCTGGTTCTGAAAGTTGTCTTCATAATATCATTCTCCCGAACTTATACCTAATGGTTCCCTGATCTCAAATCAATCTTTGAGAAGTACTTGGAACCTTGTAGCTCATCAAACAAATCATCAATCCTCTAAAGGGGATACTTATTGTTTATAGTCGTCTTGTTCAACTGTCGATAATCGATACACATCCTCAGCGATCCATATTTTTTTCTCTCAAATAATACAGGCGCACCCCATGGTGAAGGACTAGGCCTAATAAATCCTTTATCATACAAATCTTCAAGAGGATCATTAAACACCTTTAGGTAAGTAGGAGCCATTCTATATGAAGGGATACACATAGATTGTGTACCTTGTACCATATTAATGGAAAAAATCAATTTCCCGTTCTAGTGAGATACAAGGAAGCTCTTCTAGAAATATATCTGGAAACTCATTAACAACCTGAATATATTAGAGAATTGGTGGTTCTATATCATATCTTGAACTCGAACTAGATGATTAATAAAACCCTTAGTAATCATCCTCATTGCCTTAACATTATTACTAAACCTACCTTTTGGCGCTGCTCTCTTACCTTTCAATTCTCGCAATGCCTCTCCTTGAAAATAAAATCTAACAATCTTTATCCAACACTCAACTTATCAAAAAAAAGATGCTAGCCAGTCCATACCTATAATGATGTTGAAATCGGCCATCTTTAACTTTCCAAGGCCTACAAAGGTCTAACAGTCAATAATTTCTATTTTGCAACATCGATAGACTCTCTTGGTAGTAATAGACTCACCAACTAGTGTAGACACTACAAAGGGTTGATGTAATGACTCTGTTGCTATAGTGAACCTCCCCGCAACAAATGGAGTAAGATAGGACAGGGTTGAGCCTTGATCAATCAAAGCATAAACATAATGAGAACAAATAGTCAATTTACCTGACACAGCATCGAGTGATGACTCTTAGTCCTGTCGGTCCGCTAGTGTATACTAGATGCTCCCCTACTACCTCTGCATGCTGAAGTCTAAGGTCCACATCCTGTAGAATGTACTGATGAGGAAGAACCTACTGATGACCCAGTCAGTTGACCCATACCACCCTGACCTATGGTTTTGCTATTCCTCCACACATCCTCTCCTACCCACAAGAATAACAACTTCTAGAACCTTTCCTACATCTCCTAAAATGAATCCTACTGCATGTAGCACAACACAGTTGGAATGACTTGATCTGTCTTGAACTCTTAAATTACTGAGAGCCTTAAGCTTGTGAACCCTCACCTGGACCTGATTGTCCACTACGATCAAGTCTACTACCTTGGATCTGTTGTAGGTGAGGTCTGGGTGGCCTACTAGGATTTCAAGGTCTAGGACCACCCTGAAAGTCTCCATGTGAACTAGTGGATCTAGCCCTTTTCTGCTGCTCTCTCTATACCCTCTACAGTATAAACTGTTGATGTCACCGCCCATCTATGCTCTGTGCGAAGGTCTGAATTCACGAGATATCCATATTATCATTTTGTGCAGCGGTATTGCAAGCATCAATATAGTATGAATCAAGCCCTTTTACAAATCATCGAACCCTTTCATGCTTTGTATCAAAATATGCTACTGCATACCTAGACAATAAATCAAATCTCAGACCATACTCTCAAACATTCATGCTACCCTGTCGAAGGTTTAGGAACTGATCTACTCGGGCATCCAAAATCTCTCGAGGCAATTAGTGATCTATGAAAGATTCAATAATTCTATTCAATGAGGGCACAGGTGCAACTTTCCCCTAAGATCTCTCCCTACTCTCGTACCACAGAACTGTAAAATCAAGCAATCAAAAGGCTTTTAACTCAACTGACTCAGTTGCTAAGACATGCCTGACCTTGAAGATCATGTAAAGTTAATCGAAAAAATGAAGAGGGTCCTCCCTACGATCTGTCCATGTAAACTCTTGAGGACTCAAGGCTTGAAAGTCACGAAATCTCAAACTTCAGTGCCCTTCGAAAGGTCTAACAACTCCTTGCACAACTAGCCTGTGCTGTGTAGCTACTTACTATGCTAACATACACACTGCACTCTTGAAATCATGAAAAAAAGAAATATGAGGAGCTGGAGGTGGTACTTCTGGTTGTGCCCGGGGTCCTGTAGCACTCAAAGGCTCCTGAGTTTTTGGAGAAACTATAGGGGGCTGCGAAGATGTCTCCTCATATGTCTCATGATTGGCTATCTTTGATTGTACCTTGTCGGTACCTTCTCTTAGGTCTGGTGTCAGCCATATCTCTCTGTAAACAAAAATAAAATATAAGCCCTAAAACTAAATCCTTAAGACACAACTCTATAGAACAAGGTGAGCAAAAGAAGGATAGTCAATCAACATACCATATAGCTTCCTCCATATAGAATGTGGATCACAACACATTTAAAAACAAGACTATACTAGACACAGCTTGCAGACTCCTTAGGATACAATGTTGTTGTCATGAACCAACGTACACCCTAGACGTGACATGGTGTAGAAGACCCCGAGAGACCATACACAAGCCACTTAGCATACATCATACAAGATAATAGAATTAAAGGGTTCAAAAGATACAATTTCATATTTCCAAATAGTTTTTGAAGCAAAGTAGAAGTCTAACATTTGTCTCAATAATCCATCTAATATATCAAAAGGAACATAACCCATACAGCACATACAAAGTCTGAAAATGGAAATGACAGAAAGCTATAATAGTAATATCATCCTCGAAGTATGAGGACTCACAAAGTCTTCAAATCTCTAAAGCAGTCAACTAGCCACGAACGGAAGGAGTAGAATCGTCAAGCCCTACATTAGAGAAACAATGCAATCACAAGTATCTATTAGTACATGGAATGTACTAGGTATGATAGCAATGCATAAAAGTTATGAAATCATGCTAAAAAGGACTTTATATGACATGCAATGACCAAGCCAAATCATAACATAAAAAGGGGTTAAAAACATAAATCAAATAATGGTCAATGTAATGCAAGCTTAACATATTTAAAACACATGTGAGATACTTTGAAAGTAACTTAGTACATTACTGTTGGAAGTTGACCATTAAGCGACATAAACCATGTGAGCTATAACATGGAGTCTGGTATGGCACCCACACCAAAAAGAGAGTGTCCTACTTGCCAAGGTAGGTCCATGAGTCTAGGCTAAGGTGGATCCAGTAGCTAGGTAATTAAGACCATCCTATGTGGGCACGTTATTTAGGGAGAAGAAGTTGCATCTAGAGACTCTTGAGCCTCCTCCTCAAGATCTTCGGTGCTAAGCAAAATGCCACGGAATTAGTCATTAATTATATTCATCTGATTATCCATGAAAAGGTATAACTTGTGTTACCAATCCAAGCTAAAGTTCATTAGAATAGGCGTTTCATCTTCCATGGACTATTCCAAGCTTACGTCATTTAGAATAGCTCTTTAGACCAGGCGTGAGAAAACCTTTCACCATTCATGATCTTTTCATAATAGCTTTATAAGGCCCATAGTCATTAGCTTCATACTAGAAGTGACATACTACTAATGGAAATAATTTTAATAGTGTGATTTATAATCATTGATGGCATATCCAAATACCATACTAATCAAGACCAAATTTTGGAAAATAGCCAAAAAGCATT
>JAGDQO010001635.1:0-25654 GCA_018342035.1 Solanum appendiculatum
AAAAAAATTAGAGAAAAGGTTACGAGGTTCTCATTTACACTTCAAAAAGGTTTAAAAGGCATTTGAAATGTCTGCTAACACGCGGTTATCCAACGACTTGAAAATATTTTATTTGACTAACTTTTTGGAAAAAAATACTTAAAGTAAATAAAGATTTTTAAAACTAATTGAAAAGAAATTAACCTACACATGAAATAATTTTTAAAAGGGAATAAACTTTTGTCAAAAAATGACTTATTAAAGAAAGACAATAAAATAAATTATTTAAATAAAAAAATTCAACATAACAAAAGATGGTTTGTCTTTAAGGGATTTAATTAAGTTAATCTAAATATTCAAAATCAAAACAAAAAATAAATAATTACAATCAAAAAATTAAAAGAGAGAGAGAGAGAGAGAAATGAATTTGGGCCTACTGCTGATGCTGATTTAGGTCTTTGGCTCAAATCCCATTTTTATATACACACGTTGTATATCAGTGTAAATAGGCTAGTATATCATCTTCGTTTCATGTATATTTGCTTCCATTTGCCCTCTTTCAGCTTCTCTTTCACAACAAATAAGAGGATGACTGGAAACGACTCAACGATATGCAAGGGTGGATTCCAAAATGGACTCCGATGGAGTTTCACATATGAATAAATAGAGACATAATATTTGTATTAAATTGATCAACACAAGTGAGCAAATCATTAAGTCAAACAACAATTAATTAAACACTTTCATAATTAAAATGAACAAGAGCTTGCAAATTATTTGTTACAATTAATTATTTTTGTGAAGCTACTGGAAAGTTGTCCTAAGCTTCTAAAAATCAGGCAAGCAAATACTTAACCGAAATATAAATTAATTTTATAGCATTTAAGGGAAAGATCTAAGTCAAGAAATATATTATTAATTTACAGAAGCAACAACTTTTAGAAACGAGTTAATCTACCATTTACTAAACAACGACATTAGCCCTTTTTTTTTCTTCAAAAATTGACAAACACTTGAACAAGGCAAGGAAAAACAAACCCATATCACATCTATTTCCAATAAAACATTGTCCAGAACATCAAAAGCATGCATTTCCCTTAAGTACCCCATATCCTTTAAACAATCTAGATTTAGGAAGGGTTTAGATTAGTTTGGGAAAGCATAATATTTCAACACTAATAAATTTCATGATAAAAACAAAAAAAGTTAAAAGAATCGACACATGATATGAGATGCTCTTATGACAATTTGTGGAGTTTAAACGCTTGACAAAATATTTCAAGACATGAGAAAAAATTATTCATTAAAACAGCAACTTAACATTCATTCATAGTACTGAACAATATCAACTGCTCGACAAGTTGAAGTTGAAATAACACGTTTTAACTTAACACTTCTTGAAAACCCAAAGAAACAAACTAAATCAGTAACACATTCACATCCTTACATAATAAATCACATAAATCGATCAATTAAGCAAAATTTCAAAAAGGGAACTAGAACATATAAAAAGAGTATTCAAGGTTTAAACTAAAAGGCCGAAAACTAAAAAAAATAAAATCGGATGAAAAGGAATTACCTTCTTTGGAGCAACGACAGAAGACGACGGGCTGAGAAAATACTTCCACCACAAGTGGTGCTTCACCGGATTCCAACGAATTTTAACGGAAAAAATCACTAAGCCTTTTTGAGCTCTTAATGTAGGTTTTGTGGAGCTATTTCTGGAGATTTTTCTATGGTGAAATATATTGTTCTTGGAGGGTCCTCCAACTGTCTTAAACAGTGAAAGAAAGGGGGTATTTATAGTGGAAATTTGTAATACCCCAAGCTTTCAAAGAATTTTAAATGCGGAACTCACCTGAAGATAGTGACCTACGGAGGCAACCCACGGGCCGTAGATGGATTGACGGGCCGTACGTGGGGACTTTCAATGTCACTGTAAACTTTCAGGATTCCCAAGTTTCTAAACTTTGACCTACGGAATAGCAGGATGGTTCGTAGTTCAGTTGACGGGCCGTAGATGGGTTCCGTAGATGCTTTCCAGACTTGGCCAAATTTTCAGCCCAAAATGAAATTTCTTAATAAATTGACGGAAGAGCAGGACGGTCCGTCAATTGATGTACGGACCATAGATCCTGTCCGTCGATTGGCCCCGACAGTTTTTAATTAAGGGCTTTTTTGTATTTTCCCTAATTGTTTACCTCTTAAGCTTAGTCGGTTATACCCTTAATCTAAGATCTATAAATACTTTTTAAGTCTAATTTCTTTCATTCTAACTCATTCCTAAACTCTCCTCTCAAATACTTCTCTTTCTAAAAGACACTCTCTCAACTCTCAAGGAAGAAGAAGAAAGCTTGAATCCTCCATTGAAGACCTTCAATTTTCTCCAATTTCTAGTGGATTTCTTTGAGGTATTATAGAGTTCACCATTAGGAGTCCTTTCCTCCAATGGGCCCTTCCTCTTCTTCATGATTTTCAAAGGTTTACTCTAACCCAATTGAATTAGGGTTTTGATCGATCACTGTGGGTTCTTTTATTATGATTTCAATTATTGATTTTATGATTCCTAGTGCACGATCTAGGGTGACAAAGTAACTTAGTGCATGAATTAGCGTGAATTACATGATTTGATGCAAAGATTGCATGAACCCCCATGATCACAACTAATTCTCCCCAATTTGATAATCTATGCTTTGATTATTGGGTTTAGTTATGATTTGATGAAGTTATGAATTCTCTATGAAATCAAGCATGAATTATGGATAATCTTATTAATTTAGTATGATCAAGTTTAAAGCATGATTTTCCTCTATTATGTGTATCCTTCAAGTACGGGTAAATTGTCCTAATTATGGCTTTCTAAGCATGAACTTGCATAAATTTTCATGATATGAGTTCAACTTGCATTAATTTTCATGATATGAGTTGAACTTGCATGAATCCATATGAACTCTATGATCTATTAACTATGAGCATAATGAACTACGTAAAGATAAAGCTAAAGAACTTTTGCATGTCTCGTATGAAGTTGATAATGAGTTAAGGGGTGCTTTGAGAGTAAGGTACCAAAGTTATGATTCGGTGATGTTATGGTTGAGTGGTGAAAGGTTTTCTCACGTAATTCTCCAAACATGACTAATAGATGAACAAGAGGCGATTACCCATGTTCTTAAGGAGCTATTCTAATGAATGAAGGGACAAGAGGCAACTACCCATGTACCCTAATGTAGACAAAGCGGCGATTACCCAAGTCTACCAATAATGATCTTATGACTAATGTAGACAAGAGGAGATTACCCATGTCTACTTAAGATAAAATGAACTATGATTAATCCGTGGGAAGTATGCTTAGTACCGAGTGGACAAATGGTGATTACCCAAGTCCCATAACCTATGTGCCACCATTGCGTGATGGTCTATGATAGACACTAGCTAGTGGATCCACATAAGCGAAGAAGTTCATGGTCATACCTTGGCAAGTAGGACACCTCTTTTCGGTGTGGGGTAGGCACCAGATTTCATGTTGATAGCTCACATGGTCTTATATGTCGGTTAAGGCTTTTCCCCACAATTTAATGAACAAGTGTTCTCATGATGAAGTAAAGAAAAGAAAGAAAGATAATTTATGTTGCTTTGGCCTTGATATATGCTTTATGTTTCATTTTTCTCATGTTTATCATGTTTTTAGCTCGACCATTTCATGTCATGATTATGTCTCTCTCTCTTGCATGATTTATGTGTTTATGTGCATTGCTATAATACTTAGTACTTAATTGTTCTAACACATACTTTTGCCTACATTAACTTCTTTGGTATAGGACGTGGCGATTCACCTTCCACTCATGGCTAGAGCTTGATTAGAGAGTTGATAGAAGACTTTGTGAGTCCTCATCCATCCGAGGACATAGCCTAGCTCTTATTTCTTTTTCATGTATTTCCTTTTAGTTTTGGATTGTGTTGGGTTACGTCCCAACTTTACTTTCTATGATAGATTGGCTTTGAGAGATGAGATGTAGATTTCCACTGTATCTTTTATAAGATTTGATATGAAATTCTCTTTTGAACTTTTATTCTCTATTATCTTGTACGTAAAGTATGCTAAGGGCCTGTATGTGGCCTCTCGGGGTCTTGTACGCCATGTTACATCTAGGGGATACCTTGTCTCGTAACAAACTTGGTATCAGAGCCAGGTTTTAGAAAAATGTTAGGATGTCTCATAAGCCGCGTCAAGAAGAGTCTTTTTCATGAGTGTGAAGCGCGCCATATTTGTGAATAAGAGATTATAAGACGTTTAAGAAATTCAAGTTCTTTCATTACTCTAAAGCCTAATCCCTATCCTACGCATTTCAGGATATGAAGACCCGAAGAGCTTACGCTAGAAGAAACATGGGACAGAATGTTTAACAAGAAGCTCCTCACCAAGATCCTCACGTTTCGGTCCACCCTTTGGCGGAACAAGTGACTAATATGGAGTTTAGGGCTGCTTTCCAAGTGTTGGTTCAAGCCGTGACGACTCAAGCCAATAGAGAGGTGGTGGCTCCCATGAACCCAAATGTGGGTACGGCAGCATCAAGAGTGAGGGACTTTACGAGGATGAATCCTCCAAAATTCCATGGCTCTAAGGTTGAGGAAGATCCTCAAGAATTCATTGATATAGTATACAAGGTGCTGATGATTATGGGTGTGACACCGGAAGAGAAAGAAGAATTGGCTCCTTATGAACTCAAGGTTGTTGCCCAAATTTGGTTCAATCAATGGAAGAGTGAGAGGGCGGTAAATGAGGGTCCTCTTAATTGGGAAAAATTCAAGGTTGCTTTCTTTGATAGGTTCTTTCCTCTTAAAATGAGGGAGACAAAGGTGGTTGAGTTCATCAATCTTCAACAAGGAAATATGAGTGTGAAAGAGTATGCTTTGAAGTTCACATAAAAGAGTATGCTTTGAAGTTCACACAACTGTCCCAATATGCTCCTTCAATCGTTTTCGATCCAAGGGCAAGAATGAGTAAGTTTGTTTCGAGGGTGTCTGAAATATTGGTTAAAGAATGCCGCACCACGATGCTTGTTAATGGTATGGACATTTCTCGTCTCATGGTGTATGCTCAAAAAATTGAGGAAGAAAAGCTTAAGGAAAGGTCTAGAGAGACTACGAGGACTAGGACCGGTGATGGTAACTTCTTGCACTCAAGGTCCTGTGGATATGGTCGTCCTAGATTTTGACAAAGGTACTCTAACCGAGGCTCATCCAATGTTCCTCCTAATTTTAACAAAGATAGGGTGTCTAACCCTAAGCCTCAAGGAGGAAATGGTGGTTGTTCTTCATTGTCTACTTGTCGTAAGTGTGGGAGAAAGCATGAGGGCAAAGGCCTAGCTAGTTCTAATGCATGCTTTGGTTGTGGTAAGACAGATCACAAGAAAAGGGATAGCCCCTTAGCGGCTAAGAATGAACAGAATAACCGTCGACGCGTTCAATCAAAAAATCCGTCAAGTTTTAGTGGGAATCAGAAGCAAAACTTATTTTATGCACTTCAGGCTCGTCATGAGCAAGAGAGCTCTCCCAATGTGGTTACCGGTATGTTAAGAGTTTTCCATTTTGATGTTTATTCTTTCCTTGATCCTGGTGCTACCTTGTCTTTTATGACGCCATATATGGCTATGAGGTTTGATGTTGTTTCGGATGTGTTGCTAGATTCTTTTCGTGTCACTACTCCAATTGGAAAATCTATCATGGCTAAGAGAGTTTATAGAGATTGTCCCATCTCCTTATCCCATAGAGTCACTCATGTTGATCTTGTAGAGCTTGATATGCTAGATTTTGATGTTATTCTTGGGATGGATTGGTTGCATGTTTGTTATACCTCGATTGATTGTAGGACCCGAATGGTAAAATTTTAATTCCCAAATGAGCCTATCCTAGAGTGGAAGGGGGAAAATTCTATGTTCCGAGGTCAATTTGTTTCTTATCTAAAAGCTAGAAAGATGATCTCTAAGGGGTGCATTTACTATCTTGTTAGGCTGAGGGATATAGATTCCGAGACCCCTACTCATGAGTCGGTCCCCGTTATTAATGAGTTTCTGGAAGTGTTTCTCGATGACTTGTCAGGCATTCCTCCCGAAAGGGAAATTGACTTCGGTATTGACCTTCTCCCAGATACGCAACATATTTCTATTCCTCCCTATAGAATGGCTCCGACGGAACTTAAGGAACTAAAAGAGCAGTTGAAAGACTTGTTGGATAAGGGTTTCATCCGGCCATGTATTTCTCCATGAGGTGCTCCAGTCTTGTTTGAAAGGAAGAAAGACGGTTCACTCCTTCTGTGTATCGACTATTGCCAATTGAACAAGGTTACCATTAAGAATAAGTATCCTCTACATAGGATAGATGACTTGTTTGATCAACTTCAAGGGGCTAGTTATTTCTCTAAGATTGACCTTTGTTCGGGCTATCACCAACTAAGGGTGAAGGAAGATGGCATTTTGAAAATGACTTTTCAGACTAGGTATGGTCACTACGAGTTTTTTGTGATGTCTTTTGGGTAGACAAATGCTCCGACCGCATTTATGGACTTGATGAATAGAGTGTTTAAGCAATACCTTGACATGTTTGTGATTGTGTTTATTGACGATATTTTGATCTACTCAAAGAATGAGGGTGAAATGTTAATCGTTTTAGGATTGTGTTACAATTCCTCAAGGACCAACAACTCTTTGTGAAGTTTAGTAAATGTGAGTTTTGGTTAAGGTATGTGGCTTTTCTTGGTCACATTGTTTCTGGTAAGGGCATAGAGGTAGATCCTAAGAAGACGGATGCGGTTAAGAATTGGCCTAGACCTCTACACCTTCGGATATCCATAGCTTCTTGGGCTTAGCCGGTTATTATAGGAGGTTTTTTGAAGGGTTTTCATCTATTGCTTCTCTATTGACGGCTTTGACTCAATAGAAGGTTAAGTTCGTATGGTCTGAGGCATGTGAGAAGAGTTTCCAAGAGTTGAAGGATCGACTTACTTCGGCTCTGATATTGACTCTACCGGAAGGATCCGATGGTTTTGTGGTTTATTGTGATGCTTCGAGAATTGGGATAGGATGTGTTCATATGCAAAATGGGAAAGTCATTGCTTATGCCTCAAGGCAACTTAAGGTGCACGAAAAGAACTATCCTACTCATGACTTGGAATTAGCGGCGGTTGTGTTTGCTTTGAAAATATGGCGACATTATTTGTAAGGGGTACATGTAGATGTCTTCAACGACCATAAGAGCTTGCAATATGTGTTTAAACAGAAAGATTTGAATCTCCGCCAAAGAAGGTGGCTCGAGTTGTTAAAAGACTATGATATGAGTGTTCTCTATCACCCCGGTAAGGTTTACGTGGTGGCGGATGCTCTTAGTCGATTATCTATGGGTTGTGTTGCTCATGTTGAAGATGGTAAGAAAGAGTTGGTTCGCGATGTCCATAAATTGGCTTGATTGGGTGTTAGATTGGTTGATTCTACTAAGGGTGGTGTTACGGTTCATAATGGTTCCGAATCCTCATTTGTGCATGATGTGAAAGCTAAACAAGATCTTGATCCTAACTTTGTTGATCTAAAGGAAGCGGTACTCAAGAAATCCATAGAGGTTTTCTCCCGAAGGGGAGATGGTGTGCTTCGATATCAAGGTCGTTTGTGTGTTCCCAATGTAGAGGATTTAAGAGAGCAAATTTTATCGAAAGCCCATAGTTCTTGATATTCCATCTACCCAGGAGCTACCAAAATGAACCGTGATTTGCGGGAAATTTATTGGTGGAATGGAATGAAGAAAGATACTGTAGAGTTTGTGGCAAAGTGCCCTAATTGTCAACAAGTGAAAGTTGAGCATCAAAGGCCGGGAGGTTTGACCCAAGATATTAGTATTCCTCCTTGGAAGTGGGAAGATGTTCATATGGATTTTATTTTGGGTCTACCTCGCACGAGGTGACAATACGATTTGATTTGGGTTGTTGTTGATAGACTGACGAAGTCAGCCCATTTCATCAAGACTTCTTATTCGATGGAGGATTATGCTATGTTGTATTTGAGGGAGATGATTAGGGTGCATGGAGTGCCTTTATCCATCATCTCCGATCGTGGTGCACAATTTACTTCTCAATTTTGGAAGTCGTTCCAAAAAGGTCTTGGTACCCGTGTTAAGCTTAGTACGGCCTTTCATCCCAAAACCAACGGGCAAGCGGAACATACTATTCAGACCTTGGAGGATACGTAGAGAGCATGTGTAATTTATTTCAAGGGTACTTGGGATGATTATTTACCTTTGATAGAGTTTGCTTATTATAATAGCTACCATTCTAGCATTGGTATGGCTCCATTTGAGGCTCTCTATGGTAGGAGGTGTAGATCTCCTATAGGTTGGTTTGAAGTTGGTGAAGTTGGTGAAGTTGCTTTGATAGGCCCAGAGTTAGTGCATGAGGCAATGGAGAAAGTTTGACTTATTAGGGGAAGGTTGAAAACTGCCCAAAGTCGACAAAAGTCCTATGCCGATATTTGAAGAAGAGAATTAGAATTCGATGTTGATGATTGGGTTTACTTGAAAATCTCACCCATGAAGAGTTTAATGAGATTTGGGAAGAAAGGGAAGCTTAGTCCCCGTTATGTAGGCCCATATCATATTTTGAGACGTGTTGGTAAGGTTGCTTATTAGCTTGACTTGCCTAATGATTTGGCATCAGTGCATCCGGTTTCCACTCATTTTTTAAGAAGTGTGTTGGTGATCCGACCTCTATAGTGCCATTAGAGATTCTTGGCATAAAGGATAGTTTTACTTATGAGGAAGTTCTGGTTGAGATTATAGACCGGCAAGTCCGGAAGTTAAGAAATAAGGATGTTTCTTCCGTGAAAGTTCTATGGTGGAATCAATTGCTTGAGGGTGCTACTTGGGAGGCCGAGACCGATATGATGTCCCGATATCCTCATCTCTCTCCTTCCGATCCTACTCTAGCTTGAGGTATCTTGATCCTCATGGTTCATTCTTTTGGTCTCATGTGTCATAGTCGATTGCCATGATTCCTTGATTATGCATGTCATGAAAGAGTCTTATATGATTATGTGCATTTGAGTATGAGTTTCATAAAGTTTTCATGATATGATGTGTCAATCATGCTTTAGCTGGGAGTTGATGTTTCCTCCTTGGATATGTGCACTTATGTGATTGCATGCTAGGTTGGGTTGTTAGTCCGTGTCTATTACCCTTCTCATGATGTCTTGATTCTCATTCGAGGATGAATGTTCCCAAGGAGAAGATATTGTAATACCCTAAGCTTTCAAAAAATTTTAAATGCAAAACTCACCTGAAGACAGTGACCTACGGAGGCCACCCGCGGGCCGTAGATGGATTGACGGGCCGTAGGTGGGGACTTTCAATGGCACTGTGAACTTTCAAGATTTCCAAGTTTCTGAACTTTGACCTACGGAATAGTAGGACGGTTCGTAGTTCAGTTGACGGGCCGTAGATGGGTTCCATAGATGCCTTCCAGACTTGGCCAAATTTTCAGCCCAAAATGAAATTTCTAAATGAATTGATGGAAGAGTAGGAAGGTCCATCAATTGATGTACGGACCGTAGATCCTGTCCGTCGATTGGCCACGACAGTTTTTAATTAAGGGCTTTTTGGTATTTTCCCTAATTGTTTACCTATTAAGCTAAGTCGGTTATACCCTTAATCTAAGACCTATAAATACTTTCTAAGTCTAATTTCTTTCATTCTAACTCATTCCTAAACTCTCTTCTCAAATATTTCTCTCTCTAAAAGAAACTCTCTCAACTCTCAAGGAAGAAGAAGAAAGCTTGAATCCTCAATTGAAGACCTTCAATCTTTTCCAATATCTTGTGGATTTCTTTGAGGTATAATAGTGTTCACCATTAGGAGTCCTTTTCTCCAATGGGCCCTTCCTCTTCTTCATGATTTTCAAAAGTTTTCTCTAACCCAATTGAATTAGGGTTTTGATCGATCATTGTGGGTTCTTCAATTATGATTGCAATTCTTGATTTTATGATTCTTAGTGCACGATGATAAAGTAACTTAGTGCACGAATTAGCGTGAATTACATGATTTGATGTAAAGATTGCATGAACCCCCATGATCCCAACTAATTCTCCCCAATTTGATAATCTATGCTTTGATTGTTGGGTTGAGCTATGATTGGATGAAGTTATGAATTCTCTATGAAATCAAGCATGAATTATGAATGAATTGAGGATAATCTTATGAATTTAGCATGATCAAGTCAAAAGCATGATTTTCCTCTATTATGTGAATTCCTTCAAGTATGGGTAAATTGTCCTAATTATGGCTTTCTAAGCATGAACTTACATTAATTTGCATGATATGAGTTGAACTTGCATGGACCCATATGAACTCTATGATCTATGAACTATGAGCATGATGAACTAAGTAAAGATAAAGCTAATGAACTTATGCATGTCTCATATGAAGTTGATAATGAGTTAAGGGGTGCATTGAGAGTAAGGTACCAAAGTTATGATTTGATGATGTTATGGTTGAGTGGTGAAAGGTTTTCTCATGTAATTCTCCCAACATGACTGATAGATAAACAAGAGGCGATTACCCATGTTCTTAAGGAGCTGTTCTAATAAATGCAGGGACAAGAGGCGATTACCCATGTACCCTAATGTATACAAAGCAGCGGTTACCTAAGTCTACCAATAATGAGCTATGACTAATGTAGACAAGAGGAGATTACCCATTTCTACCTAAGATAAAATGAACTATGATTAATCCATGGGAAGTATGCTTAGTACCGAGTGGACAAGTGGCGATTACCCATGTCCCATAACCAATGTGCCACCATAGCGTGATGGTATATGATAGACACTAGCTAGTGGATCCACATAAGCTAAGAAGTTCATGGTCTTACCTTGGCAAGTAGGACACCTCTTTTCGGTGTGGGGTAAACACCGGATTCCATGTTTATAGCTCACATAGTCTTATATGTTGGTTAGGGCTTTTCCCCATGAGTTAATGAACAAGTGTTCTCATGATGATGTAAAGAAAAGAAAGAAAGATGATTTAGGTTGCTTTGGCCTTGATATATTCTTTATGTTTCATGTTTCTCATGTTTATCAAGTTTTTTAGCTTGGCCATTACATGTCATGATTATCTCTCTCTCTCTAGCATGATTTATGTGTTTATGTGCATTGCTATCATACTTAGTACTTAATTGTGCTAACGCATACTTTTGCCGACATTAACTTCTTTGGTCTAGGACGTGGCGATTCACCTTCCACTTGTGGCTAAAGCTTGATTAGAGAGTTGGTAGAAGACTTGGTGAGTCCTCATCCATCCGAGGACATAGCCTAGTTTTTTTTTTTTCATGTATTTCCTTTCAGTTTTGGATTGTGTTGGGTTACATCCCAACTTTACTTTCTATGATAGACTGGCTTTGAGACATGAGATGTAGACTTCCGATGTTTCTTTTAAAAGCTTTGATATGAAATTCTCTTTCGAACTTTTATTATATATTATCTTGTACGTAATGTATGCTAAGGGCTTGTATGAGGCCTCTCGGGGTCTTGTACGCCATGTCACATCTAGGGGTACCTTGGGTTGTGAAAAAATTGGGGTGAGGGGGAACCATATAACGAATTGTAAGAATTTAAATTCAAAATTTGAATTATCTCTTTGAGGATAAGATCGGCCAGCTTGAATTGGTACAAACTTGTACAATTCTCAACGAATTCAAGAGGAGGGCCATCTGATTTCTTGAGAAGGACGAATGAAGTGTGAGATTTAGACACCTGGATGATTCTTAAAATGGGTAAGGGAGAGAAGAGAAGGACACGGATGCGATTTGGGTCGCTTGGTTTCGTCTTGGGTTGCTGAGTTTACTATTATGTACGTGATTTGGGTTTGCAGTATTTGGTCACTGTTCTTGGGTAGTGTTCGCTGTGTGGAAGACAAACGATGTGGGGTTTGGTGGTGTACGGATATTTGTTATTGTATATATGCGTTTGGGCTTGGGCTAGGTATTTAGTGCTTCTGGAATTGGAATTGGGCTGCTGAAAGAGAAAATGGCCAAGTTTTGGTCTTAAATTGTCAAATTTTTTTTGGCTGAAAGTGATAAAGATTGGAATAAAAAATTGGCTAGATTTGTAATAAGGAATCTGCCATATGGATTAAAGATGTACCAAATTGAATTGATTTGGATAAAATTGGCAAACAAAGTATTCATTCATTAACAAGCTTCTTAATCTTGAAAAAATAAAATAATTAACTTGATTATAAACCAAATGACTTAAAATTATGACCATATCTTAAACTAAGCTAATTTAATAGAATATTTAATTAAAATAAAATATTTTTGAGATGATTTTTGAATATTCATAAAATATACTAATTAGATACATAATTATGTAAAAACATATTTATTATTAAAAAATTATAAAAATGATAAATTAATTAAAAATAACTTGAAAAAAAATTAAACTTTATATGAACTAATTATTTTAAATCATTTAAAATAGAAGCTCGATGATTAATCTATAATGTGGAAATCCAAAATTGGGTGTCAACAACTATCCCATTCTTTGGGTAGGGTCAATGAAAGAGATCCTAGATAAAGAAAATTGATAAATCCAATTTTGGCCGACCACATCTTCATCCTTTAGGAAAGTAATTTTTGTATGGAATTTAGGATGTTGTGGCCGAACCCCGGTAATAGATTTCCTACATATCTCAGGCTATATGAGAATTTAGGCCACTTGTAGTTCGATACGCTTTATTTGGCGCACGATTTTGAAAGAATTAAAAAACTATCCCGATATTGAATTATGAAGAAACTGGAATGCTCGAGAATGAGATTTGAGAAGGACTATTGGAATACAACAGAGTTTTCAACATTGAGCCCACCTACATATCCTTAAACCTTAGGAATCAGGTTCTTTGTAGTTCAACTCGATCAGTTGAAAAGGAAATCTAGTATGCTAAGATAACCTTTGGTTCTCAAAGAGTGACAAATAAGACGAGTATGAAAAAGAGGTTTGCAACCTCCTAGTCATAAATGTCGTGCACTTCACACCCATAATTAAGAACTTACACGAATATAATTTCCCAAAGCTCTTGGTGTATTGTCACTCGAATTGGAGAGTTTCCTCCGGTGAGAGTAAAAATTTCTAGATGCAAAACTGAAATCGATAAACCCAAAAAACCCACATGCCTTCTTATAGGGGTGTGGTTTTGATTGTGGTGGAAGTCGCTCCTCAACTCGCGTCCTAAGAATTTGATTCTCCTCTTTGGACTATTTCTCAGTTCGTTGATAAGAACAACTTCCATGTTCTGTTGCATCCTTTTTTATGTCATTTGCATCTGTGGTTTGATTTTAGAATTCACCCTCTTGGATGTTCTCGACAAAGATTAAGATAAACTGTTAGTAGAAATTGTAATTTAAATAGAGAAGGGGTATGTTTTACAATATTTGGCACATGTTCTTTTCTTTGAATGTTTTGACATCAGCCTCTGTTGATTTTGATACAATAGATGATGAATTGACATGATGCTACAACGATGATGACTTTCTCGTTAATGTAATATTGTTGATGATGATGCATCATTGATAGGATGATGATGCTCTATTGGTAGGATGATGTTGCTACATGGGTAGGATGATGATGCTCCATTGATAGGATGATGACGTTGATGCTCGATTGATAAGATGGTGATTCTTCATTGGGAAGATGATGATGATCCATCTGTAGAATGATGTTGATCCATTGGTAGGATAATGATGCTACATGATAGAAGGTGATGCTCCATCGATAGGGTGATGACGTTGATGCTCCATTGATATAATGATAATTCTTGATTGATAGGATGACGATAACCCATTGGTAGGATATTGTTAATTCATTGGTAGGATAATATTGTTATATGATATGATGATGATGCTCCATCGATAAGGTGATGACATTGATGCTCCATTGATAGGATGATAATTCTTCATTGATAGGTTGACGATAATCTATTGGTTGGATGATGATGATCCATTGGTAGGATAATGCTGCTACATGATAGAATGATGATTCTTTACTTGTAGAATGATGATGCTCCATTGATAGGATGACGATAACCCCATTGGTAGGATGATGATGATCCATTGGTAGGATAATGTTGCTCCATTGGTAGCATAATGTTGCTACATTATAGGATGATGATTCTTTACTGGTAGAATGATGACGATGATGATCCATCAGTAGGATAAGTTGCTCTACTAACAGGATGATGATTCTACATTGGTAAGATGACGATGATGTCTCTCTGGGTGTGCAATTATCTCATTTAATAATGTGGCATGAATGTCCCTCTGAGTGATTGTATTATCTCATTTGATAATACGTCATGAATGTCCCTCTGGTTGATAAAGATGATGTCCCTCTAGGTGAAGGTATTATCTCATTTGATAACACAGAATGAACGTCACTTTGGGTGATGCTATTATCTCATTTGATAATACGACATGAATGTCTCTCTGGTGATAAAAATGATATCCCTCTGGATGATGGTATTATCTCATTTGATAATATGGAATGAATTTCCCTCTAGGTGATAAAGGCGATGTCCCTCTAAGTAAAGGCATTATTGTCACGAGCCGATCCTCGAGTCATGATGGCACCTACCAACCCGCCAGTAGGCAAGACAAACCCTATCCTAGAACTTAACAGTAATGGGACTGAGAGTGGAAACTATCATCAACTAAGTAGAAGCATAAGTAAAGGAACATATAAAGGAAAGGCGGAAGTGAAAACATATATATACAACAATGATACCTCCCAGAACCTGGAAGTCAAATGTACAGAGCTACTACAAAATGAGTACAAGTCCCAAAAGTGGACCACAGAAATAAGATTGTCTCAAAATCGAAAGACAACCAAAAATAAACAAACAGAAGGAGGCAGGTAATCTCAGGACACCATGTGCTCACCTTTGCCTCCGTAACAAACTACAGCAAGCTCGAACCCAACGTTGATAGTTGGTGCTCAGACTTGCATCACGAAAATAGATTTAGAGTGTAGCATGAGTAATAAACAATAGGTACCCATTAGGCATCATAGACCGACTGAGCAAGAAAGATAAAAACACACTGAAAAGATAGAATCTACAATCACAGAGGTCAAGTAGAAATGAAAGGAAGCACAGGAGCGCACCGAAAGTAAAACTAGATACAGCTAAACTAAACCTAACTGGACCCCCATAAGCCCAGAAGGTACACTCGAGCACAAGTTTAAATAAAACCCGAACGGACCCCCATAAGCTCGACAGGTGCACGGAAGAGCTAAATCTTCAGAACCAAAGGAAACCAACTCCGAAAAGAAACCACCAGTCACCTCCAACCTAGCCAACAAGTTCTACTTCCAAATCAACTCACTTCGCCCACTAGTCACTACGGGGGCCCTACCGAGCTAGACGAGTGCTGCGGGGGGGGTACGACGACCCCTCGAAATTCTTTATATCCAATCGTCCAACAATCTAACACCCTAAGGGCCCTGTCCCAGCTAGACGGGTGAGCGAGCTAACACTCTGGGGGCCCTGTCCCAGCCAGATGAGTGCACGGTGCATACAACTCTAAAGAGAACCTTAGCTAACTGATATCCCATAACCTCGCTGACTAAGACTCCGAGGCCCTACCCAGCCAGACAAGTGAGTCAGCAACCACTTCCGGGGGCTCTACCCAGCCAGACAGAGCGTAAAAGGTGAATCAACTCTGTAGAGGATCTCAACTCCTAAACCAGCGTGGATCGACGTTCACTACCAACCATATCACAATGAACGCATCAACCCCAAGCTGCAGTGGATCGACATCCACAACAAATCACAACACCCAAGAACAGACCTCGAAGACCCCATCCAGGAAGATACCATGGCTTCGTTAACGTATCAGCATCTCAGAAAAATGAGAGAAAAGACCAATGGATCTCAAGCACTACAAAGCCAAAGCTAAATTAAACTATCAGACCCAAGTTAATTATGCCGGTCTACAAGGACCTAGTCCATTCGAATCGACGTCGGATACATACCAAAGTCAACCAGGTACATGAGTCTAAGTTAACACTAGTCTGTCCTAAACTAAGTCCGAAGAATATACTCCAATACAATAGCAACTAACATGAAAAATCTGCATGCAGCAACATATAAACAACCCAACAAATAATACACACAATCACATATAAGCAACCCCTCCGACAACGTGGTACTAACCCCGAAATAACCTCAATATCAACCCTAAAGCATGGTTTTTGAGAAGAAGAGAAGAGATACTAGCTACCCACCCAAGATTTGCACAAATCCACATGCAGTTACACAATCAGGCTCATTCTAAAGGAAAGAGAAGTCGTAGCCTACCCGAAGGCCGACCGCGCGCTCTCCAACTTACTCTGCTGGAGTCTTCACCTTCAGAATAGCCTCGGATTGCTGCCACGCCATCAAAAATAGAATCACAACATCAGCACGGTCGTTTAGACACTGAAATCATCAAAATCAGAGCAAGACCAATTTCGGAGTCAAAATTGGGAATCATGGGACCCGCTCTAGAATTTCCATAATTGACTCTGTGAAGAGGTCCTAAACCCTTTCCCGAGATTGTGCTCCAAAATGGGACACCCCTTGGGGCTCAGATAAACTCCAAACAATAAAAAACCCATGATGCGAAACTTTACACAATTAGCTTAAGATAGCAATTTATGCCTCAAATTCATGAAAATCGGGGACTACCCAACACAATCCGAGCACTAACCCACACAGCCAATGAGATTCTGAACACCTGGGACTTCGAATCACCGAAAACTGACTCATAACAAAGAAGATATGAATTTTCCAACTTTCCTTCAAATGAAACCCGACCTCCTCTTTATATACTGCAAGAACCGCTGACCTCCGCGAACGCTGCCAAGGGCCCACAAATGTAGAGAAAAATAATCCACAGCGTCACAAACGCGGCCAGGGGCCTGTGAACGCGGAGTAATGACAACTATACCTGCACGAACGCGGCTAAGGTTCTGCGAATGCAGAGGTGAGGACCACAGACCTCCGTGAATGCGGAGAGAAGGCTCCCCAGACCTCCCAGGCTTCCACAAACGCGGAGCCTTATCGCTAACGAGGAGAAGAAGGTCTTACACCTCAGAAAATGCAGAGCCAATTTTGGGAATGCGGAGAAGAGTAGGTCTGCAACATTAGCTATGCATCAGTTGAGTTTTTGGCATACCCAAAACACCGACGGGGTGCTTAGGATTTGTCCAAAACCCCGTGCACGCAAATGAGATATGCTACACCATTAAATTCAACGTTCCGGACTCAATGGCACAGTAAAAATTCCCATATGAGGTTGTTTTGAAAAAAATTGTGTCCCACACCCAAAGTGTCATTTTAGCAAACTTCAACCAAGGGCCTCAGAGTTAGATCGGAAGCATCGGGAAGCACTCGAAGGGTCATTCTAAACCAAACTCGGCATTCTGGAACTAACCGCACTGATGGAATTTGTATCCAAGTGCATTTAGCAAGAATGTTGACCGAAGTCAAACTTGAGCCAAATTTCAATGGTTAAAGTGCCAACTGGCTCTAAAATCACACCGGAAGCCTCAAGACTCGGGCCAATCATGCTTCTAGCAAAATTTTGCTACTCCGGAGCTTATGGAACCGTCAAAATCCCCTTCTGAGGTCGTTTACCTGAGGTTATGACCGAAATCAACTTTTCAATGTCCAAAAGCTCCAAAATAGGAAAACAGACAGAAAACCCAAACGAACGACGAGGCAACCAAATAGTCAGTGCCAGCAAGTCATAAATGACTTTGGGTCGCTACAGGAACGCACTAAACGATAAAAAGAAGGCGTTAACATGAAAATGACCTGAAGAATCATTACAACATCCACTAATAAAAGGACTTTCGTCCACGAAAGTAAGAGTCAAGAAGTACCTGAGGGCTCAAAAAAGCTGGGGAACCTCTCCCGCATCTCCCGCTCGGTCTCACAGGTAGCCTCCTCGACTGGACGATGCCTTCAATGCACCATAACCACAAGAATGGCTCTGGACCTCAGCTACCTCACATCTCTGGCCAAAATAGCTACTGGCTCCTCAATATAAGTTAGGTGATCATCCAACGCAATGGCATCATACTAAAGCACATGAATCTCATCCAGAACATACTGGTGCAACATCAAAACATGGAAGAATAGATGAACAACTGAGAATACTGGAGGTAAGGCTAACTCATAGGCCACATCACCGACTGTCCTCAACATCTCAAAAGGCACAATTTACCTAGGGCTAAGCTTGCCCCGTCTCCCAAATCTCATCACACCCTTCATGGGCAATACACGGAGGAACATTCTATCACCAATGACAAATCTTAGTGGCCATCACCTGCGATCCGCTTACCTTTGCTGTCTACTCTGAGCCGTCCTGAGCCGATCTTGAATAATCCTCACATGTGCTAAGGTCTCCTAAAACTAGTCTGTCCCACGCGGCCTAGGCTCCGTAGACTCAAACCATCCAACTGGAGTGCGACAACACATACCATATAAACCCTCAAACGGGGCCTTCTGAATACTAGAGTGGTATTTGTTGTACGTAAACTCTGCGAATGGCAAGAACTTGTCCAACTTACCTCCAAAGTCCATAACACAGGCCCGCAACATATCCTTAAGGACCTAAATAGTACTCTCTAACTGGCTATCAGTCTGCGGGTGGAATGTTGTGCTAAGGTTGGTACGGGTGCCCAACTCCTCCTGAAATACCCTCCAAAAGCTGGAAGTGATCAGTGAACCCCGGCCTGAGATGATAGAAATGGGCACACCATGAAGATGAAACACCTCTCGAAAATAAATACAAGCCAACCTATCGGCACTAAAGGAAGTATGACCTGGAAGGAAGTGTACTGACTTGCTCAATCGATCCACGATGACCCAAATGCAGTCAACACCTCTAGAAGTCCGAGGCAAACCCACTATGAAATCCATGGTAATACGCTCCCACATCCACTTAGGAATGGATAATCTCTGCAACTCACCACCAAGCCTCAAATGGTCGATCTTTACCTACTGACAACATAAGCTATGGGACACATAATCTGATATGTCCCTCCTCATAATTCTTCACCAATAGTGTTAACTCAGATCACGATACATCTTAGCTGTGCCCGGATGGATAGAATACCTGGAGTCATGGGCCTCGCTATGGATCAGTTGAATCAGATCTCCAACTCTCGGAACACACAAACGGCCCGGAAATCTTAAAACCCTATTTGAATCTAATGTAGCCTACCCGGTATCACCTGCCAATACTCTATCTCGAAGTGCCACCAAGGACTGATCCTCGGACGGAAGGCCACATATCTGATCTAGTAGAGATGACTGAACTCCCACATAAGCTAACACTCGACTGGTATATG
Organism: Solanum appendiculatum; assembly: GCA_018342035.1. NCBI lineage: Eukaryota > Viridiplantae > Streptophyta > Magnoliopsida > Solanales > Solanaceae > Solanum > Solanum appendiculatum. The sequence goes on from JAGDQO010001635.1 coordinate 19,401, forward strand.
AAATATCAAGCCTGATTATCTGGTTGACTAGGGGTTGAATGTCCAAAGCCGAGGGTCGCTCTGAAACAGAAAGGAAGGCTAAACTACCCATACTCACTGCCTTCAGGCTCAAGGCATCCGCTACCATATTCTCCTTGCCCGGATGGTAGATAATAGAGAGGTCATAGTCCTTCAGGAGCTCAATCCAATGGTGCTGCCTCGAATTAAGATCACTAGGGGTCATAATGTACTAAAGGCTCCTGTCATCAGTGTAGATATCGCAATGAACTCCATATAGGTAGTGCCTCAAGATCTTAAGCGCAAAAACTACGCCGCCAACTCCAAATCACGAGTGGAGTAGTTGCACTCATGCAGCTTAAGCTGCCTTGATGCATAAGCAATAACCCGGCCGCGCTGCATCAAAACACAACCCAAACCCGCGCTGGATGCATCACAATAAACCGTGAAGCCCTCGCCCTCAACTGGAAGAGTCAATATAAGAGCGGTGGTAAGCAACTCCTTAAGCCTCAGAAAGCACCTCTCACACTCCTCCGACCACACGAAGAGAACATCCTGGTGTATCAACCGAGTCAGAGGCACCACTACAGAAGAGAAGCCCTCAATAAAATGCCTGTAGTACCCCGCCAATTCGATGAAGCTTCGAACCTCAGTCACAGAGGTGGGCCTAGCCCAATAACAAATAACCTCAATCTTTGCCTGATCCACCATAATGCCATCCTTGGACACCATATTGATGAGTCGGTAGTTTTGACTCATTTATAGTTTCATTTGTGCAAAATTAGTGTCCTTAATTCGTATTTAGCACCTATAACTAATGTTACATCGTTTATGTGTAGCATGAAGGACTTGGAATAAGGCAAGGACAAGATAATGCAAAGAGAAGCTGTAAAGTTATAAAATTGAAAGAAAAAGGAAGTTGTAACTCGCAAAAAAGAACTCGGTGACACGCCGAGTGGACATTCTCATCGCCTAATGTTCCAGAAATCAAGGAGAGGATTAAAGGCAAAACGGCAAGCTAAAGAACCGATCGGCACATCACCGAGTTGAAAAGGCGAGCCCGATGGACTACAGCTAATGTTTCAGGAGCGAAACTATAGAAAAACAAAAATACAAAAGGCGAGATTGAGAAACTCGGCGCATGGCCGAGTTGGTAGGCGAGCTCGACTTACGTCGTCGAATGGTCTTGAAATTCAAAATCGTGGGAAATTTTTGAGAAGTATAAAAAGAAATTTTTAAATGAGAGAAAGGGAGTTAGATAGCATTGTATTGAGAGAAAAGAAGTACATTGCATTTTTTAATACTTATAGTCAATTGGGTGAATTATTCTTATGAGCTTTTGAGATTCAAATATTGGGTGTGCTTTTAGTTGATTGTATTTTCTATTTGAAGACTTGGGAAAGCGATGGCTAATGTTTTTGGTAACTATTTCTTCAATCTCATTATGATTTGCTAAAACCCCAATGCCTTATGGGTGTGATTATGTGTTCAAATGACTAATTAGCTTATGGGTCTTATGGATTGCTGAATTAAATGTTGATTTAGAATGGGTTCAGTTGTTAATTAATATTTACATCTTATGAATTAAAGTTGCAAATTCAGTTCTAGTTTATATCTCTTTGTATGCTTGGTAAAGATGCATTTCAGTGGAAATAGAAATTGATAATTGTACGAGTTTTTACTTGTACTACCTAGCTTGTTAAAGTGGGTTGAATTAAGGTAGAAGATTGTGTTCTTATTGTATAGACTGTTGAGGTTTTGTAAAACCCAATTGAAAGCATGGTAGTCGGTTGTAAAATAGCTATCATAGTCGTAATCTTTCCTACACATTATAATCCAGCATACTTAAGCAATTCGTAATGACCCATTTAGTGAAATTGGTAGTTGAACACTCACACATCCCTAAGGTCTCATTTCTCATTGGTTAAGTTCCTCTTTAATTCGTGTTTGTTGATTTTAATCTTTCAAAATCCTTCTTATTTGACAATTGAAACTTCAAAGATTTACATTATGCATCGATTCACTTGTTTACATCTACAAAAAGCTAGATCACTTTAATACTTCATATTTGAATTCTATACTTAGTTCCATTCCTCGTGGGATCAACCCCAACTCTTCATTCGGTTTATTTTGCTAGCGATCACCTACATATTGAATTGTTATAGGTGTAGTTGAGGATTATCAAAAATGGCGCCGTTGCCGGGGAATGGCATTTAAAATTCTTGTATCGACATATTTTAGTGAATTAGTTTGATTGTAGTCAAATTAATTATTAGTCTTTTCGTTGTTTATTTTCAATACGTGACTACATGAGTAACACTGATAGTGTTATTTGTTAGAATGATGACATGCATCATGTGAATGATGACATTGGTAATCTGAATGACTTCAATGTAGCTCAAGTTGGAAGTGCTGGAGCCATACGCTTGCCCCCTACTATGGGTAATGCTATCTTTCATGTGGCCGGAACCATGCTTCAGCTGTTGCAAATCAAAGGTTCCTTTGGAGGACTTGCTCATGAGGATCCCCATGAGAATCTTCAGAACTTTTTGGATGTGTGCAGCCCCTTCACATTTAAGAACATCTCTCAAGAGTCGATTCAACTTCGATTGTTTCCCTTCTCTCTAACTGGGGAGGAAATAAAGTGGTTGGCTGAACTACCAAGAGATTCAATTACTTCTTGGGTGGAACTGACAGAAGCATTCCTTGACCGATTCTTTCCCCCTTCGACGATGGTGAAGTTTAGAGATGGTATTCAGAACTTTAAGAGACTCGATGGTGAACCAATCCATGAGACATGGCTCAGATTTCAAAAGCTCCTTCTACAATGCCCTACTCATGGTTTACCTGAAAATATGTTGTTGCAATACTTCTACGTAACCTCGATTCGGTAAACAAGTCTATCACTGATCGTTTAATTCAAGGTGGAATCATGAGACAACCGTTTCCTATTACGTCAGCGTTACTTGATGATATGACTAAAATCAACCGGGCATGGAACACAAGAGAAGACCAAGTATCACCTATTATTGTCGAAATGACTAAGGAGCAAATTGAGAAAGATCAAGAGCGTGATGCTAATATAGCTATGACGATGGCCCAAATGGATTTATTGACAAAGCATGTTATGGGTGCGGGTTCCAAAGTCGTGAATGCAGTTGCTATGAGCCCGGATGACGCTACATTCTAAACCATGTACAACGAAGAAGTCCAATTTGTATTGAATCAAATGGTGGTTCTCATCCGAGCTATCAAAGGCCGGGTGAGAATTAAGCGAAGAACAAGGTGTTGGTTGGAGAGACAATCGGGAGTGGAGTGATCGAGGCATAAATTTGAGAGTTGGTGAGAGAGATCGGTATGTGCCTCCACATGATCATCCAAAAGTTACCAAACCAAAGGCTGATCTGGAAAGTTTTAGAACTGAAGATATGCTTGCTCGTATTTTGCACAAGGTGGAAGGTTCGGACAAAGTACTCAAAGAGATGAGAGTTGATTTCTCTTCTCTAAATTAAAATGTGACTTCTCACTCCGCTTCAATTAAACATCTTGAATCCAAATGGTCACAATATCCACCCAATTGCATCAAAGACAAAATGGTGGCCTTCATAGTGACACATTGGCTAACCCAAAGAATGAGAATGCTTAGTGTATGGAAATCATAACTCGCAGTGGAAAGCTCTTGTGTAGTGATGTGGTTGAGGTTGCGGGGGCTAAACATAGTACAATTCAACCTATTGTGAGTAATGATGATGGTCTTGAGAATAGTGTGAACACCGATGTTCCCAACAAAGATGTTGATTTAACTTATGATGCTACTCTCGGTGGAACTTCCACATCTATGGTGGGAGATGTGTATATATCGGTTTCTCCAAAGCCGTTACCTAAAATAAACCCTCCTTTTCCACAAAGGTTGAAGAAGAGAGATGACAATGCAAAATTTCAAAAGTTTCTCTCAGTTTTTAAGTCTATCTCTATAAATCTTCCACTAGTGGATGCATTACTAGAAATGCCGGGGTATGATAAGTTCATGAAGGAATTTGTCACGAAAAAGAGAAGTATGGACTTTGAAATGGTTGAGGTATCCCATAGTTGCAGCGCTATTATGTCAAATGTGGTTGCTAAAAAGGATGATCCGGGAGCGTTCACGATACCTTGCACTATTGGGGTGTTCAAGTTTTCCAAAGCGTTGTGTGATTTGGGGGTAGTATTAACTTGATGCCATATGCTATTTTCAAGCAACTTGGGCTAGGTGAGCCTAAGTCAACCACAATGCAACTTCTCATTGCGGATCGTTCTATTAAGCGATCTATTGGTGTTCTTTATGATATTTTGGTAAAGGTTGACCAGTTCATTTTTCCAACAGATTTCGTTATTCTTGATTGTGAGATGGATGCCAAGATCTCGATAATTATTGGTAGACCATTCTTGGCTACCGGAAGAGCTTTGGTTGATGTGAAGAGTGTCGACTTGAAATTTAGAGTTAATGAGGAGGAAGTCATTTTTAATGTGTGTAAGTCTATGAAACAATGCAATGACTTCCATGTGGTGTGAGTTATTGATGTGATCGATCAAGCAGTTGCTAGTATTGGTGAAATTTCTTGTATTGGTGAATCTTAGGTAGCTGTCTTTTTGAATTATGATGGGGAAGAGATCCAAGATTATGATTAAGTGGTGGTTGCTTTATCAGGTTTAGGTTCTTACTCAAAAATTCCTTTGAAGCTTGAACTTGATTTGAAGAATAGAGAAAGTCCTCCCGCGAAGCCATCCATTGAAGCACCCCCGAAGCTTAAATTGAAAGCTCTTCCTTCTCATCTTCGATATGTGTTTTTGGGGGCTAATAACACCTTACCAGTAATCATTGCAGCTAACCTATTTGAAGGGCAGGTACAAGCACTTGTTAGTGTGCTAAAAATATTTATCAAAGGTATTGGATGGACAATTGTTGATATTGTGGGGATTCCTCGCGGTATTTGCACGCACAAGATTCAGTTTGAAGTTGATTGTAAACCTAGCGTCGAGCACAAAAGAAGGTCGAATCCTGCAATGAAAGAAGTGGTTAAGAAGGAAGTCATCAAGTGGTTATATGCAGGTGTGGTTTACCCTATTGCGTATAGCAAGTGGGTAAGCCCGGTTCAATGTGTCATTAAGAAGGGTGGTATGACTGTGGTCCTGAATGAGAAAGGTGAACTTTGTGCTAATGTGACCAATTACTGGTTGGCGTGTGTGCATGGACTATAGAAAGCTTAATTCGTCAACTGAGAAAGATCATTTTCCAAAGCCCTTTATGGACCAGATGCTTGATAGATTGGCGGGGCGTGGATGGTATTGCTTCCTTGATGGTTACTCCCGTTACAATCAAATATCCATAGCCCTTGAGGATCAAGACAAAACTACTTTCACCTGTCCCTAAGGAACATTTGCATTGAAACGAATACCTTTTGGGTTGTGTAATGCACCGGCAACGTTCCGAAAGTGTATGTTGTCTATTTTTGTTGATATGATTGAAGACTCAATGGAACTTTTTATGGATGATTTTTTCGTAGTTGGGGACTCATTTAAAGAATGCCTTGAACACTTATGACAAGTCTTAAAGAGATGTGTCGAAACAAACCTCGTACTTAATTGGGAGAAGTGCCATTTCATGGTGAAAGAAGGGATTGTTTTGTGGCACAAGATTTCATGGAAAGGTATACAACTGGATCAAGCAAAGATTGAAGTTATTGCCAAGTTACCACCGCCTATCTCAGTTAAAGGTGTCCGAAGCTTCTTAGGACATGCGGGTTTCTACCGGCGGTTTATAAAGGATTTCTCTAAGATAGCTCTTCCTCTGTGCAAGATAATTGAGAATGACAGTGTTTTTATGTTTAATGAAGCCTATATGATTGCTTTTGAGTGTCTAAAGGAGAAACTTGTGTCAGCTCCGGTCATTGTTTCCCCGGATTGGGGTAGCCCCTTCGAGTTAATGGATGCTAGTGGCGTCGCCTTTGGTGCTATACTCTGTCAACGTAGAGGCAAGTTATTCCGCCCAGTCTACTATGCGAGCAAGACCTTGAATGTGGCTCAAAGAAACTACATTGTTACCGAACAGAAGTTATTGGATGTAGTGTACGCTTTTGAGAAATTCTGAGCGTACTTATTTGGAACTAAGGTAGTGGTGCTTACTGACCATGTGGCTATAAGCTACTTAATGGCCAAAAAGGATGCAAAACCTAGACTGATTCGATAGGTGATGTTATTGCAAGATTTCAATTTTGAGG
>JAGDQO010001636.1:0-29003 GCA_018342035.1 Solanum appendiculatum
ATGCGTGTGTAGGCCAACTCAACAATACTAAGGCGTGTTTTAATATAAAAAGAGAGTAATAGTTTAAACAGGTAAATGAAATAATGGATATTTGAGATACGAAACTCACAAAAAAATTGATACTTCCTCCGTTTCAATTTGTTTGACATACTTTCCTTTTTAGTTCGTTTAAAAGAGAATGTCCCTTTCTTTTTAAACAACTTTTTAATTCCAATTTTAGGCATGACATAATTAAGACTACAAAATTAAATGATATTTTGATGCATTTGACGGATCTTTAATTTTAGACAATAAATTTTTAAAAACTTCATAAATCACTCAATTTGAAACGAAAAGAGTAATTTAGATGTGTTTTTGAGAAAAAAAAACTCACCAAGAATTCCTGTATAATAGGAAAGTGGCACATCCTTGTCATGATCAATTTTAAAGAGAGTACTCTGAGTAGTTTTTACAATACTATATTCCTCCCATCCAGTCATTCCCCAAACTAAGTCACCTTTTTTGAAGTTTGAATCACTAGACTCCAAAACTTTAGCCACTCCATATCCTGTAATAGGCTATCGATAACAAAAATAAGTAAGAAACTCACTTATTTTTCTAAAAACTATACTGAATACACCAATAATGTTAAATTTGAAACATTCAAGGTCTACACTATTTATTTAGAGTATTTAAACTCATTTGTAATTTGTTTCAGCAATAAGAAGAAATGTTTTGTATTTTAGTTAGGGAAAAATCCACAATCATAATATGGTGAAGGGAGAGAACATTTTATGTGAAAAGAGCATGAAAGTTTATTTGTTTTGTAAGGAGGAGAAAAAAGAACCAATTAAGCACCGCACTAATTTCTTTAAAAAACTAAAACCACTAAGAATAATTCAAACGAATTTATCTTCGACCATAATTGTTCATATGTCTTTGAATATTTTAAAATTCATAATTATTATGATTTATAATACTTTTTACGTAGTTATTAAATATAAATACTTTATTTTAAAAAATTTAAAGACTTCATATCCAAATCCAGATCAAAATTAACAAGTTCATGAACTCTCAAAATTTGAACTTGATTTTAAAAGTCTTTGAAAATAACTTCTCTACCTCCACAAGATGAAAATAAAGCTAGTACTCACCACCCTCTGACTTTTGGCTTTTAACTTATTTTTGTATTTTTTTCAGCCTAAAAAATGTGCTTAGAAGCACATTTTGTTGTTTTTTTTTATCAAACACCTTCAAAAATTAAAAAAAGAAACTTAAAAGCCGAAAATTACTTAAAATAAGCCAATTCAAACACTCACTTATAAAAATACATTGAAAATATTTTTTAACTCTTGAAATTCGAGCTATAACTGAAGTATATAACGACTAAATAACCATATGTGTGGCAGTAAATTGAAGAAATTAATGAAAGACTTACATAACCAGGAGTGAAGGATTGAACATAGCTACCCTCAAGTTTGCTCATGCGGTTACGCATGTAAGGGTCACAAGACAAGTAAAGATTCTTCAAAACAACAACATTAGAACCTTCTGGAACATTCAATTTAATATTTCCATTCTTAAATTCCATATCAGATTCCTTAGGATAACCTTTGACATAGTGTTTAAGAATAATCTGTTTGTTGTTGATAACTTCTTCTGCCATTTTCCCCTTTAATGTGAATGAAGAGTTGTGGTAAAAATGAGTGTGTATATAGTAGAGAGAAAAGTTAGGGGTTCGAGGTCTAGGTCTTATTATAATGTTTGATTTGTAATTTTGAAACTCGTAGAATTAATACATGTATAAGTTATGAGAGAATTGGTGTATTTATTTTATGTATGGTAAAGGTGGAATAACAAATATCACATAAGTCATATTCGTATAACTAATATCTCCACTACTAATACTTGCATAGTTTCAAACAATTACCAAACGTTCCCTAATTGTCTTAGTAGAAATCGATTATAAAAAATTATTAGCAACTTTGCATTTAAAAAAAGAGAAGAAGAATAAATTTCCAATAAAAAAATATACTATAATTTAATCTTTTTCGATTTGGACTACAATAGGTGAGCCTAGTTTACTAAGCCTAATATATCATCTCATCCTAGAGGCCCAATTTGGTGTCACGTGTCAAATGACATGGCATGCCAAGTCAAAGGAAGAAGCCAATAGGATTATGACATGTGTCAAAATGACATGGCATGCATATCCCAATCAAAAAGACAATAAAAATGTATCATGCGTGTACAAGTGACGTGTTCCTACCAATCAAATATCACAATGTCACTTAAATTTGATTGGCCGAAGTAAATCTGTCTTTATCACTACTCTTCCACCATACACTTAAATCTGTTTGGGCGAAATTATCAATGCTTTCACCATTTGCTTAGTTGTCTCGTCACCGACTCTACCCACCAATTACAGCAATGTTTTGCAAGCCTTTTAATAAACGTGCTCCCTAATAAATTAGAAATAATTGAAGAGGAAAAGCTAAAGGGATTCGAAGAAAAAGAGATAATAATATTGAGATAAAATACAAAATAAATAATTAGGAGTATTAGTTAGTTTTGAAATTATATATTTTATAATGATGAAATAAATTAATTTTTATATAGTATTAATCTAATTAATTATCTTATAAAATATCTCAATTTATGAGATAGATTTTATCTCGAGTGCAAATTAAATATATCACGTTTTATCCCACATATCAAAAGACCATTATATATATATATAAATATATAAAGAAAGAATAAAAAAAGATGGATATATATATAGCTCATCATTGTACGCTGCAGCGTGCACCACATGAAGAAAATATCCCAACATAAATTAGAGCTTTCTGCACACAGCCACACAATGCATGCATCTGGAAACTCAATAGTTGTGAGTATTCTCGAAAAATTTATTGGTACCATATAAATTGAGATAAAAAAGAATTATGTGAAAAGTTTCATAAATCACCATAATTATTTATTTAAAATAGTTTTTTATAAAGAAATATATTTAATTATCTTTCCAAACTCCATCTATGCTATTGTGTTTGTGTTGATCCGGTTAGCCCATGAATATTTTGGTGAGATGGCTAACAGTTGATTTTTTTTGCAAATTCTTTACGAAACCCTCCGTAGGGAGTTAGGAGAGCAATACTTGAAGTCTCACCATTTTTCGGACATATTTTGGGCATTTAGGAGTTATTTCTCAGTCATATCACCAGAATATTCATGGACCAACACACACGAAAAACTGAGAAAATCTCATAATTCCTTAAATTGGCCCCTAAATGTCCAAAACGAACTCTAAAAATAGTAAGACTGTATGTACTGCTCCCCCAACTCCCTACAGAGGGTTCCGTAAATGTTTCGTAAAGAAATCGTCGAAAAACCTTATCGCCAAAATATTAATGGACTAACACAGACGACAAATTAAAAAAATCGGCTAATTCCTGTAAATTGGCCTCTAAATGCCCAAAATGGACTCTAAAAATTGAGAGATTGTACATACTGCTCCTCCAACTCCTTACGGAGGGTTCTGTAAAGGTTTCACAAAGAAATTGTCCAGAAGCTACATCATCCAAATATTCATGGGCTAATACACGCGAAAAACTGAGAAAATTGTCTAATTCATGTAAATTGGTCCCTAAATGCACAAAATTGACTCTAAAATTGTGAGACTATACGTACTACTCCCTCAACTCCCTACGGAGGGTTCCGTAAAGGTTTCGCAAAGAAATCAACCGGAAGCTATATCACCAAAATATTTATGGACTAACATGCACAAAAACTGAGAAAATTGCCTAATTCCTATAAATTAGCCCATAAATGTTCAAAATGGACTCTAAAATTGTGACACTGTACGTACTGCTCCCCCAACTTCTTACGGGGGGGGGGGGGTTCTGTAAAGTATTCGTAGAGAAATCACCCGGAAGTCATATCACCAAAATATTAATAGGCTAACAACACACACAAAAAATAATAAGAAAATTGCTTAATTCCTGTAAATTGGCCTCTAAATGTCCAAAATGGACTCTAAAAATTGTGAGATTATACGTACTGCTCGCGCAACTTCCTACGGAGAGTTTCGTAAAGGTTTCACAATGAAATCGTCCAGGAGCCAGATCACCAAAATATTCGCGGGATAAAACACATGAAAAAATTGAAAAACAAAATCGCCTAATTTCTGTAAAATGCCCCTAAATGCCCAAAATGGACCCTAAAAATTGCACTACAAGGAAAGTGTGGATTACATGGGGATTTTCCTAGGAATTGCATACGAAAATTTGTAGGAAACTAACTTTCCTTCGAATTTTCTTACCAAAAAGAATCCAATGGTAAAACCTTTGTAGGTAATTATTTCCTGCGAATTTCAAAATCCCCATGTAATTTACCTAGGATTTATATTTCGCAAGTAAATTACTTGGAGATTTTCTTGCAAAAAATACTAAAAATATACCAAAATTTTTTGGTTTGTTCATGAACCCCATATACATTGACACCAATTGTTGGATACTTGCATTTAATGTCATTGTCCACCCATTATATAACTTCACTACTTAATCCTAGTCCACTACTTGAGAGCATTACTTAATCCTAGCACACTACCCAATGCCTAACCCATATGTAATTACTCTATTTTACCCATATTCTAACTCATTGCTTTATAAATGCTAAAGATCTTGTGTCTTCCACCGATGTGGTAAAAGTTACCAATAACATTACACCAAATTTTGGTGTTTTCCTTCGATTTGTTTAATTTTTAAAGTTAAATTTAATTGAATTAATTGAATATTTAAAATACATTTAGATATTCATAAATTACACAAAAAGTATTATAAAATCATCCCATATGAATATGAGAACGAAATATATCTTAAAATGTTGGGTAAAATTCATGTGATTTAACTCTTCAAAAATAAAACATGACAACTATTTACATACTTAAAATAAATCACTACCACCCAACATATCATGAAAATTTTATGGTTACACTTTCTATTAGATAATATCTATAACTAAGCATATTAAATGTAGATAAAATTAATATTATACATACAAAGTTCTTATAAATAAATAATTTAAAATATAAAAATATTTGTAAGTATAATGCGCAAGAAAGTTATAATCAATAATTGATAGTATATCTTATTAGGTATTTTGGTATTTATAATTTTAATTTATCTTTTAATAATTATATTTTAATATACATAATTATATATTTGGAAATAAATATCATTTAATAACTTATTATATAGAAATTATATATTTTTAATGTTTGTAAAAATATAATATATCAATTGGATATACAAGTGTTTTTTTCTAAATTAGTTAAAGAGTTTATTTAAAAGAGAGTCGCCACTTAATTTTTAAAGAAAAACTTAATTTCAAAATGATTTAAAACATAAAATCAATTTGAAATAACCAAAGAGGTTCAGGGGTTCAATATACATTTCGATGAGGTGTTAGGCACTCGAAATGTCCGCTAACTTGCGGTTGACCGACAATTTGAAAATATTTGGCTAACTTAAAGAAAACTAGGCATACTTATTACTTTAAACAATTTTTTTATACTTGAACAAAATTTTAGGAAAAAGATACTTTTGTTTCCAATAAAACTAAGTGAGGAAAAACTCATAAATATTTAAAGATCAATTCAAAGATTCCAACATTTCTCATTTTGTTTTGAAATCAAGACTTATAAATAAATAATACGAAATAGCTATTCTTTGGGAATTTTGAATCAGGTAATCTTAAAATTGATTATCAAATAAACAAGTAACATTTAAATATAAACAATAAATAAGGGAAGAATTGATTTTGGGCCCAAGTCTGAGTCATGTCCGCTTGGGCCAGGACTTGGGCCTAAATTTTATTTGGGCCTTTGACCAACTTGTACCTGTCTTAAACTACAAATAACTATCAAAATAAGTAGGCATTTGGCCCTGTCTTAAACTAACAAATATATATATACAAAGCTTTGGGCCAAAGTACACCTGTCCTAAACTAAAATATTGCATAATGAAATAGGCTGCCCATTAGCTTCTTGGACCCTGCTGAATCTGCCATGCCAAACAAAGATTGGGCTTTCAGCCCAACAGAGCCTGTATACAGTGGATATATACTGATGTATACGGGCTGAATATTGGTCCAATTTCCTGTATATTAGACTGTATATTAAACGTATACAGCCTACTTCAACTCCTGCAACCTGTATTTCAGCATTTGACCCTGTATCTCCTGCATTTTGGACCGTATACCAATAGATACTGCTGTATACAGCATGTATAACTTTTCGAGACTCAAATCTTCATTTCCAGCTCTGTTATTTAGCCTTCGGAAACCTGTTCTTCAAATTCTATGCTGGCTGACTCAAACAAAATAAATATTGGGCCTTTATGGCCCAAACTCGAGATGCAAGGAAGGAAAAGAGAGTCCACAATGGACCGAAGTAGAATCACTTTCTTGAGGAAGCAAACTGAGAACCAAACAAGCTTCACTACCACAACGAGAGTCTAACCAGCTTCAGTGAACACAAAATGAACAAGAAAACCAGAAAATTCAGACTCCAAGTCCTCACAGTGTGCCTTTAGCCTATTTGTATGTATTTTTTGTATATGTATACGTATATTTCTTGGTCACATGCAAGTTTATCCATGTACTTTTCCTCCAAATCCATTTGCACAGCAATTCCAGTCTCACATTCAGTATCATACAACCAAAAAACTTGGCTATGTCTTGATCCAAAGTGCATTAAACTTGGTTTTCCCCAACCAAAATCAGTTTTTTGTACAGGGAGCCTACATAAACTTGAGCACGTAAAATTCACAACTTCATTGTCTCCTCCCTATTCTAATCCGGCGTAACTATCCTTGTATAAGTCGATAACCAAAGAAACTATCTCATCCGGAGTAGCTTTGGCACATTTACTGATAATCACTTGAACTGACTCTCTTATCAATTTCACAATGTGATGCAATGACTCCATTTTTGTTTCATCGTCGTGTTCAAATTTTATTGGAATTTCGATGATAAGATTCCCAAAAGAGTCATCAATTTCAGGAAAAGCCGCTACCTTACCACGTAAGTTAAGTGGAAATGACATTATAGACCGTTTCAAATGCGGACTTCCTGCAGCTCGAATTAGTGACCTCCACAAAAGTGTTGTAATCATTTCAACTAGCGAAGGTTTGAAAGTCAAACCTTCATCTGTTGAATCAAATTTCTCTGATCTGAGCCTCAATATTGCATCTTCCTCAAAAACAAACTTTCTGGCAATTAACTTAGCGTTTGTACGTTTGCCTTTGTCAACCGGAGGCTCAAGAATGGTGGTTAAATCTTTGGAAGGGAAAAGAGTGCCTAAATTGAAGTTCATGAAGTTGATCTCCTTAGAAGGAGTTCCAAATTTGCACACTTTAGCCCATTCGTAAATGATTTTGAATGTGGTGCATCCGTCCATAGCAGGGTGTGCATGGCTAATAGCTAGGGCTAGACCACCACATTCAAATGTTGTGACTTGCACAACCATAAGTGGCGTGACGAATAAATTCGTCTTGTCCACATCCATAATACCTTGAGGCCAAAATGACAATGCTAGATCAAGGTCTTTGTTTGCTTGTTGAAGGAAATCATCAAGCTTACAATTGACCGTTGCTTTTATGTAAGTTACACCTTGATCGAGACATATCACTGACGATTCATCTTCGTTGAATCGACCAGCTAAAGGGTAAAGATGTGTTAAAATCCTCGATAAGGACTCTTCAGGCTCTTCATTTTTCGAGTTATTACTACAATGAGGATAGAAAAGAACAAGAGGTAGGTGTGCTACATCAGCCACTTGATCAAAGAAAGATAACTTGTAATTTTTAAGGTGGTCTGGCGTTGGTGAGGATGGTTTAATGAGACTTTTGGACAAAATATTAACTTGCATTGAATTGTTCATGGTTGTGGAAAACTAGTCCTAAAAAGAATGAAATGAACAAGTAACGTATCTAAGTAGGAACTTGCAGAAACAAAGAAAAAATGAAATGGAGAGGAGTTAAATCCGTCAAATTTGTTGATGAAGATCTTCCTTCAAAACTTCTTTTAAAAAGAAATGAATCCATAAAGAGGGGGATTTGGCTCCTCTCCATTTCCCTTCTCTCCATTTTCCCCAAGTTCCTACTTAGATTGGTGATACATGGCATGAGTTTAATTTAATGGTCAAGATTTAATTAATTAAAATAAAATCTTAATTATAGTTAAAATAATTAATTACTTTCATATATTTTCTCCCAATTTTTTTACAATCCACAATTCTAGATCTATATTATATTTTTTCTAAATATATATTAAAAAAAATTCATTATTGCCTAGAGTAAATTTCCTAAATATATAAATGCGAGTAATTACATATCAATCGTTTTACCTTCATTTATTCATTATAAATCTTAATTAATTTAATTAGAGAGTGTCAAATATAGAACAATTGAAAAATTATTGTACTTCAAAAAATGTTGATTACCTTTAAGATTGACAGTTTTTCTTAATTATAGGATGAATAATTATTTTTGTAGAGAGTAATATCATATAAAATATATAAATAAAATTATATTCATAGAAATAGTAAAGTTGCATAAAATAATTCAACAGTAATAAGTTGTCGAATATATATTGCAGAAGGAGAGTTAATTTGATTATATTATAATGAGTAAATAAGACAAAGTGATTAGATGTGTGGGTACTTGCATTCATATATTTATGAAATTTACTCAAGGCAAAAAGAAATAGTTAAAATATAAATTTAGAAAAATATAACGTAAATTTAGAATTGTAAGATTGTAAAAATCTTTTGGAAGAAAATATATGGAAGTAATTAGTTATTCTAACCATGGTTAGAGTTTTATTTTAATAAATTAAATCTGAGTCATTAAATTAAACTTATGTCATGTGTCACTAATCTAAATAGGAACTTGGGGAAAATGGAGAGGAGCCGGATCCATAAAGAGGTAATCACGGACTTGAATAGTACAAATATTAGTGATCTCTTGAAGTCAAGTTTTCTACAAATGAATATAATTAATTTATTTTGATTAATTAAATTGATCAATGAATATGAATTAACCATTTAGTTTGTCTATGTTGATCAAATTCATACTTTCAAGGCTAAAATAAATGAATATTATTATTTATAAATTGATTTTGTAAAATAATTAGTATTGCCAATGAAAATTTATTTTTAATAAGAACGACATATAAATAGAAACGGATGGAATACTTTCTTTTTCCTTGAACCAATTAAGTTTTTCCTCTTCAATTATTAGGGGCACGTTTAAAACGCTTGTATAACATTGTTGTAATTGGTGGGCTAAGTCAGTTAGGGGGCAGCTAAGCAAATGAAGAAAGCATTGATAAATACTTTATGGATTCTTTTCTTTTTAAAAGAAGTTTTGAAGGAAGATCTTCATAAACAAATCTGACGGATTTGGCTCCTCTTCATTTCATTTTTTCTCAGTTTTCACTAGTTCCTACTTAGATACATTACTTGTTCATTTCATTCTTTTTAGGACAGTTTTCCACAACCGTGAACAATTCAATGCAAGTTAACATTTTGTCCAAAAGCCTCATTAAATCATCATCACCAACACCACAAAACCTTAAAAATTACGAGTTATCTTTCTTTGATCAAGTGGCTGATGTAGCACACCTACCTCTTGTTCTTTTCTATCCTCATTGTAGTAATAACTCAAAAAATGAAGAGCTTGAAGAGTCCTTATCGAGGATTTTAACACATCTTTACCCTTTAGCTGGTCGATTCAACGAAGATGAATCGTCAGTGATATGTCTCGATCAAGGTGTAACTTACATAAAAGCAACGGTCAATTGTAAGCTTGATGATTTCCTTCAACAAGCAAACAAAGACCTTGATCTAGCATTGTCATTTTGGCCTCAAGGTATTATGGATGTGGACAAGACGAATTTATTCGTCACGCCACTTATGGTTGTGCAAGTCACAACATTTGAATGTGGTGGTCTAGCCCTAGCTATTAGCCATGCACACCCTATTATGGACGGATGCACCACATTCAAAATCATTTACGAATGGGCTAAAGTGTGCAAATTTGGAACTCCTTCTAAGGAGATCAACTTCATGAACTTCAATTTAGGCACTCTTTTCCCTTCCAAAGATTTAACCACCATTCTTGAGCCTCCAGTTGACGAAGGCAAACGTACAAACGCTAAGTTAATTGCCAGGAAGTTTGTTTTTGAGAAAGATGCAATATCGAGGCTCAGAGATAAATTTGATTCAACAAGCAAAGGTTTGGAACCCAAACCTTCGCGAGTTGAAATGATTACAACACTTTTGTGGAGGTCACTAATTCGAGCTGCAGGAAGTCCGCATTTGAAACGGTCTGTAATGTCATTTCCACTTAACTTACGTGGTAAGGTAGCGGCTTTTCCTGAAATTGATGACTCTTTTGGGAATCTTATCATCGAAATTCCAATAAAATTTGAACACAACGATGAAACAAAAACGGAGTCGTTGCATCACATTGTAAAATTGATAAGAGAGTCAGTTCAAGTGATTATCAGTAAATGTGCCAAAGCTACTCCTGATGAGATAGTTTCTTTGGTTGTCGACTTATACAAGGATGGTTACTCTGGATTAGAATGGGGAGGAGACAATGAAGTTGTGAATTTTACGTGCTCAAGTTTATGTAGGTTCCCCGTACAAAAAACTGATTTTGGTTGGGGAAAACCAAGTTTAATGCACTTTGGATCAAGACATAGCCAAGTTTTTTGGTTGTATGATACTGAATGTGAGACTGGAATTTCCGTGCAAATGGATTTGGAGGAAACTTACATGGACAAACTTGCATGTGACCAAGATATCGTGGATTTTGCTAAATTTTAGTGTTTAATTTCCACGTCCTTATATTTAATTTGTACTTCCCTTTGTTTTAATTTACGTATGTTTGTTGCTTTTTTTTTCTTTGGTTTGTTTTGAATATGATTGTCATTTTCTATAACCATGCTTTGACTATTGACTTTACGAGTGTAGTATTTTAGTTGTAGTGAGGCTTACTAACTCGCCCAAGGATTGGCAATGGGGCAGGGAGGGGCGAATGTGCGGCAAGGCCGGTTAAAGCATATGCAGGGTGGGGCGGGTTGGGATAAATGCGATTGGAGCAAAATTGAAAATGACATAATTTGTTCAGTGTTAATCTGTATATCTTATAAATGTATGTACAGTGTTGGAAATGCGGTACTTTTCCCTTTTATCCTCTTACTTAAAAGGGAAAATTGAAATTTTGCAATTCGATTTCCTAATGGTATAAATTCAGAATTTGTATAATTCGAATCTTGATTGTATAAATTTAAAATTTGTATAATTCGATTCCTGATTGTATAAATCCTGAATTTATATTATATGCTTACCCTAGCTATTTGTATAAGATTTATGAAAAGTTCATAATAAATTACCCTATTTGTATATTGGCAAGCGAAATATATAAACGAAGTTCTAGAAAATTCCTAAGGGATAATTTCAGAGACCTCCCCTCACGTTTCGCTCAATCACATTGACCTCCCTCGTTGTTTACGATACTACACATATCTCCCTTATTTTGAATTTTTTGTAACAATTCCTTTTAATCTATTTTTCATTAATGTAATAAAATACAATTTGACAACTTTGCCCTTTTCTAATACTCTATCAAACTCCTTTAATTAATTATTTTTATCAAAATATCATATTTGATAAATTCATTTTTTTTAAAATCATTTGCTCAAAACATTCTTTCCTGCAAACAGATCCCAAGTTCTCTTCCGCTTCGGTCTTCTTCTTTGCACGCGTAATTGGCCATGCATTCTAATAAATAAGATTTGTACAAAAATTTCAAAATAAGGGAGGGATACGTAATATCATAAACCACAAGGGAGGTCAATGTGATTGAACGAGACGTGAGGGGAGGTTTCTGAAATTATCCCAATTCCTAAATGTATAAATACAGAATTTATATATATTTACCCTGTTTGTATATTCATAAGCGAAATATACAGAATTTCTATATACTTACCGTATTTGTATATTCGCAAGCGAAATATACAAATGGACAAGTGAAATATACAAACCTCTACCTCAATTTATTGGTAATGTAATTGGTAGGGGTATCTTTGTTGGTAAAACTGGTGTACTTTGGCTAATATTTTTTGATTTGTTGATTAATATCCTATCAACATTTCAAAACTATTTTAATATTGAGCTAATTTTCAGTTACAACTTTTCAACATTTCATATTTTTGGAGTTATGAGTGAAATAATGTTAAATAATTATTTTGTTAGATGAGAATAGGGAAATATTGTTAAAGAATTATTTTGCTCATGTATCTCATAATATATATATATACATATACATATATATATATAATTCTCAAACAAAATATATACTAGAAATAAAATAAAGATTATTTTGTTCGATCTAGGTATCTCCTATAAGTTTCTTAAAAGATTATCGATATGTTTAATATTACAAAATTAAAGTGTATCTTTGATACATTATACATATCTTTAGTTTAAGATCATGAGATTTTAAAAGTCATCTTTATTCTTTACTTCCTTAAATCAATATCCCGTCAAACTAAGACACACAAATTAAAATTGAGGAAGTAATTTAGTACTAATTCGATTTGCTTGGCACTGTCTTTTAGTACTGGATACACAAGCCGGTGTCAACACAACCCCAATAGCACAGATGAAAAGATAATTAAATTTTTTTAAAAATATTTTAAATTATTAATTATTATGACTTATAATATTTTTTACATAAATTTTTTTTTCTCTATCTCAATTTATGTGGTACTGATAAATCTTAATGCTGGCAATAGGCATTGTGTGGCTGTGTGCGGAAAGCTCTAATTTAAGTTGGGATATTTTCTTCTTGTGATGCAGACTATTTTTGAAGTACTCTAGAGATAAAATTTATCTCATAAGTTGAGATATTTTATGAGATAATTATTTATCTCACTAATATATATAAACTAACTTATTTTATCATTATAAAATAAATAATTTCAAAACTAACTTATACTTCTAATTAAATAAAAAATAAAATTATTTTATATTTTATTTCAAGATTATTATCTCTTTTTCTTCGTATCAAACTGATATGAATCCATAAGCTTTTCCTTTTCAATTATTAGGGAGCATGCTCAAGGCTTGTATAACATTACTAAAAGCTACTCACGTTAAAACCCGTTATTTTTTGTATTATATAGTTTAAATAAGGGGAAATAGTGATTTTAATTTCTGTATTATTGCATCATTTTAATTTTATTTCCTGTGTTATTTGACTATGCACAATTAATCTTTAATTATTTGAAGTGTGAGATTTTGGTCCTTGAAGTTAACAAAAGTTAACTATTCCTATTTAGTAAAATGATTATTTGAAAATATATAAAATAAAGGATTGGTGATTCTAAATGCTTGAGTGTTGTAATTAGTGGGTAGTATCGGTTTACTCCAGTCCCTTAACAAAATTCAAAAACAAGTCATATCATCTTGCATTCTAAATATTCGATTAAATTCCTAGCTAAAACTACAGTGTAGTTTTAGAATTTAATTACTCAATCACTTTTTTATCTGAAGATAAGCTTAGAAAATTCACAAAATCACACTCTTTGACACCTTGACAGTTGACACACGTCTTTTCCTCATGAGATCGATCCAAACTTTTGTTATATTTATTATTGCTTCAAGGTTGTACTACACGTGAATCTGACGTGTAGAATTGGACGTTACAATGTACAACTATTCTAAAAATATTGTAGGGTCTAAAAATGAATGATCACAAATTTTTATAACTTTTCTACTTTGTTTACATGATAATGTTAGTGGACCTAGCTGGAATTGTGAGACAAAATTATGATATAAAATTATATCCGGTGAAGTTGAAGTTTTGTTTCGACATATAATTTGAATTTTTAAGTTGTTTTTTGTTCATAAATTTAAAAAAAATCATAAATTCTGAAAACTATTAAAACTGGCTCAATTCCCTATACAATCTTATTAAATAAATAAAAAATCATAAGTAACAAATACATAATACACTATCACAAAACTATTTTTAAGAAATACAATTTTTATTAATGAAACTTTAGTTTTAAAAAAAACAAAATTAAATATTAGTAATATTAATACCTAGCAATATTTTTACCGGTTGGTACACCTAACAACCTCGTACTTAATACTTAGCAACAATATTTTAATAAAAGATCCATAAGCATGCAATTGCTTACCGATTTAAAATAATTTGTCTCTCCTCTCATCCAAATTTGTAATCAGATTTATTTGATGTTGAGGCTATTAATTTAAATGGAACTTGAAATTAGATCAATCATATAAGGTCATTTATTAAGTAATTTTGAATTATCTAAATAGAGAAGGACCTAAAATTCTTCCAAGCTATGAAATTTAATTTGGTATAATATTATTATATGTCCACCTTAGAGTGTGGATAGTCATAAATAAAGACATATTTGAACCAAAAATATTAACGTCAAGAACACTTCTAATTCGAAAGATATAACTAATTAATTAATATATATATAGTAGAAATATATAACTAATTAATTAATGTACGCTGCAGTGTGCACCACAAGAAAAAAATATCCCAACTTAAATTAGAGCCGCTTATATATATATATATATATAGTAGAAATATATAACTAATTAATTAATGTACGCTGCAGCGTGCACCACAAGAAAAAAATATCCCAACTTAAATTAGAGCTTTTCGCACACAGCCACACAATGCCTGCATGTGGAAATTCAGTAGTTGTGATCGTACTCTCAAAAATTAATCGGTATCTCATAAATTAATAATTTTTATGTAATAATTTAAATATTTATAAATAATAAAAAAAGAAATTTCATTGTCTTTCCAAATTCTATTTGTGATATGGAGTTTGTGTTTGACGCGAGCTTATATGACGAGTACTACTAAAACAAGAGCGTCAAGCAAATTGAATTAGTACTAAGTTATTCCGTTAGAGTTTGTGTCTTAATTTTGCGGGATATTAATTTAAGAAAGTAAAGACGATTTTTAAAATCTCGTAATCTTAAATTAAAAATATGTATAAATATTTATGTGGCTGTAATTTTTTTCATTAATAGAAAAATAAACATTTTAAAGTTAAATTGTTACTAAATATATAAATGTGTCTGTTTGCAACAAATTCTATTTAAAGTGACAAAAAATAAATTGCAATCACAAATAAAAAATGAAGAAACATAATTTTATTCATCAAGATTGTGAGTACAAATCTGTTTATCCTTTGATTCTTCTCTCATAAGATTTATCCATGATTCGAGGGCCGTTAGTGGCTTATTTCTCGAATTAAGATGATTTAGACTTGATCTCCATAATTCGAGGACCGTTAGTGATATATTTCTCAAATTAGGATAATTTGGACTTTATCTCCATGAAAGGACTTGTGGATCTTCTTGAAGTATTTGATTATCAAAAAGACTGACATATTTTGATCTCATCTTTGTGAATATTCTATGAATTTGCGAAATTTGAGATTTCGATTTCTTTATAAATATTCCATGAATTTGTGGTGGAATTTTCGAGATGTCTTTTCAAGGGAATATAATATCTTTATATAGGAATGGACTAGGGTTTAGAGTTAAGTAGCTTCCAAGAATCCTAGTTAGAATTGAACACTAAAGTCCCAACTTGAATTTACCACGACTTGTAGAGTCCCATAAAATTCCAATGTCTATACTGTCATTCTTTTTTATAGTGACTAAAAATACAAGTGAGTTATATAATTGAGACGGAGAAAGTACTATAATTGCTAGGTACCTGTTTTATACGAAAAAAATAAAAAAGTTGATTAAAAAGAGAGAGTCGCCACTTAATTTTTAAAGAAAAATCAAGAAAACTTTAATTTCAAAACGATTTAAAACAGAAAATCAATTTGAAATAACTAAAAGGGTTTGAGGGTTCAATGTACATTTTGAGAAGGTGTTAGGCACTCGAAATGCTCGCTAATTTGCGGTTGACCGACAACTTGAAAATTATTTGGCTAACTTAAAGAAAATTAAACATTTTTTACAAATTCACTCTTATACAATTTTTATGAAAAAAGACATTTTGTTTCAAATAATACTAAGTAAAGAAAACCTTATAAATATTTAGAAATCAATTTAGAGATAGATTCAAACATTTACTCATTTGTTTTGAAATCAAGATTTATAAATAAATAAAAACAAAATAGCTATTCTTTGAGAATTTGAATTAGGTAACCTTAAAATTGACTATCAGATAAAGCAAATAACATTTAAATATAAACAATAAATAAAGGGAAGAATTGAATTTTGGGCCCAAGTCTGGATCCTGTCCGCCTGGGCAAGTACTTGGGCCTAAATCTGATTTGGGCCTTTGACCCACTTGCACCTGTCATAACACTAACAATAAATATATACAAAAATATGGGCTTTGGGTCCAAATGATAAAAACAAAGGGGCTGCTGAATTTGTGACCCTTTGGGCCCATTTTTTGTTTCCTAACCGGTGTGTATACACCAAGTGTATATTGTTGTATATGGGCCGTATTTTGGCCTTCGTTTCTGTATATCGGACTGTGTACCGAATTTATACAACCCACTCTTCAACCCCTGCAACCTGTACTTCAATTTTAGACCTCGTATTCTTGTATTTTGACCTGTATCACAGCGTATACAGCTGTATACAGCAGTATACAGTCCATTTATGGACTTTCTGAGATTCAAATCTGCATTTCCAGCCCTGTTTTGTAGCCTTCATAGACCTGTTCGTCGATTGTGTTTCGATGCAGGCTAACTCAATAAAGGAATGGGCCTCCATGGCCCAATTGGAAAATGCAAAGAGGTGAAAGACGGAGTCCAAGAGGACTCGGGGCAGATTCACATGCAACAAGAGACGAGGAAAAGAATTAGTACTCAATAATAATACCTCCAAACCGTAGCTCTAAATAATAACGAGATTAATCAATCACAAGATAATGCATCAGGGAATACAACTGGAAAATAAGATTAACCTTAGTAAATCGATGCATCACAATAGCGGAACTATAAACACAACCTCATAAATTAAAGCTAAAGAGACGTATACTAAATGAGAAGAGAGGCTAGATACATCTATTAGGCAAGTCTAAACTAGTATTAACAAGAATCCATCACAATAAGGAGGACACAAAGGCAGACCGTCAAGAATATGAGCACATTCTTATCACACTGATGAAAACCAAACCAAACAACGAATAATCCAAACGACACAGCCGATGAGCTCATAATCGATTCGAGCGTACCCGAGCTTGACGTGGCGCCAATCCACGCGAGCAAGGACGAATATCAAGCTGTAAATCGTACGAATTTGTTGAGGAAGAAGACAAGGAACGGCTACGGAGCTCTGTTGTTGTATGCGTCTGGAATTGTTGTTTCCGTTGCCGTTTGTTATCTGCTCTTTGTCGGTTGCTGGATGTTAACGTTGGAATTGGAATGTTGTTCATGGGTTGTAAAAGGAATTGTTGTTGTTGTTGGATTGGAATGGTTGTTGTTGATTTGGGCCGTTTGGGTTGCTGAATGTTGCTGGATTGATATTGGAATGGATGAGTTGGGCCTGGGTCAATTAAATTGGTAAATTGGGTCAAAAATTGGTAAATTGGGGCCCATAAAAGGTCTAAAATTTGACTTGGAGGCTTCGTAGGAAAGGGCTAGAATTGAAATTAGGAGATGGCCAGGGAATTGCAATTTTAGCTAATTTAGGTTAAGAAGTTAACCAAATTGAGTCAATTAGCGACTTTGGTTAAAATTTAAATAAGGTGAATTAATATTAATTAATTAACAAGCTTCTTAATCTTAACGACATAAAATAATTAACTTGATTATAAAATAATTAATTCAAAATTTATAATTATAACTTCAAATTAAACTAAACTAAATTAACAAAGATTCAATAAAATGCAAAAATATTTTTTGAGATAATATTTTTAAAATATACTAATACATACAAAATTATATAAAACATATATATTATTGAAATTTTATAAAAATGACTAAAATCACTTTAAAACTTTGAGAAAATATTTTGAATTTTTGTAAAGCTAATTATTCTAAATCATTTGAAAATTAAGAAGCTCGAAAATTAATCCGTATCATGGAGGTCCAAAATTTGGTGTCAACAGTACCAATCGGTAAAACTATTAAAATATTGTTCAACTAAAATCTTTCTCAACTTGCCTAATATCGATGGGATTATATATGTCCAGTTTGATTTTTTCATTTTGGAGAAGGGCCTAAAAATACTCTTGAATTTTGAGATTTGGTATAATATTGTCTTTCATCAATCTTTCGAATTAGAAGTGCTCTTGACGTTAATATTTTTGGTCCAAATATGTCTTTATTTATGATGATCCACACTCTAAGGTGGACAAATAATAATATTATATCAAATTAAATTTCATAGCTTGGAAGAATTTTAGGTCCTTCTCTATTTAGATAATTCAAAATTACTTAATAAATGACCTTATATGATTGATCTAATTTCAAGTTCCATTTAAATTAATAGCCTCAACATCAAATAAATCTGATTACAAATTTGGATGAGAGGAGAGACAAATTATTTTAAATCGGTAAGCAATTGCATGCTTATGGGTCTTTTATTAAAATATTGTTGCTAAATATTAAGTACGAGGTTGTTAGGTGTACCAACCGGTAAAAATATTGCTAGGTATTAATATTACTAATATTTAATTTTGTTTTTTTTAAAACTAAAGTTTCATTAATAAAAATTGTATTTCTTAAAAATAGTTTTGTGATAGTGTATTATGTATTTGTTACTTATGATTTTTTATTTATTTAATAAGATTGTATAGGGAATTGAGCCAGTTTTAATAGTTTTCAGAATTTATGATTTTTTTTAAATTTATGAACAAAAAATAACTTAAAAATTCAAATTATATGTCGAAACAAAACTTCAACTTCACCGGATATAATTTTATATCATAATTTTGTCTCACAATTCCAGCTAGGTCCACTAACATTATCATGTAAGCAAAGTAGAAAAGTTATAAAAATTTGTTATCATTCATTTTCAGACCCTACAATATTTTTAGAATAGTTGTACATTGTAACGTCCAATTCTACACGTCAGATTCACGTGTAGTACAGCCATGAAGCAATAATATATACAACAAAAGTTTTGATGTGAGATCGAGGAATAGACGTGTGTCAACTGTCAAGGTGTCAAAGAGTGTGTGGTTTTGTGAATTTTCTAAGCTTATCTTCAAATAAAAAAGTGATTGAGTAATTAAATTTTAAAACTAAAATGTAGTTTTAGCTAGGAATATAATCGAATATTTAGAATGCAAGATGATATGACTTGTTTTTGAATTTTTTAAGGGACTGGAGTAAACCGATACTACCCACTAATTACTGTTGACACTCAATTTTGACCCTCCCCATATAGATTAATTTTTGAGCTTCTTTAACTTTAAATGATTTGAAAATAATTAGTTTTATAAAAAAATTGAATATTTTTCAAGTTTTAAAGTTATTTTAGCCAATTTTATAATTTTTAAATAATATATATGTTTTTATATAATTATGTATATAATTAGTACATTTTGTGAATATTGAAAAAATAATAGTCTTTTTCTTATCTAAAAAACAAACAACGAAAATCCTAAGAAAGAGCGAAAATCAAGAGATTGGTTTCTCTTCTAAAGTTCTTAGGGTCAATTCCTTGCTTGTCGGAATCCGGCTTTGCTCCGTTTTAGTGTTGGAAGCTATAGCTCAGCTCGTCTGTCTCAGTTCGCTGCTCCAAAAGAGGTACATTCTCTTTATTTTTAGCCTTTTTTCTGCCTGTTTTGGATCAAGATTTGATATGGCCTGTTGTATTGGATTGGTTTCTTGGCTTTAATATAGCTTAGTTTTGTTCTGAAAACTAATGAAATCTCTGTATTGTTTTTGGCTCGAAATGGTATATTGTTCATATTGGTTTCGACTTTGAGTTTGTAGTTGCAATAGTCCTGTTTATCACTGTCTGCTTGTGCTCTTTGTTGTCTTCTCGAGTTGTTTTTGATTTAATGTTGTAGGTTCTCATCGATTGTTGGTCTTGTTTTGTAGGATTTATCTATGTTTTGTATGACTCGAATGCTTGTTGTATTTCTCTCCAGTTTCAATTATTGGTGTCATGTTTGCAACTCACTGTCGTGCTGGTTTTGCTGAAGCTCTCACTGTCTCATTCGTTTAGCCTAATGCTGTTAATTTTCTTTTCCATTTGAATGTGGTCTAGTCTATTTCGAGCATTGTCAAGCATGTCTTCTTGTCAAGTTGTTTCGACTCGATCTTATGCCTTTAATACTGCAAGTTTTGAAGCTGTTAATTGGATATCTGTTAGGCTTGTCTGAAAGATATGGTTTAATACTCTTTTGGTTTCAACAGTGAGTTTATTAGTTGTGTCGTTTTGGATTATTCACTGTCTTTAAGAAGGGGTTCGTAATCTTAGCAGTTTATCTTTGTTTTCTTTCTCATTATTGTGATTTCTTGTTAACACTAGTTTTAACTTGCTTAATAGGTGTATCTAATCTCTATTTTCATTTAGTAGAAATGATGTATACGCCTCTGTGAAGCTTTGATCCATGATATTGTGTTTATAGTTTTGCAATTGTAGTGTGTTGACCTAGCTAATATAAATATTGTTGTCAGTTGCAAAGTATGACCCTCTTAGCCTTGTTTGATCTGAAGATGCCTGCCTATCAGGAGTATGGTCTGTTCTTCATTTTAATCATTTACTTGGTACTGTTGCTCGACAAATGTTAGTCTTTATGAATATTGTGCTCGTCTATGCCTCTTTGTGCTTACAAACATGTTAGGTTGATTAATGATATGGCTTTGTTTAGTTATTTGGACATAGCTATATTTTCTTCCTTTGATTAAAATAGTTTGGTTTGCCACTGCCTCCAACATTCTGTTATTTTAGTATGATAAGCTAGCACCATTAGGCTTCGTCAAATAGAGTTAGTTCTGACTATAGCATAAGGTGTTTCATTTGTTAGTTGTGCAGCATGCTCTCGTTGATATTTTGAGTTATATATTGATTACTGCTCGTCTATTCACCATAGTAAATCTTCCCTCTTTGCCAATTTGCGATCTTTGTGAATCCCATGCCTATTCTTAATAAGTTTTCAACAGAGTGCGAACATACATGAGTCTTAGTGTATAGTTGTTCCTATATCTCGCTTTCTTCTTCTCTTTTTAGCATGCTATAATAGTTATCAAGAACAATGTATGATTCATGTGTTTATTTTAGTAGCTGCTGGTCCATTTCTTTTTTTTGTTCCTTTTGTTTATATAACTGATCCAATGGTTATTTGTTGAAAATTTGGCCTTACATTGGTTGGAATTTGTATTCTTGTCACCCCTTCTTGTTATTACTTTTCTTTTGTTGTTTTACTTCATGCCTTGAATAATGTAGTTTTGAAGTCTTGCTAGTCTTGACATTCGAGCAAGTGTATGGTATTATAATCTAAGATGCCAAATGAATTATGTAGTAGCATATTTAACTTCTTATGGGTATAAGCTGAATTTTGGGATTGTGTTCTTTGAAGCATGTTTCTTAGCTTAGTACCCTCATGTTGCCTTTATTCTATTATTCAGTTCTTGTTAAAATTGGAAGGAGCATTTAAGAGCTTTTCTTTTGTCTGCATCTTTGTCCTTGTTCACCATGTGAAGTTAGTCATTGGGCGTGACTCACCTGTCCTAAATATTGAATAGCTACTGATTTGTTTCATTTAAGGGGTTAGATTGATTAAGTTTTGTCTCTGTTGGACCTTAAATTATCTGGGTATTATTGCTTAGTTTTAGCATCTTAGTTTATTATTTCTCTTAAGATTATGTTAGAATAATTTCCTTCATGCTGCCTCACTAATGTGATTTTCTTTTCTTTGTATGTGAATTTGCATCTGAGTCCCAAATGGACTCCTCTCCCTCGCATTTCGAGAGGGCCATGAAGGCCTAATATTTATTTTGTTTGAGTCAGCCAGCATAGAGTTTGAAGAACAGGTTTCCGAAGGCTAAATAACAGAGCTGGGAATGAAGATCAGAGTCTCGGAAAGTCCATACATGGTGTTTACAGCAATGTACACTGGTATACGGTCCATAATGCAGCATATACAGGTCTAAAATAGCTGAAATGGAGGTTTTGGTGACGTATACATATTGTATACAGCAGCATATACGATTTGTACAGGAATATACAGGATTCGTATACGCTGTATACAGTGGCAGAAATGGGCCAAAAAGCCCCAAATTTCAGCAGCTTCTCTTATTTTGGATGTAATTGGGCCTAAAGCCCTCATATTTGTATATTTATTGTTAGCTTAGGGGACAGGTGAAATGGGCCAAAAGCCCATTTACTTTGACAGATTATTTGTTAGTTTAAGACAGGTACAAGTAGGCCAAAGGCCCAAATCAGATTTAGGCCCAAGTGATGGCCCAGGCGGACAGGATCCAGACTTGGGCCCAAAATCACTCCTTCCTTTATTTATTATTGCTTTATTTGGTAATTAATTTTAAGGTTAAACTTAACTCAAAATTTCCAAAGGATAGCGATTTTGCATTAGTAATTTATACGATCTGATTTAAAAGTAAATAGGTAAATGTTTGAATCTTCAAGTTATTATCTAAATATTTATAAGTTTTCCTTACTTGGTCCTATTCTAAACAAAAAATGTCTTGTCCTAAAATTTGTACAAGTATAAAAATTTGTTTTAAAATGCATAATTTTCTTTAAGTTAGTCAAATATTTTTAAGTTGTCGGTCAACCGCAATTTAGTGGGCATTTCGAGTGCCTAACATCTTCTTGAAATGTACATTGAACCCCCAAATACCTTTGGTTAATTTTTCTTGATTTTTCTTTAAAAATTAAATGGCGACTCTCTTTTTAAATTAACTCCAATTTTTTTTTGAATAAAACAATTACAACACTCAAGCATTTAGAATCACCAATCCTTTATTTTATTTTATTTTTTATATTTTCAAATAATCATTTTACTAAATAGGAATAGTTAACTTTTGTTAACTTCAAGGACCAAAACCTCACTCTTCAAATAATTAAAGATTAATTGTGCATAGTCAAATAACATAGGAAATAAAATTAAAATTATGCAATAATATAGGAATTAAAATCACTATTTCCCCTTATTAAAACTATATAATACAAAAAATAACGGGTTTAAACGTGAGTAGCTTTTAGTAATGTTATAGAAGCCTTAAGCATGCTCCCTAATAATTGAAGAGGAAAACTTAAGGATTCATATCAGTTTGATACGAAGAAAAAGAGATAATAATCTTGAAATAAACTATAAAATAATTTTATTTTTATTTAATTAGAAGTATAAGTTAGTTTTGAAATTATTTATTTTATAATGATAAAATAAGTTAGTTTATATATATTAATGAGATAAATAATTATCTCATAAAATATCTCAACTTATGAGATAAATTTTATCTCTAGAGTACTTCAAAAATAGTCTGCATCACAAGAAGAAAATATCCCAACTTAAATTAGAGCTTTCCGCACACAGCCACACAATGCCTATTGTCA
Organism: Solanum appendiculatum; assembly: GCA_018342035.1. Lineage (NCBI taxonomy): Eukaryota > Viridiplantae > Streptophyta > Magnoliopsida > Solanales > Solanaceae > Solanum > Solanum appendiculatum. Next base: position 23,609 of record JAGDQO010001636.1, read on the forward strand.
GCATTAAAATTTATCAGTACCACATAAATTGAGATAGAGAAAAAATTTATGTAAGAAATATTATAAATCACAATAATTAATAATTTAAAATATTTTTTAAAAAATTTAATTATCTTTTCATCTGTGCCATTGGGGTTGTGTTGACATAGGCTTGTGTATCCAGTATACTAAAAGACAGTGTCAAGCAAATCGAATTAGTACTAAATTAGTTCCTCAATTTCAATTTGTGTGTCTTAGTTTGACGGGATATTGATTTAAGGAAGTAAAGAATAAAGATGACTTTTAAAATCTCATGATCTTAAACTAAAAATATGTATAATGTATTAAAGATACACTTTAATTTTGAAATATTAAACATATCGATAATCTTTTAAGAAACTTATAGGAGATACCTAGATCTAACAAAATAATCTTTATTTTATTTCTAGTATATATTTTGTTTGAGAATTATATATATATATATATATATATATATATATATATATATATATGAGATATATGAGCAAAATAATTCTTTAACAATATTTCCCTATTCTCATCTAACAAAATAATTATTTAACATTATTTCACTCATAACTCCAAAAATATGAAATGTTGAAAAGTTGTAACTGAAAATTAGCTCAATATTAAAATAGTCTTGAAATGTTGATAGGATATTAATCAACAAATCAAAAAATATCAGCCAAAGTATGCCAGTTTTACCAACAAAGATACCCCTACTAATTACATTACCAACAAATAGAGGCAGAGGTTTGTATATTTCACTTGTCCGTTTGTATATTTCGCTTGCGAATATACAAATAGGATAAGTATATACAAATTTTGTATATTTCGCTTATGAATATACAAATAGGATAAGTATATATAAATTATGTATTTGTACATTTAGGAAATGAGATAATTTCAGAAACCTCCCCTCACGTCTCGTTCAATCACATTGACCTCCCTCGTGGTTTACGATATTACGTATACCTCCCTTATTTTGAATTTTTTGTAACAAATCTTTTTATCTATTTTTCATTAATGTAAATTAAATACAATTTGAAAAATCTACCCTTTTTCAATAATACATTTTTTTCAATTTAAACTCACATATTTAACAAAAAAACAATGTTAAAATCTCGCAATGTCTTTGCTGGAAAGTATTTTTCTATACAAACGTGGGGTCCTACGCTTTCTTCTTCTTCCTGCCCTGTGAGGCCAATTATTCCATGGACGCATATCTAGGGCTGTTCAAAATCGAAATGAAATAGATAATTCGAAAAAAAAAAGTTATTGGTTTATCGGTAATGGGTTATTGGTTTAGCGGTTTTCTAACGGTTTTGATTTATTTTATTATCGGATTATTGGTTCTTAACGGTTTGAGGTTTTTTCTTAATGGGTTAACCGATAACTCGATAGTAAATTAAATAATTATATATTTATGCCATTTGGTATATAAAATCCTTGACTTAGAGTTTAGTTTCATACTTTTATTTATGGTTGTCTCAAACTCTCGGCTATTCTACAATGTGACAATGTTTATTTTTGATCAAAATGCAATTTTTCAACTCATGATATCTATATATATTCGCCCCTCCCTGCCCCATTGCCAATCCTATGGGCGAGTTAGTAAGCCTCACTACAACTAAAATACTACACTCGTAAATTCAATAGTCAAAGCATGGTTATAGAAAATGACAATCATATTCAAAACAAACCAAAGAAAAAAAAAGCAACAAACATACGTAAATTAAAACAAAGGGAAGTACAAATTAAATGTAAGGACGTGGAAATTAAACACTAAAATTTAGCAAAATCCATGATATCTTGGTCATGTGCAAGTTTGTCCATGTAAGTTTCCTCCAAATCCATTTGCACGGAAATTCCAGTCTCACATTCAGTATCATACAACCAAAAAACTTGGCTATGTCTTGATCCAAAGTGCATTAAACTTGGTTTTCCCCAACCAAAATCAGTTTTTTGTACGGGGAACCTACATAAACTTGAGCACGTAAAATTCACAACTTCATTGTCTCCTCCCCATTCTAATCCGGCGTAACTATCCTTGTATAAGTCGATAACCAAAGAAACTATCTCATCCGGAGTAGCTTTGGCACATTTACTGATAATCACTTGAACTGACTCTCTTATCAATTTTACAATGTGATGCAACGACTCCGTTTTTGTTTCATCGTCGTGTTCAAATTTTATTGGAATTTCGATGATAAGATTCCCAAAAGAGTCATCAATTTCAGGAAAAGCCGCTATCTTACCACGTAAGTTAAGTGGAAATGACATTATAGACCGTTTCAAATGCGGACTTCCTGCAGCTCGAATTAGTGACCTCCACAAAAGTGTTGTAATCATTTCAACTCGAGAAGGTTTGAAAGTCAAACCTTCATCTGTTGAATCAAATTTCTCTGATCTGAGCCTTGATATTGCATCTTCCTCAAAAACAAACTTTCTGGCAATTAACTTAGCGTTTGTACGTTTGCCTTCGTCAACCGGAGGCTCAAGAATGGTGGTTAAATCTTTGGAAGGGAAAAGAGTGCCTAAATTGAAGTTCATGAAGTTGATCTCCTTAGAATGAGTTCCAAATTTGCACACTTTAGCCCATTCATAAATGATTTTGAATGTGGTGCATCCGTCCATAGCAGGGTGTGCATGGCTAGTAGCTAGGGCTAGACCACCACATTCAAATGTTGTGACTTGCACAATCATAAGTGGTGTGACGAATAAATTCGTCTCGTCCACATCCATAATACCTTGAGGCCAAAATGACAATGCTAGATCAAGGTCTTTGTTTGCTTGCTGAAGGAAATCATCAAGCTTACAATTGACCGTTGCTTTTATGTAAGTTACACCTTGATCGAGACATATCACTGACGATTCATCTTCGTTGAATCGACCAGCTAAAGGGTAAAGATGTGTTAAAATCCTCGATAAGGACTCTTCAAGCTCTTCATTTTTCGAGTTATTACTACAATGAGGATAGAAAAGAACAAGAGGTAGGTGTGCTACATCAGCCACTTGATCAAAGAAAGATAACTCGTAATTTTTAAGGTTTTCTGGCGTTGGTAATGATGGTTTAATGAGGCTTTTGGACAAAATCTTAACTTGCATTGAATCGTTCATGGTTGATGTACTCATGAAAAACTTTTACTAAACGAATGAAATGAACAAGTAATGTATCTAAGTAGGAACTTGCGGAAAACAGAAAAAAATGAAACGGAGAGGAGTCAAATCGTTTCTATGAAGATGTTCCTTCACAACATGTTTTAAAAACAAAAGAATTCATTGAGAAATTATTAAAATTTTGAATGGAATTGAAATTAGTAAATAATTGCACGTTTAACATTCCAAAGTAGGAAATCACGGCCTTTAATAGGGAAGCGGCTCCCCCGTATAGACCACCATCGAGTTTGTCAAGTACACCATTAAATATGACCACCAATAATAATTGCTAAAATATTACTCCTACTGTAATTAGTTTAAATCGATACAAAATTTAAGAAAGACAGAAAGACTTTAAAATTTTTTGATATAAAATAAGTTATAGATATTTATGTGGCTATAAATTTTTTCATTAAGGGTAAAATATAGATTTTAAAGATAAATTGTTACTAAATATAAAAATATGTCTTTTATTTTATTTTATAGTGATTCAAAATAAAGTAAGTCATATAAATTTGACAGGGAGGAAGTACTACTATTGTTAGGTATGAACCGGTAAAATTATTAAAATATTGTTCAATTGAAATCTTTCTCAACTTGCCTAATATTGAAGGGATTATATAGGTCTGATTTGATTTTTTTCATTTCGGAGACGGGCCAAAAAATGCTTCTGAAATATAAGATTTGGTATAATATTGCATTTTATGAAATTTTTGGGTCAAAAATACTCTTGATGTTAATTTTTTGGCTCAAATATGCTCTTATTTTTAACGGCTCTCATTCTAAGATAGACAAATAACAATATTATATCAAATTTCATAGCTCATGGAAATTTTGGGTCCTTCTTTATTAAAATAATTCGAAATTACTTAATAGATGACCTCATATGATTGATCTAATTTTGAGTTCCATATAAATTTTAAAAAACAAGATAAAGTTAGCCTCTATACTCACCCCCCTCCCCACAACCACTTTTCTTCTTCTTGGATTTTGTCTATCTTTTTAAAGTTCAAATTTTTTCAACTTACATGCAAGAGAGAGAAAAAAATGATGGCATTCACATAAAAATAATTAGTTCAACAAAAAAATCATTTGATTAAGTAATTATGTATTTTACATTTGTTTTTTTTATGTATATCCAAAATTAAAGAAAGAATAAAAATAACTTTTTCTCCTCCTATACCTTTCCCCTCCCATGATAATAGTACAAATCAAAAGAATATGAACATGTAATTCATTCCAAGTTTGAGTGCTTAATATTTTAACTAGGAATAGATTTTTTTAAAAATAAACAACATAATTAGATAATTGATAGAAATTTTATGATAATAGTACAAATCAAAAGAATATGAACATGTAATTCATTCCAAGTTTGAGAGCTTAATATTTTAATTAGGAATCAATTTTTAAAAAATAAACAACATAATTAGATAATTGATAAAAAATTTATGATAAAAAATAAGATGAGACAATCTGATAGGGCGAGTATAAAGTTTAGTCGGATCCCTAGTTATGGATGAATCTTAATAACTTAGGAGTTGATTTAAAATAGGCTAGTAAAAATGTCATATAATTAATAAAATGTTGAATATTATTTTCAGGTGATCAGGTCAAAATAAAAATCGTGAGTGATTTCTTCTTATTTATTTGGAAAGAGTGTAAACTTGGTCCAATTAGATTAGATCCCGTAATAAATAAATATTTAACTTTTTTACTTTAAGAATATGATTAGAAATGAGGGCATATTTGAGTCGAAAAGTTACTGTCATGGACATTTTTTACTAGAAAAATTAACATCGAAGACATTTTGACCCGAAAGATGAATGTCAGTTATTGATTTGACTTTTTGTAAAAATTAAAATCAAATAAAATCAATTATAATTGAGTGTTTTTTCAACACCAATGTTAAAGCAAATCAAATCGCTAATCAATATTTTTATCTAGGCATTTCTTATTGTTCCGGTCTGCCCATCAATATTTTTGTTATATGACAAGGAAAGACAAGTAATGTATCTAAGTAGGCATTTGACCATAGAATTAAATGGGATCACAATTTCAAATTATAATTTAAAATCAATGTTTGTTTATGAAATTTGCACAAAATTTCAACTTTAGCTTCAAATTAAATCTCAAATGCTCCAAGAAGTTTGACTCAAATTGTAATTTCAAATTATTTTTTAAAAAAGTAAAACTTAACCATAAGTCTATATTTTATTAAAAAAAATTACTAATAAAAATT
>JAGDQO010001637.1:0-200342 GCA_018342035.1 Solanum appendiculatum
TGGACATCATAGGAAAAATGCGTAATCATAAATGCGTTAATCATACCAATAGATAGCATATAATAAAATATATGTATAATGATGCTTACATAAAAATCATATTTAGTGGGACGTAGTACATGTGTGGCGAGTGACCATCAATATAGTATGTCCAAGGCCTACCACCCCCTTGGAAAGAGGTACAAACCCCTCAATATGGTTACACGGGCCTACCACCCCCCCGTGCTAGGGACCAAGGTACAAACCCCTCGATATGGTTACACGGGCCTGCCACCCCCCGTGCTAGGGACCAAGGTACAAACCCCTCGATATGGTTACACGGGCCTACCACCCCCCGTGCTAGGGACCAAGGTACCAACCCCTCGATATGGTTATACGGGCCTACTACCCCCCGTACTAGGGACCAAGGTACCAACCCCTCGATAGGTTATACGGGCCTACTACCCCCCGTACTAGGCAACCAAGGTACAAACCCCTCGATATGGTTATACGGGCCTACTACCCCCGTACTAGGCATGGTCGAACTCACACACTTATTTAGAGAAAATCATATACATGTGTCCATTTCATCATCATTTCAGTAATTACATAACCATCCGACTCATAGGACGTACCTTGGACCTTCCCTTTCCTAAGAATTCTATAAATGGGCATTTTATCAAACACATGGTGGGCAATTGTTCATGTAAATGAAATCATGTATTTCAAGAATACTAAGTCCAACCAATTCCAAAATCCATATAAATCAGCCCACCAACAACATACATATATATATCAACCTTCATAATTTGATCATGGAAGCATGTAAACCATAAACATCACATAAAAAATCCATTTCATGATAATATGCAAAAAGGACCATAATAGGGTGTGTAGTAGTAATTCCGTAATTCAAGAGTTCATAATTGATCATGAGGACCCATAAACTTGAAGTAGAAATAGAGGATAAATGGTTGGACTTGTGGAAAGGAAGGTTTCCACAATCAAACCCACATACCTCAACTTTGGAGAATCCTTGATGAAGATTGGAATGGAGAATCGAAGCTTGAGATTGAGTCTTGAATCCGGAATTAGAGCTTGAGATGTTTGAATTTGGTTGAAGATCTTGGTGGAATTTTTGGAGAGGGCTTAGAGAGTGTTTTTGGAGTTTAGAAAATGACTAAATATGGGACATATCCCTTTTTTATAAAAAAATGACTCCAACCCGCCTAGAAAATTCGCTCACTGGAATTGGAAATTCTGCACTGACAGGTTTTACGAAAATGGTCATAACTCCCTCATCCTAACGCGGAATAAGGTGAAACCAAGTGCGTAGGAAAGCTAACTCAAAGAGCTTTAATTTGATAGGTTGCAGCCCTTCCAGTTCCTTGTGTGCTAAGAGATATGCCCCTTTAAAGTTGACCCTCCAAATCGCAATTTTTGCGATTTTCGAATTTTGATACGGTTGCTCTAAAATTCGGGTTAGACCCATTTCCCACTCAATTTGACCCCACAAATAAGAATATGAAGTCGAATTTCCGAAATCATGCACGGATTTTGAGATATATGGAAATTACAATTATAGGTGTTTCCGAAGCACATTTTCGGGCATTTTTGGGGTCGTTTCAACTGTAAAGATAGACTTAGTGCAGCTTCGGGCATAGAGATGTGCATTCAAGGTAAGCATTGGGGTCTTCGCTATATTTTGCAAGGCATAAAGCCTAAAATTTTTGAATAATTGGCCACTCGCGCTCATATATGGAGTTAAGCATGGCATCAGTCAGAACTGAAACGCCGCCCGTCAACGAACTCTGCAAAGGCAAAGAAAGGAAAGAATTAAAGAAAGTGGGATATTTGTCCAAGGCTGAAAACAAGGAGTCCATGAACGTCAATGCTTCTCCTTTGAAGTTCACCACAAAGGTAGGCAATACGCAGAGCGCAAAAGCGACTTCTTTTGAAGGAAGGACAAGCCAAAAGCTGTCCTTGAAGGAAATGCAATAGAAGGACTACCCATTTCTTAACTCAGACGTCGCCGCAATCTTTGATGAAATCCTTGAGATGAAACTTTTTGAGCTACCAGAGATGAAACGACCGAATGAACCAGGAAGGAATGATGATCCGAAATACTGTAAGTATCACCGGTTGGTTGGCCACCCTATCGAGAAGTGTTTCGTCTTTAAGGATAAAATCATGGACTTAGCTCGCGAAAGGAAGATTGAACTTGAAGATGAGAAATTGAGTTCAAACCAAGTCAGTGTTGTTTCTGACTTATCCAATCTGGTCATGACCTGCAATTTTGTTGAAGAAAATGGGCAGCAAGATGTTCCAAACATAAATCTGACAAGAATGATTAAGTTTGGAGACTTTGAACCCATAAGAGAAGGATCGACAAAATAAGATGGAGACCAAGAAGATCATCTTGATGAATGGGGCTGGACTCTCGTGATTCACCATAAACGTCGAAAAGTGAGTTCACATAAGGAGTCAACAAAGCAACACGTTAGGGAAAAGATGGTAAGGAGACCCAAAACAAAAACTTTGATTGTGCACTCAAAGAATGAGGAGATAAAGGTGCACCACTACCAAGACTTGCATCGACCAATTACATTTGGAGAATATTTGCCAAGTTGATTTTACACCAAGTTCACATGTGATGGCACAAAAGTTCTATGTTGTAATATCGATGAGAAGGAAGCAAAAAATACAACTTCATTATGTCCATCACCAAAAGATTCTCCAAAGTCATCTCATGAAGTCGAGAATGCATGCATGGCCAAAATCACATTCTGTGATGATGATCTTCTACTTGGTGATACACTTCATAATCGCCCTTTATTCATGGTTGGTTTTGCGCGTGAAAAAAAAGTGAACAAAATCCTAGTCGATGGCGGATTTGGAGTTAACATCCTTCCAATTCGCACCATGAAAGAACTTGGGATCTCAACAGCAGATCTTAGTGAAAGTCGCTTGATGATCCAAGGATTCAACCAAGGGGACAAAGGGCCATAGGGGCTATCAAAATAGACCTCACCATCGGAGAGTTGCAATCAAGTGTGTGGTTACATGTAATTGATGCAAAAACTTCATATAACATCTTGCTTGGTAGGCCGTGGGTACATGAAAACAAAGTAATCCCGTCTACCTACCACCAATGTTTGAAGTATTATGAGGATGGAGTTGCAAAAAGGATTGTTGCAGATGATAATCCTTTCATTGAAGCCGAAGCACACTTTACTGATGTGAAGTTTTACTTGAAGAAATATGCCACAAAAGTTGATGACATTACATCCGAAGATGTCGAGCTCCTTAATAAGAAGGCTAAGGTAGCTGTCGGTAAGACAAAAGCTGCAAGCAATGAAGATACAAAGTTTGGCAATCCGAACAAAATGTCTAACGTGAATGGTGCTTCTTCAAGCAAAAAGGTGACACCCATTCTTTGTTATGTTCCAAAGGCTAAGGTAGCTGTCGGTAAGACAAAAGCTGCAAGCAATGAAGATACAAAGTTTGGCAATCCGAAAAAAATGTCTAACGTGAATGGTGTTTATTCAAGCAAAAAGGCGACACCCATTCTTTATTATGTTCTAAAGGCTAAGGAGGACGAAAGACACTCACTCAAGTTGCGAGAAAATGTACTAGAGGGGTTGACCCTTCCTGTTAAGTGAATTGATATGATGAAGTCATCTACAAAGTTACTTGGAAAGTCTGTGGCTCCTAAGTCATTGCTTTACGGAAAATTTGTGGCCCCTAAGTCATCCCAATATGAAGCACTCCCAATGAAGTGTACAGAAGAAGGTTTCGATCCTAATGCTTACAAACTACTAGCAAAGGCTGGATTTGATCCTAATGAACTATAAAAATTAGGGAAGCTTTAATCAAAACCTGCTATGAGGCGATAACATGAAGGGTTGGGTTACAAACAACCTCTGCCTATCCGCATCTCCATAAGAAGGGTAAGCAACAACTACATCACTGTGGAAGATGAACATGTTGCTTCTAACAAAAGGCCTTCTGTCTTCGATCAACTAGGAAGCTCAATGACGAGGATCTCCGTATTTGATAGGTTAGGGCCATTGAAGAAGAAAAATCAGGTTTGGAGAAACAATGGAGGTATGAAAGCATCTACTTTACCCAAATCTCAAAATGTCCCTAAGGAGTTTCAAAGTCTGATTCCTTCTAGAATGAGGCGGCAGACGAACCTTGTGGTCTCATGTGGAGAAGTACTAAAGGCAAAGTCGCATGTTGTGGTCTACACCAAGCAACGTGACGAAGATGAAGAAAGTGTTGGCTCTTCATATCATGTCACTACACAAGATGAAAGGTATAATTTTTCGCCAATTAAAATTGATGAAGAGTTGGAGGATGTTTCATGTTGTTATCATATATCTTTTAAAGATGGAGAACCTCAAGAAGATAAAGATGCTAAGGATGCACCACTTGAACTTGAAGAAGGAGTAAATGTGACAGTTGATGCATTGAAAGAAGTCAACCTTGGAACTAATGAAGATCCAAAACCCACTTATGTGAATGCTTCACTAGTAGGTGATGAAGAAAGGGCCTACGTTGACTTGCTTAAAGAGTATAAAGATGTTTTTGGCTGGAGTTACAAAGAAATGCCTGGATTAGACTTGAAGGTAGCAGTCCATCATCTCGCTGTGAAAAAGGGTGCACGTCCTATCAAGCAATCTCAACGACGCTTTAGGCCTGAATTGGTCCCCGTAATTGAAAATGAAGTCAACAAGCTTATTGAGGCTGACTTTATCCGTGAAGTTAAGTACCCTACATGGGTTTCAAGTATTGTCCCCGTGAGGAAGAAAAATAGACAAATTCGAGTTTGTGTCGACTTCAGAGATCTCAATAATGCATGACCCAAAGATGAATTTCCACTTCCTATCCCTGAGCTTATGATTGATGCCACTACAGGGTATGAGGTGATGTCTTTTATGGATGGTTCATCCGGCTACAATTAGATCCGCATGTCACCAAAGGATGAAGAGTTGACCGCATTCCGCACTCCTTAGGGTATTTATTGCTACAAAGTGATGCCTTTTGGCTTGAAGAACGCTGGAGCAACGTACCGAAGAGCTATGCAAAATATCTTCGATAACATTCTTCACAAAAATGTTGAATGTTACGTTGATGACTTAGTAGTGAAATCAAGGAAAAAGAGTGATCACTTGCAAGACTTGAGGATGGTGTTTGATCTACTACGAAGGCATTAACTTAGAATGAATCCTTTGAAATGAGCATTCGGAGTTACCTCTAAGAAATTCCTTGGTTTCATTGTACGACACCGAGGGATAGAAATTGATCAAGTCAAAATAGATGCAATTTTGAAGATGGTTGAGCCAAGAAACATCCATGAATTGAAGAGTCTACAAGGAAAGCTAGCGTATCTTAGGAGATTCATCTCGAATCTAGCAGGAAAATGTCAACCATTCAGTCGTCTTATGAAAAAGGGCACTCTTTTTTAATGGGACCAAGCATGTAGTAATGCATTCGAGAGCATCAAGTCTTACTTGACAAAACAGCCAGTTTTAGCAACTCCTGTTCCTGGAAAGCCGCTGATACTTTACATATTAGCTCAAGAAAGATCAGTGGGAGCACTCTTAGCCCAAGAGAATGGCGAAGAGAAAGAAAATTCCCTTTACTACTTGAATAGGATGATGACACCAAATGAGCTGAAGTACTCACCGATCGAAAAGCTATGTTTGGCCTTAGTCTTCTCAATTCAGAAGATGAAACACTACTTTCAAGCTCACGTCGTCCGCCTTATTTCTAAAGCAAACCCCATCAAATTTGTGATGTCAAAACCTGTCCTCAATGATCGACTAGCAAGATGGTATCTCCAGTTTCAACAATTTGAAATTGTGTATGTTCCTCAAAAGGCTGTGAAAAGGCAAGCATTGGCAGACTTCTTAGCAGACCACCCGATACATGATGATTGGGAACTCACTGATGAACTACCTGATGAAGACGCAATGGTCATTGAAATTCAACCACCTTGGAAGATGTATTTTGATTAGGCCTCACATCACGACGGAGCTGGCGCTGGGGTGATATTCATGACTTCTCAAGAGGAGATCTTGCCATATTCATTCACCTTAACTCAATGTTGCTCCAATAATATTGCAGAATATCAAGCCCTAATACTTGGGCTTGAAATGGCGGTTGATATGAAGCAATTGCAATTACAAGTTTTTGGATACTCTAAATTGGTGATCAATCAATTGGTTGGGTAGCTATGAAGTCAAAAATCCAGAATTGCGACTTTATCATGACTATGCACAGAAGTTGATTGGATGGCTCGGAGATGTAACTCTTCAACATGTCCCAAGAAAGGAGAATAAGAAAGCCGATGCCTTAGCTGCTTTAGCTTCAACGTTGACTCTGCCTAACCAAGCACAAATCACTATTTGCCAAAAATGGATAGTACCACCAGAGGAGGAAGATGAGGATGAAGAAAGCAAGTTTGAGAATCTTGTAGCCGTTTCACAAGTTGACATAGTTGATTGGAGACATGCCCTAATCGATTACTTGTGTTACAATATACTTCCAGAAGATCCAAATAGAAAGGCCGAAATTCGTCGTCGTACTCCTCAGCTTCTTTACTACAAAGATACTTTATATCGAAGATCATTCGAGGGAGTCCTCTTGCGTTGTTTGGGGGAAGAAGAAGCAATTCAAGAAGCACATTCTGGAGTTTGTGGATCGCATCAATCTGGGCCAAAGTTGCACTTTCACATAAAAAGAATGGGGTATTATTGGCCAACAATGGTAAAAGATTGTTTGGATTATGCTCGAAGATGTCAAGCATGCCAATTTCATGCAAATTTCATGCACCAACCTCCTGATGTATTACATCCGACTGATGCATCTTGGCCATTTGACTCTTGGGGGCTAGACATGGTTGGACCAGTACCAAAATTTCCTGGTGGTCACTTGTACATCTTGGCTGCGACAGATTACTTCTCAAAATGGGCTAAGGCGGTATCCCTCAAAGAGGTAAAGAAGGAAAATGTTGCAAACTTCATTAGAGTGAACATCATCTATCGTTTTGGCATTCCTAGTTATATACTAACAGATAATGGAAAGTCATTCGCCAATAAATTGATGGATAAGATCTGTGACCTTTTTGGCTTCAAGCAACGTAATTCATCAATGTATTATGCTGCTGCAAATGGACTAGCCGAAGCATTAAACAAGACCTTGTGCAACTTGTTAAAGAAGGTCATCTCTAAATCTAAAAGAGATTGGCATGATAGGATGGAAGAAGCTCTTTGGGCATACCGGACGACTCATCGCACACCAACTCAAGCGACTCCTTATTCTCTTGTTTTTTGAACTGAAGCAGTCCTTCCACTTGAACGACAAATACCTTCATTGAGGCTTGCCATCCAAGAGGGACTTACTGAAGAAGAAAATGCTTGTTTGCTCCTTGAAGAGTTAGAGGCTCTCGATGAGAAAAGGTTGGAAGCTCAGCAAAGTCTTGAATGTTATCAAGCTCGTCTTTCACGTGCTTTCAATAAAAAGGTTCGCCTAAGGTCCTTCCAAGTTGGTGATCAAGTCCTTGTAGTAAGAAGACCAATTATCATATCTCATAAATCGGGAATCAAGTTTACCTCAAAATGGGATGGATCATACGTCATCTAAGAAGTCTATTCAAGCGGGGCTTACAAACTTGTGGATGCAGATGGCTTGCGGATTGGTCCCATCAATGGAAAATTCTTGAAGAAGTACTATCCTTGAAGCGGCGTCACACTCCTGGCCTGCAAGAGTATAAACTGTGTACGGCTCTCCAAAAAAAAAAAAAAGTCCGCTAGGGTGAAAATCTCGAAAGAGGCGGCCTAGGCAAAAGTTAGGACACAAAAAAAATTAATTCAAAAGCTCACTTTCTGAATTACGTTATGACTTGATCCTCTTCACTGAGGTACGTAGGCAGCTTAGAGTATTATTACTCTAGGTTCAGTCATAAGAAGAAAAAAATAATGTCTCCATATGATTGTCATGCTAATTCTTTCTAATGAAGAAACATACGGAGCTAAAAAAAAAAAGAATCTAGGTCTCAAAAGCAGTAGCATGGGTTGTACCTTGTCATGAATTCCATCAAGCTCGGGTTGTAACATTTGAAAGCTGATTTCTGCAATAACGAGTGGGCGATGAATCAAAAGCTCCAAGCTCAAGTTGAGATTATTTTTTTTTCAGTAAGAGTGTGCAAAAAGCTGAGTTTGATAGATTTTGAGGCAACTTCGAAGGAAAATATGTACAAATCCGTAAAGCCAATGGACGTAATTTTTATACAGATTGAAGATCTAGAAGTTATCTTTCCAACAAAAAAAGAAGCTCATTATTTCGGCGCTCCCACTTCGAGTTATGAATTTTATTCCACATGTGCGCAGAGCTGAAGAAAGCTGAAGAATCAAGCACGCCAGATTTTGAGCTGACTTCAAAGATAAATCTGTATTACTCCGTAAAGCCGATGGATGTGATTTTTATACAGCCTGAAGATATATAAGTCATCTTTCCAACGAAAAAAGAAGCTCATTATTTCGACGCTCCTACTCCAAGTTATGAATTTTCTTCCACATGTGCGCACAGCTGAAGAAAGCTGAAGAATCAAGCACGCCAGGTTTTGAGCTGACTTCAAAGATAAATCTGTATTAATCCGTAAAGCCGATGGACGTGATTTTTATACAGCCTGAAGATCAAGAAGTCATCTTTCCAACGAAAAAAGAAGCTCATTATTTCGACGCTCCTACTCCAAGTTATGAATTTTCTTCCACATGTGCGCAAAGCTTAAGAAAGCTGAAGAGTCAAGCACGCTAGATTTTGAGCTGATTCGAAGATAAATCTGTGATAATCCGTAAAGCTGATGGACGTGATTTTTATACAAACTGAAGATCTAGAAGTCATCTTTCCAACAAAAAAAGAAGCTCATTATTTTGGTGCTCCTACTTCAAGATATGAATTTTCTTCCGTATGCGCACAAAGCTGAAGAAAGTTAAAGAGTCGAGCACGCCAGATTTTGTGCTAGCTTCGAAGGCAAATATGTACTAATCCATAAAGCATATGAACATGAATTTTATGTGGATAGAAGTTCTCAAAGTTATTTTTCCAACAACAAAAAAAAAAGTTCATTCCTTTGATACTCTTACTTCAAGTTGTGAATTTTCTTCTATGGATTAATGCAATCATAAACGAGCCTTTATCTTTCACATGGGGGCATATTTTGAAGTCTGATTTGCGGAGTTGATCATTTGTCAAGTAGTTGCTCTCCAAAATTAGGACAAACTACACCAAAATCTCTTTCTTGTAAAAAATGAAACTACAAAGGAAGAGACACAAAGTGTGATTCATTGCCAAGTTGCAATTTAGAAAAAGATACACTAAGTGTAGTTCTCGTCAAAGTTGCAACTAGAAAAGAAAGTGCATCATGTGTGGTTCGTCATCAATGTCTCAACTACAAAAGAAGATGCATCATGTGTGGTTCATCATCAAAGTCGCAACTACAAAAGAAGATGTGTCATGTGTGGTTCGTCATCAAAGTTGCAACTGCAAAAGAAGATGCATCATGTGTGGTTCATCATCAAAGTCACGACTGCAAAAAAATAAAAATACATTAAGTGTGGTTCGTCGTCAAAGTCACAACTAGAAAAGAAGATGCATCATGTGTGGTTCGTCATCAATGTCGCAACTACAAAAGAAGATGCACTAAATATGGTTCATTGTCAAAGCCGCAACTGCAAAAGAAGATGTATCATGTGTCATTCATCATCAAAGCCGCGATTGTAGAAGAAGATGCATCATGTATAGGTCGTCATCAAAGTCGCAACTGCAAAAGAAGATGCATCATGTGTGGTTCGTCATCAAAGTCGCGACTACAAAAAAAAACGATGCACCAAGTGTGGTTCGTCTCCCCGAAAGCTCACAAAACATATGGAGCTAGCTAGCACATTGTCGTCATAGTCGTATGTGAACAAAGAAGTATTTACAACATCATAAACCTTGATAAGCTCCGAAATCTCCTTGTGGCGGGGTAGCATGTCCTCTACCCATTCCTAGTAACCAGATGTGTAGCAGACATTGCTGAAGTTAGAAGAGGGAACACTCCAATTGCCGAAACTTCCATCAGAATGAGAAGATTTGGAAGATGCTACGTCATGATGAATTGCAGATTTTAGTAAAGAAACTTTCATACGAGTGGCCCTGCTCGAGAAGTTTCTCATGACGTCTTTGGCATCCATTTTTGACCATTCTTAAAGAAGAAGAGATTCGCCAAACGTCCAACTAACTGTTGGGTTCGAAAGTGATTAGGGCGTCATGCAGAAGATTATAATTGCAAATCATAGAGTTGATAGATCAGATGACAAATAAAAACATACTGAAAACATATTATATATTAATATGGTTTGGCCAAAAGACCTATATATTGAAAAGTAATATTAAAAAAACATAAACTCTATTGGGAGAATAATCTCCCCATAAACAAAAGTCTCTAAACGAATACATTGTGGATTCTATTGTGTTCTTGATATGAGAAGAGGGGTATTCAATTTATAGGATTCCAGACTTTTTCTCTAAGAAAAGAATAACCAAATATGGAAGAGAAATATATTTTCCTTTCAGAAAAAGTTCAAGTATTTATGGTAATACTTTTACTTTTCTTTAAGAAAAAAATAAACTTCAAATAAGGTAAGAAAATTAGGGCAAAACACTAACAAATCTCCCCTTTTGGTTGGATTTTCTAGACAAAACTTGATTCGCCTTCTTCAATGAATGATAATCTTGTTCTTCACAAAATCTCCATTACTGTTGCTTGCCATGGTTAAAAATAAAGTTTAAAATACATGGGTTAAAAATGGTTTTAAAATATTTTGTTTTTATTCTTAAAATTGCAGCAACAGGAATGTTGAAAATATGGTTGAAACTTGTTTTCCACATGTAGTTAGACAAAAATCTTCATTATCATCAAATTGTTGCAAATTAATTTAAAACCACTTGAACCTGTCTTCAACTTCGTTCCATTAAATCTTTAAACCATGTGCTCTGATACCACTTGTTGGGTTCGAAAGTGATTAGGGCGTCATGCAGAAGCTTACAATTGCAAATCATAGAATTGATAAATCAGATGACAAATAAAAACATACTAAAAACATATTATTAATATGGTTTGGCCAAAAGACCTATATATTGAAAACTAATATTAAAAAAACACAAACTCTATTGGGAGAATAATCTCCCCATAAACAAAAGTCTCTAAACGATTACATTGTCGATTCTATTGTGTTCTTGATATGAGAAGAGGGATATTCAATTTATAGGATTTCAGACTTTTTCTCTAAGAAAAGAATAACCAAATATGAAAGAGAAATATATTTTCCTTTCAGAAAAAGTTCAAGTATATATGGTAATACTTTGACTTTTTTTTAAGGAAAAAATAAACTTCAAATAAGGTAAAAAAATCAGGGCAAAACCCTAACACTAACAAGGGAGAAGACGTCGATAGCCGAAGGCTGAACCTCCAAAAGTAGTACTTTGGCATTTGGATTTTGTTGGTCACCCACAACTTCAAAAAAAGGATGCAGCGAATCTCGGTCGCAGAAGTGCATCATGTTGCCGGGTCAAAGCCGTATTTCTCTATTCAAAATCTGCAAAATCAATTCAAAGGAAAAAGTGAGATTCGTAAGAACATGTCCAAAGTAAAGGTGGTAACCCCAATTTTTTTTTTGCGGTTGCCTGAAGGCTGTTTTTGAATGGAAAACTGAATGAGTACAGATGCAATATAATTGTGGTTTTCGTAAATGATTGTATCCCTATGAGTCTTCTTTCCAACGCCACAAACCGTTTGTGATTTCATTACTCCTACGTCGAGATATGATTTTTTTGGTGAAGACGCATAAAGCTGATGCAGTCAATTCATCAGAACTTTTAGCTGAATTCAAAAAATCATCTGAGTAAATCCAGGAGTCGTATGATCGTGATTTTCGGATATGTTGTAGCTCTACGAGTCTAGTTTCTGAAAGATTAAACGGATCACAAGTTAGAAATTCCTACAACGAGATATGAATTTTCTATCAAAGTCGCGCTGAGCTGAAGAAAAAGTGACGAAAATCAGAACTTTTAGCTGAATTCAAAAAATCACCTGAGTAAATTCGGGAGTCGTATGATGGTGATTTTCGATATGTTGTAGCTCTACCGGTCTAGTTTCTGAAAAATCAAACGGATCATAATTTAAATATTCCTACAATGAGATATGAATTTTCTACCAAAGTCGTGCTGAGCTGAAGAAAAAGTGACGAAAATCATAGTTAAGAAAAGAACTTACTCGAGAGAGAGACTCAATTGAACTTGATGATGCAACAATGCGATATACAATCAACAGGGGAATATGGGTATATATAGATTTAAAATATGAAGACATCAATCTGATTCCTAAGAATTATGGAAAATTATAATGATGGAAAGTTTAGTTCCTACAAATTATGGAAATTATGGTAAGTTTTCATTGGAATTAAATTATGAAAATTTCCCATAGGAATCAAGTTATGGAAATTCCATAGGAACCAAATTATGGTAAATTTTTCGTAGGAATCAAATTATGGAAATTCCATAGAAATCAAATTATGGTAAATTTCCATAGGAATCAAATTATGGAAATTTTCCATTGAAATCAAGTTGTTGAAATTCCATAGAAATCAAATTATGGTAAGTTTCCATAAGAACCAATTATGGAAATTCCATCGGAATCAAACATGAAAAAAAAATCCGTCGCCGGCAGGGCATTCAACCCCAAGAAAAGCCACGCCTAAAATTTGCGTCGAAATCACAAGCTTCGTATCACCAAGTCAAGCTTGTAGACGCATCCTTGCTCATCGAATTGACGGCAATTTTGTAGTTGATGTTCCAAATAAAATTATCAAACTACAAAGAAACACTATGCAATAAGTCTTCATGAGCTAGAAACATTTCAAATCAAAAATGACTTGGTAAACGACCGAAAGTCAAATAATCTCTTACAAATTAGAGAATGTTGTCGGAAAGACTCTGGTATATGTTGATTTGGATAACCTCAACATATCGGCATAAGTCATTTCTCATGAAGTTTCAAATGTTTCGCGAAAGATCAACTACGTGAAAAAAAACATTTGCTTCACAAATATTTCAAGGCTTGTCTTTACAAGTTCGACAAATCGAGCACCCCAACAAGCCTCGAAGCAGGGGGCATTTGTAGACAGTGAAGTTTTATTGATAAATCCATATTAAATTTGGATTAAATCTTAAATTCATGATACGTTGACCAAGTCAAATTACTGGTTAAGTCGTATTAATATTTAAGTCAAAATTATATGACTTAAATCAAGTCCAAATTACATTTTGGCCAGTCCATTAAGTTGACAAGATGAACCCAACTCATGTTCTTCAAGCCCAAGGGCCAAAATTGTTTGGACCAAAATACCCCTAAAACCCTAGCTCAAGCCTATATAATGAGGTCTTCATAAAACCAGAACACACGGAGAGAAATACATAGAGAATTCTTGCTCTTCAGTGATGCTCTGTAAGTCTTCCGTATACAAAGAAGTCTTCGCTCCAAGTGTTGAGCCGTAAGTATTCCGTCAAATCAAGAACAATCGTGAAGAGAAGAATCAGGGGATTACATATCTTTTCTTAAAGATTTCATAAAGATTGTAACCTTCACATAAATTCAAATTCAAATATTATTGTTTGCTTGCTATTTTCATTTCTTGATTGTTATATTTCAGGATTGAAACTTTAGTCGCATACAATGATTTTATTTTTTTTCTTCATAATAATTAATAGGGATATTGTTTTTAAAAAATCACAATGAAATCGATCAAGAAGTTGTTTGAACATATGTTTTATTTTTATGTCATATGTGAATGTGTAAAGTATACAACAATGAATTGTGTACTTAGCGGGAGATTCGAGTTGAGAAGTAATTTTGGTGCTTTACGTAATAATATTAATTAGATGTTTTTAATATTGATAGAGCATGTATATTGATTTTAGAAAATTAGCACGTAATCGAAAATTAATTACCATATTATTTGTTGAAAAAATAGGTTTTAGTGGCGAGTTTTAGTTGTCACTAAAAATCAGTGGCTATTGCAGCCTGGTCACCTTTAAGAATTAGTGAAAATCTTTAGTGGCGATATTTTAAGATTTTGTGGTGACTTTTATCGCCGCTAAAGACTCAATATCTTGTAGTGAATCCTAATTAGTAATGCTTAAGTGGATGGATTAGAACCATGTGACGTGTCACGTCACAAGAAATTGTTGTTAATTTTTTAGAGTATTTGTGATCTCTTGGAATAATGATGGGGCCTTTTTTTATTGCAAAATGTAACAGAGGATATAAATAATTTATTTCGCATAGTTCAGAGATAATTTTGATTTTTTTCTCTTAATTTTAAATAGTTGTAATATATATACTAATATATATGTATAGATAGTTTTTACGCTACAAGCGGATACAAGTTGAAACTTATTTTTGTGATGAAAGTTTCACTTTGTTTAAAAAATTTAGTACTCCATATTACCATTCTTCAAATACTCCAAGCCAGTACAGTCAAATAGTGTTTGAAATAACAGAAGCCTATTTATAGTAAAATAAAGATGTCAGAGGTTATGGATTGTGGGTTTACATATTTACGGATCACTTAACTCATCACATGCTACTTTTATGAAATTGATGCAGTTTCATACTCTATTCGCACCAAATTATTTATCGTAATTTTCAAAAATAATTATCTTAAATTATTTGTCATTTTATAAATTTAAGATAATTTTTATTTTTTACCTTTCGTAATAATTGTTTATGAATACTACAAAGTATAAACAACTCAATTATGAAAAGATGACTCAATGAATAAAGATAAGGGTAAAATAGTCAAAAACTCTTCTTAATTAATTTTAAAAGATATAAAAGAAAAATATGAGAATAATTTGAGTATAGAAGCCGTTTTAGTAGACGTTTATACAATATTGGGTTGAAGTTAAAAATGAGTAATAAAAATTAAAGTTGAAAAAGAGTATCTAAAGTGATTGAACATGAACTACAATTAATTGAAAAGAAAAAAAAAGAGTTAAAGCTATATGTTTCACTTGAAATACTCTTCAAACAATTTTTTCAACATTTCAACAATTTCAAGTACTAAAAAAAAGTAGTTCTTGGCCAAATGGGATTAACCAAGAATGGAACTAAAAGGATAATACCTTTCTTTTGTACAAAATAAAAAAAACCCATAATTTAACTGAAGTATGGAATTTCTTTCGTTTCAAAAACAATCACCTACTTTTCTTTTTAATCTGTTTAAAAAAGAATGATACTTTCCTTTTTTGACAACATTTTAATTTCATCTTTCTACGCAACATGTTTAAGGCGACAAAATTACAAGACATTTTAGTACATTTGACATATCTTTAATTTAAAATCATATGATTAAAAAATCTTCTTTATTTTCTTTAATTCCGTATCAAATCAAACTAAACCATTGTTTTTAAATCGGGATAGTACATTTTTAGCTATATTAGCAGAGCCATGTGAAGTAGCTCAGAACATGACCCATTGCCCATAACAACAGCTGACATGGGGTGGCATTTGTTGCAATACATATGCAAACAACTATATAAATATAAACTTTCCACTGCAAAATTAATAACAAAAAAACACCAATCTTTATAGATATCTTACCAAGTTAAGATCAACCAAAATCATATCAAACACCATCAACACTTAGATATCAAGAGAAGTAAGTCATGGGGTTTCGTTTGTTACCAATGATTTCTGGTGCTAAACATATCTACAAACTGCAATCCGCTCTTACAAGGAATCATTCCGATGTTCCTAAAGGACATTTTGCAGTTTATGTAGGAGAAATAGAGAAGAAACGGTACGTGGTCCCGATAACGTACTTGAATCATCCTTCTTTCCAAAAAAAAAAATAATCAAAATATAAGTTCATTAGAGATCTGAAATTCTAAATTTAATTGATTAGACAATATTAATAACTTATAGTATAATTTTATATTTGACTAGAACCAACAAATATTTATAAATAAAAATAATAAAATAGTGCTAGTTTTTTTTTTTTTTACCACCTTTAGGTTTGGGGGTTAGGTTTGACCCTACCTTGTATATTAAAAGAACATAACAAAATACATGGGCGAGAGGGATATGTTGCCTAACCTCTCCAAAAAAATATAAAATTATGGACATACCCATAACTTTATAGCTTAAAACCAAAAAATTACGATTGACATTATGTTTAACTTTACAGGGGAATATAGGATATACACTAACATAAGGGATCCCCTCTTCAATATTTTTGAGGATATGTTATAAAACACCAAGAACAAAGACGTTACACCACATCATCGTAAGTAAGCTCAAGGTCCTTTTTTGTCCTAACTCGAAAGCTAGGAATATTTCTTTTGTCCATGTTCAAAAGGCCTCGCACTTGTTGAGGGAGATTATCACTGGATAAATATATCATATCATTTTGAAAGCTCAGGGTGGCTAAGACAAGCAGAGGAAGAATTCAGGTTTCATCATTCAATGAGAGGTCTAACAATACCATGCAATGTGGATGCATTTGTTGATGTGACTTCTCAATTGAACACTTTATGAAATCAACAATTATGAAGCAACATCTTACTATATAGTTCAAATTAGAACTTAGAATTTTTCACTTTTGTGGTTTTCTTTTTTCTCTTGTCATGCAAGAGTTGTAAACTAATGTATAGAGCCTTCAACAAATGTAATATTTACCAAGTTTTGTTGACTTTGAAAATGGATAAGCCAACCTTTTTTTGACTGAATTACTTTCTCTGTTTAAATTTGTTTGTTTTACTTTTCTATTCAGTCCGTTTTAAAAAAATATCTTTTTCCTTTTTGGTAACTCTTTGATTTTAATCTCCACATGTTATGTTTAAAACCACATAATTAAAGGGCACTTTGGTACATTTTACATATTATTAATAATTCATGACCACAAGATTCAAAAGTGTGGGGAGTGGAGATTCAAATCCTCACAAACAAGGTTAAAAATTTAAGTAGCCAACCAATTAAGCTACTAAAATTCTCGAAATTATCAGCATTTAAGGACCAGTTAGTTATAAAATTTCCTTTGACTGTTGAGGGCATCTCAGATTCTAATTGAGAATTTGAGATTGTGCATTACAGTTATATTAATTATTATTAAAATGAAAATTATTGAGCTTAAAGAAGGCACATTCTCTTGTTTAATTTTGTTTCTGCATAATTTCTGTTAGCAGTCAATTAGAATTTCCGTGGCTTTCTCATAACATTTTTCATGCCAACTGGAAGTCATGTTAAAATGTTTTAAAAGGCATAGTACATAAATATGTCTTTTAATTTGGCTTTAATTGGTATTTGTGTCTTTTGATTTTGGATATGCACAAGTAAATATTTAAATTTGTATTAAATTAAATAAATATACACACGCATCCTACGTGTCATAATGCACGTAGTACGCCACGTAGGACACAATATTGTCAAGTAGGATGCTACGTAAGACGAATGTGTCTATTTGTTCAATTTTATGTAAGTTTAAGTATTTACTTATGCACACTAAAAATTGGAGGACAGAGATGCCGACTAAAGCTAAGTTGAAGGACACGTTTATGTATTATGCCTTATTAAAACTGTGAAAGATTCCTTTGTTAGGGAGCACTTTACCTCTAATGTAGGACTTCTCGACATAAATCCAAATTTAATCGGACTTCAATGTAAGTACTAGACACTCAGTGAGAAAAAAAAAACTGTGAAAGATCTAGAATAATGGTGTCAGTAGATAGAGAAAAAATTAAGGGATATAAAAGTACCTAATTAAACTAGCTCAACCATACATAGCAAATTAGTTGGAAAAATAATATAGAGAATCTTTAAGGGATCACAAATCTGATACTGTATCCCAGGACCATCTAAAGCAAATCTGATTATATACAACTTTTTTTATAATACAAATAAAATCAAGATTACTAAAATACAAGATTAGATAGATGAGATAACATGCACATGTGGACAGTTAACAAGGAATGAAAAGCTTGTGATCAATGATTGAACAATATTGGATGAATATAGTACTCACATAATGTAAGATGACAACAAGCTCACATGTTATTGTAGATCCTGGACATGTGTTCTTGAGATGAAAGATGGAAAATTACATACCTGAATTGGTAGGGCAGTTACACACGAGGTAGCTCATTAGGAGAGGATTGTCCAAGTGTAACGGCTCAGCCCACTAGTGATATTGTTCGCTCTAGGCCTAGGTCTGTATGGCTTTAAAACGTGTCACTAATTGGTAAAGTTTGCTTACTTATATACCCAACATCTCGCATGTGTTTTGCCGATGTGGAACTTCTTATCTTAAGTTGGGTGTCACATACAGCTCCTCTACGAACTTACAAGGACTTGCCTAAAATCAATTGAACTCTGGCCCACATCGATAAGGCCGAAACAAGAGTGACTCTGATACCATTTGTGACAGCCCAGCCCGCTAGTGATATTATCCGCTCTGAGCCTAGGCCAGTATGACTTTAAAACACATCACTAGTTGGTAAGGCCTACTTACTTATATACCCAACATCTCTCATGTATTTTGCTGATGATATGAGACTTCTTATCTTAAGTTGGGTGTCACACCAAGTGCACAAAGCTTTCCTGTTGAATGAGGCTATCTCTTCTATCGCTCCTTCCAAGTGAGCCTCTTTCATAGGAATTCCCCCTGTATAGCATCTCTCCAGCAAGAATGATTGGAGGCTTCAGCAAATGATTCAGGTTCATGAGAAGATTGAACTGAGATGAGGTAAGCTCGATCTTTTGTTTTGGGGAAAACGATTCAGACCTCTTTCTCTTCGGGAGCTTTCATAACGGCTATAAAGAATGCTACGCACCTCGTGAAAGGCTATTGGGATCGATCCCTTCAACCCTTTGTTCGTTTACCGGGTTCAGCACAAAATCATAAATAAGCTCTACCAAGGATTGCCAAGCATTTGGTACTGAGTTTCCTCCTCCCTTTTTAGTAACAAAATAAACCAAAAGTAGGACCAAACTGAGAGAAGGTATGGCAGTACTTTTCCTTGGGTGCAGGTCTTACACATGGTGTTAGCTTACACCAGGTATTTCAAAGGTGGTGTTAGATCATCAGTAGATTCTCCAACCAATGTAGGACTCTAAACACTTCTCTATACGCGCAGAGCCAACTGTAGTGTGGATCGGGAGCCCAAATAGAGATGCACCTAATTTTGATAACATGTAAGGATATGATACTTGGACCTAACTCAAACCAAAAGATTATGAAAGAAAAATTACTCAAGTTCATATAAGTAGACCATCGATCCGAGAAATCCTTTCTTTCTCGTCCACTCAAGGGGGGTGCGGACACACCTGTGCGGATGAGATGCCTGATTTGATTGTACATGCCTGAGCCAGATGAGATGCTTCTGATTTGATTATAAGTTGCAGAGAGTTCAAGGATTAGTCAACAATTGATCATTTTTTTGACCTTTTATGATTCAAAGATGCAGAGAATGACAAAGCAATTATGCTAATAAAAAGGTCACATCATAAATGAGCGCAACGGCTGCTGCAAGTACAATGAACTGTTAGCACAAGCTGAGAAAAAAATAATACTTGCATTTAAAAGATATAATATAGTAGAAGAAAACAATAAACTATTAAACAGATGAGAAATATTAATAGTAACTGAATCTATGTGACGTAGGAAGTACACAGTTTGAGCACAAAACTATGTGCTATTCCTGAATCCACAAATTTTCTTCCATCTACAAGTTGATAATTGAAGAGTGTGTTTGGGTGGATTTTATCCATCTCTTTTGGGAACTACTAAGTTGTGTTTAGTAGGAACGAAAATGTTTCCATGGAAAATAATTTCATAGAAAATACTTTTTTGAAAAATAAGTGGTTATCTTACTTATTTTCTAGTGTTTGGTAAGTAAGTAAGAAAATATTATCTCAAGAACATTTATATGTTATCTAGCAAAATGTTGTGAAGGCAGGTAGTGATGTAGAGTGGGAGCTCGGGGGTGCAGGGGTGGGTTCAAGGGGTGAGGGTTGGGTGGATGGGGATGAGACAATAAATTTGAAATGTCACTTACGCAACTTGTTTTCCTTACTTGCATTAGAGAAGTCATTTTTCTAATTTTTAAGGAGCTTGTTTTCCTCGAGAAACAACCAAACACAACAATAATAGTGAAATCTCACAAAGTGGGACTTGGGAGGGTAGAGTGCACGTAGACCTTACCACTACCTTGTGAATGTAGAGATTGTTTCCGCAAGACTCTCGGCTCAAGTGTATCAAACTCAAGCAAAAGAAGAAGAAAACAATGGTGAAAGCATAAGAGAGAAAATAGTAACAACAAAAAAATAATATGATAATCGAAATGCAATAAACAACATGTGGCAAGAACTATAAGGGCAAGACTACTCCTATGACAGGCACTATACCTGTACACGGCAAGACAACACCCCACTTCTTCCCATCTCAAGTCATGTCCTCGGTAATATGAAGTTGTGTCATGTCATGTCTAATCACCTCTCTCCAATATTTTTCTGCCCTATCCCTACCCCGCCGCGTACCCCCTACATCCAACCTCTCGCACGTCCTCACTAGGGTGTCGATGCACCTCCTCTGCACATGTCCAAACTATCTCAGTCTCGGTTCTCTCATCTTGTCTTCCACCCAAATCACTCCTGCCTTCCCCTGAACAACCTCATTCTTAATCTTGTCACTCTTATTATGCATAAAAAAATAATGTTTTCCTCCGTACCAAACACACCGTTAGTGATCAATCAATCCCTCTACGCATGCACGCGTGCAAACTATAGAGATGTGCACATTACTCAACTATAGGTAGGTAACCACTTCTTTTGCAGTCATCTTGGAGGCTGTCTTGATGCAATTACTTACTAAAAGTGGAGTCACATGCGTGTGTGCAGTTAACACAAAAAATCATGCAGACTGGAAACAATGAGGCCTTGTAAATTCTTGAGAATATATTACCCTTCTTCAGAAACCCCAAGCCAGTACATCAAAAAAGGTCTATGAAGTAACAGAAGCCTATTTATAGTGAAGCACCATTTCCAGATGTTCTGCGACTGCATAGTAACTTTGATATTCACATCCTTATCGATCACATAGTAGTACGTACTGTTATGAAGTCGTTGTACGATCAGCTATTCCCGAGGCATCAGCAACAAAAATGATGCAGGCCATAATGCAATAACTTCATTACACTCCTAGCAACTTGATCACTTCATACTGATGCATTAACAGGGCATTTTTTAATTTATTGAACTTTATGACCAAAGCCATGTGAGATAGCCCTCCTCCACAACCCCACATGACCCAAAGGCCATAACAACAACTGACATAGGGTGGCAATGTATGCTAGCAGCCATATAAATACAACTTATTCATTGTGCAAACTTCAGGGAAAGATCTAAACAAGTGTTAGTTCAATATTTACATATCAAGAAATCATGGGGTTTCGTTTGTTACCTATGATTGCCGGTGCCAAGCAAATCCACAAAATGCAGTCTGTTCTTACAAGAAATCATTCAGATGTTCCAAAAGGACATTTTGCAGTTTATGTAGGTGAGACAGAGAAGAAATGATATGTCGTGCCAATAACATACCTGAACCATCCTTCTTTCCAGAAGTTGTTACGGAAATCAGAAGAAGAGTTTGGATTTCATCATCCGATGGGTGGTCTAACAATACCTTGCAATGAGGATGATTTTTTCTACGTCACTTCTCGATTGAGTTGATGAAATGTAGAACCATGAGATAGTGTTGTAGACATCAGACAATTTTCAGCTTTGTTTTTTTCATCTTGCTAGGCAAGAGTTGTAAACTTATGTACAAAGTTAGCAAAGAACACAAATGAAATTTTTACAATTGTTTGTTGTCTGTATAAAATGGATAGCCAAATTCTTTATCTGTGAAAATATCTTGTATTCTTCTATATTACAACTGCAGTTCCCAGAGAGCTTGTGTGCACTTCAACTAATTCACGAAGCAGTTTGCCATCTCCACAAGCACAGCGTAAAAAGCTCTACATGATATTTTAAGATATGCAATCTAGGCTTTAGTTTGCAATCAGTTTAATAGTTTTGATATGAATCTCTATATATCTCGCGGCTTTTATAAATGAAATCATTTCACATGGCAAGTAGAAGCTATGTTAGGATGATTATTTCATCTGTTGAAAATCTTGATTGATCTGTTAAGAGGAATACCAATAGTTAAACTAGCTCAATCTCATACAGCAGAATTAAGGCATCAAAATCTGATGCTGTATCTTAATACAAGCCAGAGCAAATCTGTTTATTATTATTTTGTTAACACAAAGCAAATCTTTATCACTAAATACAAGATAACATGCATGAATTTAATATCTTTCAACTTACATGTGGACAGTTAACAAAAAGGCCACAGGAATGACAAACTTCCTATCGATGATTGGATATTCGAGCATATGCCAACCTGCAATATAATGACATGATAAATCACAGTTCACATGTGCTCTGAGAAGAAATGCAGATAAGGACAATACCTCAAATTTGTAGGGCAGATATGTCAGGATGAGCAACTAATCTTTCATTCTGACAGCAGAAAATGAACCAATCTTTGATTGAATCATTGAAGGCCGAAAACAAGATAAATTCACCACGCCTGAACAAGAAGAATGCAGGTGAGTGGTGCTGTAAAATAAGCCAAGGGGCACTGCTAGCTTCATCAAAAATGTATTCTAAAGCATTAGTTGATAACAATCTCATTTTCTTGTAGCGAACTTCCATCGATAACCAGCAAGGACTGCTGCAAACACAATAATTGCATTCAAGTACTACAACAAACAACAAAGGCCCCAAATATGCCTTATTAGTAAATCTGCTTTCAGTCTGAACTCTGAAAAGATAAGAATAACAATGGGGGGCCTCACTACATGCTGTGAGACAGCATTTCTCTTTGTCACTTCTCACTTGAATGTGTCATTTCATTGTCAATTAACAAAGGTGTACAATTCTAGTTAATTCTTCAATCTGTACCATCAAGTATGTTGTTGAAGCTTGTTAGCTTGTAATAGATTACAGAGTCCTCACATTACTTGATATTGTAGATACTATTTTCTTGTAAGCGTGAATATTGATCCAATTCAGAGTCTCGTTAACCTGCATTCCCCATTAAGAACAAAAGATTCTGTCACATGACATGATATATAGGCTTTTCTTCTGTTTCTTATCCAACAACTTTACCATACTTTCTCGACACTACTCAGTACTCACTTAGCTGCATAATTTCCTTCCATGGACAATCATTTGCTATAGAATTGCCATTGCGTGATCCTAGTTGTGGATTCATCAAGATTTATATTATAGCATTCAAAATTCAGTAACTTGCATATGAACAAGTAGAGCCTTTTTATATCTTAAGACAAGTCAAAGCATATTTGTTTATACATTTTTTAGTATAAAGCAAATCTTTATAACTAATTACAAGATTAATTACATGAATATTAACATCAGATGTGGACAGTTAACAACTTTTTATCAATGATTGAATATTGAATGCCCTAGCAACCTGCATGCGCCAGAACAGTATCCGGATAATTAAAATTGACCTCAGAATCACATGTAGTTGTACCTATAGGACAAGTGCTCTTGAGAAGAAATGTAGAAAAGGACAAACCATATCGATAGGACAGATATGTCAGTATGAACAACTAATAAGTCATTGTGATAACAGGTTAACAATCATTGAGGGCCAAAAAGAGATATTTCACAATGCTCGAAAATAGAAAACTGCAGGTGATCGTGGAATTGTTAAAAACTCCAAGCCAGTATATTAGAAAAGACTTTGAAGTAATAGAAGCCTATTTATAGTGAAGTATGGAGATCAGATGGTGATTTTGATAGTCTTGTTCCCTCGTCACATAGTACTGTTATGAAAGTTTTCATTGTATGAACAACTATATATTCCCGAGGCATCAGTAATAGTATTAGAAAAAGCCATGCTATAGTTAAGGTACCAAATTAAAGCAAATCTTTGTCACTAAATACAAGATTAATGATGAATAAAAGACATTTGAAGTGAAATGAGGAAAGTTAACAACTTGTTATTGATGGTTTTAAATTTTGATTGCATATAGCAACCTGAACCAGAATAGTATCCGGATAAGTAAAAATGACCTTACAATCACTCATAGTTGTACCGATCGGACATATGCAAATTGGTAGGGAAGATATGTCAGGATGAACAACTAATAAGTCAATGTGACAATAGGTAAACAATCAGTCTTGATTTTAATAATTGAGGGCCAAGAAGAGATATTTTCGCAGTGCTCAAAATAGAAAATGCTGGTGAGAGGAATTGCAAAATAAGCAGAGGGGGTTTATGGACACGGTTTTGAACAGGAAACTATGTGCTATGTTATCAATGTACTATTAAATCAAAAGAAACTTCCTCTATCTTACACCAGCAAGTTGTGGGAAGCAAACATAGCTCTCTTAGAGTGTGATTTAGGTCCCACTATGTCGATGCCATGCTACGACTATATATATAAGTCAGAGAACTTGTTTGCAAAAGCAAGTTTCTTTCTTCACACTACACATCACTTGAACCTTGAGTTCAATTTCTTGCTGCACTTTTACCAGTTAAAAGTTGAAGAGAAGTTCATCGATCATGAGGAATCATCTCAAGACAATCTTTCATCATGCTAAACACAATTTTCTTATCCGGCAAGGTACAACTGCAACCACTTCATCAGCATCAACAACAAAGTTAACAGATGTTCCCAAAGGTCACATGGCAGTTTATGTTGGAGAGAACCATAATAATAAGCATAGATTTGTGGTTCCCGTCTCTTGCTTGAACCATCCTTCGTTTCAAGACTTGTTAAGGCATGCAGAGGAGGAATACCGATTTGATTATCCAATGGGAGCCCTTACTATCCCATGTAGTGAGACTGCATTTCTCTGTGTCACTTCTCACTTGAATGTCAGAACCAATTAGTAAAGACGGCGCAGAAGTGTACTTCTTCAATCTGTACCATCTTGTAAATTTGTAGGTTAGAAGCTTACTAATGTAGTTCATAGATTACTGCAATCCTAACCTACAAGTGTAACTCTATGTGAAATTCAGTATAACAATGCAATAGTAATTACGAACAATATATTTAATCAAATCATTCATTTACGATCTTTTTGGTTATAGTGATTAATATTACTGTGGACTATACTCTGTAGGTTCTAAAAGAATCCACAGCAATGACAAATTTGTGATCAATGATTGATTAAGTATTAGATGCATTTATCATTATACACCAAATAGTCCTCATATTATTTAACATATAATTGCATCTCTAGGACATGTGCTCTTGATGAAAGGAAGAAAAAGACATAAACAAAATGGTAGGGAAGATATGGAGGCCAAAATAAACAACTATTATTGTGACAACAGGAAAATATCAATCTTGAATGAATCATTGAGGGCTCAAAACATAGATATGTCACATTCTTTTAACTAAAAAACAGCTGGTAAATGGACTTGTTAAAAATATAATTTGAGGGGCACTAATTGACAAAAAACAGTGATCTTTGCTATATTCATTTGCAACTAATTGACAGAATCATTTTTTTTTACGATTGTGGTGTTCGAGGAAGCTTTCGCAGATAATCTTTCATATATTCACCAAACCATTGTCCCTTTATAATCTTTCTGAAAGTTTTTTAACTCAGTAAACTTCCATAAGTCTGATTAACACTTCTTCAACAATTGGTTTAGTTCCTATAAGAAACCCCATTATTTATCTCATACCATAATTGTTTATATAAAACTTACATTAATGAGCAGCAATTGCTACTGCAAATACAATGAAATTTGAGCAGCACCCGCTGAAATATGAACTTGCATTACAACCAAATAACAAGGGGGCATATCTGTCTTATCTTGCGTATTGAGTACATGTATCTTCGTCTCAAGACTCAAAAGATACCTTAGTAAAAGAAATAAATTATACATAACTGATTCCACTGATGCGATACTGCAAACAAATCTAGTAACTTCTCCAAGACTGAAACCAATCCCAATATATATCGGAGGACTCATTTGCAAAAGGCAGAAGCTTATTTTTTTCACAATACATGAATAACTTAAAGCTTGTTAGAGTTGAAGAGAGGTTCATTTATCATGAGAATTCAATTCAAGATGCTCTTTCATTATTCTAAACACAATATCCTTTTCCGTCAAACATCAACTACAACGAATTCATCAGCATCAACAAAGTTAGCAAATGTGTCCTACCTTTAGCTAACTGTATATTGATTACAAGAAATTGTAGGTCGTTTTGAGATAACTTTCTTCCATGTGATTTTAGATATATCTACCTTGTTCCTCTTTAACACCTTCACTCATCATAGTCCCACGACTATGGACAGATGCATTTGTAGGTCGATGCATGACGTGACCAAACCATCTCAAATGACCATCTCTAATTTTGTCCTCAGTTGTATGTTATTTGCACCTTCTAGTGAATTTAGTCATTTTAATCCTATCTGAATTTTTATTACCTCACATCCATCTTAGTATTGCATATCAGCAACACTCGTCATGTATGTGGATATATTGAACCTTAACTGTCCAATATTCACTACCATATAACTTTGCCAATCTTATAACTTTTTGGTAGAACTTACCTTTCAGTTTGCTAGACATCCTTCTATCACTTAACACCCCGGTAGCACTTTTTCTTTTAAGTCTATGAGTAACATCTGCATCTATATATAATTTCATTCTCTTATAATAACGAGCCTAGTGTCTAAATTGTTTGCATTTCAACACCACAATCCCTTTTTGTCTCACCTCACCTTCGCTCTTCTCATGCTGACTAAATTTCAATGCATGTATTCGATCTGACTTCTACTCATCCAAAAATCCTTACCTTCTAAAGTACTTCTCCATAACTCAAGCATTTGATTGACACTTTCATTATTTTCATCAATCAATACAATGTCGTCAGCTAATAGCACTTACCATGATATCTCATCTTGTATTTTGATGATTAACTTATCCATAACTAAGTTAGAGTTCAACATTGATCCCTGGTGTAGACAAATTGTTGTGAAAAACTTCTTTGTATTTCCTATGATTGTTTTCACTCTAGCAACAACTCCTCCAGACATGTCATTCTGACACTTATATATTTAATTCAAATTTATTTCTGCTCCATAATCCACCAAAAGATCTTGGTATCTTAGCTAAGTCAATAAACACCATATGTAGATCTTTTCTTTTCGTGATAATTAAATTTTCATCAATCTTCTTACAAAGAAGATAGTGTTCATTGTGTTAGATCTACAAGACATAAATCCAAACTGATTCTTTATCATTCTTGTCATAATCCTAAATCTACACGATCTACCAATCTTTCTCAGAGTTTCATCGCATGACATATGAGTTTAATATTACAATAGTTCTCATAACTTTGAATATGTATTTTTTTTTCAATTAACAATATAATCAATCTATTTATAAAAATTGAGAAATCGATCTTATATAAGGTCTTATTAATTCTACTTTTGAGGAACTTCTTTTTAGCTATGATTGAAAAGATTTACTTGTCATTATTCATTAATAAATAAATTACATGATTTGCTGTAATATTCCCCTTGTTTGTGGCATCATTAAGATTCATATAATAACTTGCATATGGACAGGTGAAGCCTTTTTAACATTGTTAGGATGATGTAATTCCAGGAACTAAGGATGACTTCTACTACCTTAAGGCAAATCATATTTCCAGAGGTAGGTGGTTTTTGATAGGGACGATTCGATGAAATTTATGACCTAAAGACAAATTATAATAAGAGGCTTCTAAACTTATTTCATAAAAATCCATATACTAAGATACACAAAAGAACTCGACTTATAAATTATGCATCAAACAAACGAGATAAAGAGAAATTACTAAGTCATAAGAGTTAGGTGGATGATTTATTTAATTTGTAGAAAATCTTGATTTGGAAACTAAGGAAACATCAGTAGTTAAACTAAGACATCAAACTCTTATGTTATATCCTAAGATCACAAGCCAAATTAAAGCAAATCTATTTATAGTAGTACATTTTATAGTACAATATTGCAAATTTTTATCATCACTATATACAATATTAAATGCATGAGTAACATGTCTCTGAAGTTAGATGGTTGTGAACAGTTAACAAGTTGTTATTAATGATGAATCCATATAATTACAAGGTGCGCTAAATTAGTACCCACATATGTAGTTGCACCTACTGAACATGAATGTGATCTTCAGAAAAGTACATACACAAATGGGTTGGGAAGATATGTCAGGATAAGAAGATCAACTCACTAGTTCTTTAAATAGAGAAGTACTGGAGGTGGGTGGGTGTAATTATATAATGTATTCTGAATAAATGTATTGTTAAATCAAGAAAAAACTTTCATCTTACATGTTGGGTAATGCCAACGTCCTATCTATGGCAAGGCCCACAAGGGGTAAATAAGTGGTTCAGGTTGGTGTCATGATCGAACATGGCGCTTGCTTGGTGGACTTAGTTAAGAAAGAAAGTTGTGCCTTTGCTATCAGCTATAACTTTTGACATATGATGGTAAGCGCTTGATTCTAACATTACAGCTACAATTTAGGGAGAGCCACAATTTACAAGGGTTTACATACCCCATATTTGCATTGTAGTACCCCCTGATATGTGGCATCATGCAAAGTGAACCCTTCATTACTAATCCTAAAAATAAGTATTTCCAGCTAATATCATACACTCTCTGCCTCTCTTTAGTAGAAGTCCCTTTGTACTCCCTCTGTCCCAATATAAATGATACACTTTTCTTTTTAGTTAGTGTTAAATTAACAGAGGTGTAACTAGGATTTTGAGAGGATGAAAGTACTATTACGAAAAAATAGATCTAAGGTATAAATTTGATATTTGACCTCTTGATTCTTTATCATTGAACTGCTAAACTTTTAAAAGGTATATCAGTAGTATATATTTAAGTAATTTTATGTATGTAATCAAATATCCAACTAAGGATAGTACTCCAACAAATGGATATACCAACCTTTTTAGTTCATTTCAATTTTAAAATGGTCTCTTTTGTGTTTTGAAATTATTTAATTTCAATTTTTTACATGACATTTTTATCCACAAAATTAAATGATATTTTAGTATATTTCATATATCTTTTATTTAAGATCACAAAGTTCAAAAATCTTCTTTACTTTCTTAAATTAAGAGTCAAGTATCAAAATCGGACAAACAATATAAACGAAGGGAGTTTACCATATAGATTTTTCCATAGGAGCCCCTGGAGGGTAGGGATAGGATCATTTGCACTTTTGCCACTATTTTGTGTTTAGTCTTTATCCCTTATAGGTCATAACAAATAATTTTTTTGGCGAGGCATAAGATTATATTTTCATACTATAATATTTAAAAGTTTTGCACGAACATGTAAAATAATGAATCTTGGATTTAACTCAATCCCAAAAGTTAACTCATGAGAAGAGAATTAATGTCCAAATCCATATAAGGAGACCACACATTCGATGTGGATTCTTCGAGCAATTTAATTTGGAGGTCTAACATAGGTACACAATGATTGAGATGTGTCTTGCTTTGATACCACGTAAAGAAATGGGCATTGTATTTAACTTAACCCCAAAAGTAAGTTCAATGAAGAGAGATGAGACCATCCATCCTTTTTCATTCGATGTGGTACTTTTCAACAAGGCATTGACTTTAGTTCCTAAAAACCTTATGCCCCACTAGACATAAGTTCCAAATCAAAAATTAAAAATCAACGCCATTTGAAGAACAAAACGTGCAAATTTACGCAGGGGATCTGGAGGAAATGAAATTCCAACAATTAATTAAACTACAAATTGGGCATAAATA
Organism: Solanum appendiculatum; assembly: GCA_018342035.1. NCBI lineage: Eukaryota > Viridiplantae > Streptophyta > Magnoliopsida > Solanales > Solanaceae > Solanum > Solanum appendiculatum. The sequence continues at coordinate 29,978 of JAGDQO010001637.1, forward strand.
TAAAAAACCACCAACAATTTGTTTATTACAACAACACATACACATAGATCCTCATGAATATATGCCTCTTACTGTGTTTAAGCTCCATGAGAACCCTATTACTACTACACACATTATTTGACATATTGGTTAGTGAATCATGTCACATGAATTCTTCACAACCTTAGAACACTGCTTATGAACAAAGTGCTTAACCTCAAGAATAAGTTGTGTAGCTTCAGGAACCTCAGGGAAAATATAGAAAGCATGCACCATAGTTGGATACTCTGAGAGGTGAACATCTTTGCCAGACATCTTAAGCCACTCATAGTACCTCCTTTGCCAATCACTAAGGGGATCAAAACCACCCACGACTACCATGGTTGCTGGAAAGTTGTCCAGCTTTGATATATCAACAGCCCTTGGCCCGCAAACATTAATCACCTCGTGATCACGATTCATTCCTTCACCTGGTGGCAGGAGCGCGTTCCACATCCAATCTGTTCTTCTCACTGATATCAATGCGTCAACGTCTACTAGTTTTAATTCTGCCTCCGTTCGTTCTTCCCCTCCAAAAAAGGGTTGTATAGCCACCAGTCCAATTACCTTTTAGAGTCACATCATCTTTCAATACTTAAATCATATTTTAATTATTCAACTATAGTAGAGCACATAAATGGCAAATCTAGGGGAAATTGTCCCTTCAATTGGATTAGTTTTAGTTTAATATGCTTAGATTTTGGCCAAACAGGGCATATAAGTTTTTAAAAGTACCACTATTTCATACTAGTTCCCAAGTCTAGGGGCTGTTTGGACATTCAAAATAGATACTCAATATGTTTCAATTTATTTGTCTCACTTTTCTTTTTACGTAATGGAGGCAAATTCCATGTAATTTGTGGGCGTGGCGAGAAGTCTCTAATTAGAATCACGCACGCAACCAACTGTGACGTGAAATAGTGAAGAGATGGTAAGGTTTGATCGTCAAAGGAAGAAAGTTCTGTACTAGAATCTAGAACAATTAATGATTGAGATTGGCTTCATTTTTCGTTTAAATGCACAAGTCTAAATTTTTTTTTGAAGATTTCAAAAAAAGATACTGAGCCACAGCCACTCAAGTTCAATTCCTCTCTTTCTGTTCAAAGTTGACAAAAATGGAGACTCGTAAGTCGTAATGCAATGTTTTCCATTGTTGGACCAAACTATAAATCACTGTTAGGTTAACAAATGGAAAAGCCTTAAAAGGAAAGAGTTACGTACAAGTATCTACGAGGGATTTTCTGAGGAATAATTGGTTAATATAATAATCATCTGCTACTACTTTTTTATCCACATATTGTTCTTAGTATTTACAATGACTAATTTTTTAATAAGCTTAAAATTTAATAAATTATAAAGTAAGGGATCTTTTGATAGTGAAATAAGAAAGAAATTATTTATGTATTAATTTTGTGTATAACTTATATGATGTTGCGTAGGCAATTAAGAAATAAGTTATTCAGGTATAAAATTAATATAATGTTTGGTTGACAATTTGTAAACTCGCATAACTAATACTAATACAGGTATAAGTTATGAGAAAATCTATATATTATTTTATATAAAAGATGAAATTACTAATACACATATAATTAATACTGGTATAAAATAATACTGCTACCCCCACCTAACCGACTCGAACTCTCTAGGCCGAATTTGAATTTTGGATTTTTTTTTTCCCTGGACAGTCTGGCCCCAAGCTCCTTGTACCTAATTTCACTTAGGATGACGAATTTCTAAATAAAGCTCTTTAAATACTTCTGACAAAATATGCTCCTATTACCTATAATATTAATTGTGCGTGCTCAAAAGTCTTAAGTTCAACAGTAGAATTCTGTTAAAGTCAAACGAACTACTCCTTTGTGAAAAATGTGTAGAATTTCTACTTCTAAGTAGGCGTTTGGCCATGCGATATCATATCCGTGATATGAAAAGAATCAGCGTTTAGACATGCGATTTCATGCTAATTTTATTTTATGATATCATGAGATGGAATTCCATATTCTCCAAAAATCATAATTTGGGAATTCCTTATCAATATTTGGGATTTTTTAAATACAAAAATTGATCCGCAAATTTATATTTTGTTAAAACAACCCCACATTTATATCTACTAACCATTTATTTCATATGTAAATAAAATTTGTAATCACATCATTACTTTTTAAAATTTATTATTCTCACCAACATAAAATTTATTATTACTTAAATTGGTGAATATAAATGATAAAGTAGGAATTGATTTGGTGAATATAAATAAGAGCGGAGGAAGTAATACTTTTTTTGGTTTTTCATAATAAAAAAAAACTTCTCTTTCGGCGACATATGAAAATGTTTAAAGCAATTTAATATGAAAAAGGACAAAATTGGTGATGTATGTTTGATAATCACTACTTCCAATATATTTGATTTTAGCACGAAAGTAATGCATTGAAATTGTGTAATTACACACAAGTGAAACAAGTCATGAACCATTATGATATTGACATACAAGTGAAAATTGTTATAACTTGTGCAATGTTACATAATTATTTGCGAGAATACCAACGTAGCGATGAAATATTTATGGCATATGAGCATGAAAATATAGTTGCGGATAATATTGACCAACAAATGGCTCAACGTAACAATGTTGGTTCGTCTTCTCGGTCATATAAACGAGAAATGCAAATTCAACGTTAGGAAATTGTTTGTACTATGTGGAAGGATTATATTAAAGACTAGTAACACTACAATTTATGTTCAATTTTTTTTATTGAATTAAAGTTTGATCAATTAAAGTTAGATGAAACAATTACTTAAATGAAAAATAAATAGCTTTGTAATAATTTATCATGCGGTTTTATAAATTTTTGTTTATTTGGTAAGATTGAATAAACAATTGGGGCTATTTTAATAGTTTTACAACTTATGGGATTCTTATGTTTATGAAAAAATATATAACACAAAAATTCCATATCGCATGATTTCATATTATGATATCATATCATGATTTCATATTATGATATCATATCATGATTTCATATCTTGATTCCATATAGCATGGCCAAACGGCTCCTAAGTTCTAAACGCAAATGAGTTAATAGTGGTTTATGAAAAGGTTTTTAAATTAATGTATTGAACGAAGTTAAATCACTACAAGGTGAGTAGTTATTAAGCCGAAGAAATTGAACTAAAAAGAGCACTACTTAGTTAATTTCCCAACCCAAGATAACTTTGAAAACTTAAAACAAAAATAGAGATTATTATGATATTTTGTTTTAAGTATTAGGAAGCGCTTAATACTTTACTTTTACCCAAACACAAGATATAACTTTGCAAATAAGCTCTTTTATATATTTTTAAGGGTGAAAATTATTTACATACTTTAGAAATCAAACTCTCCTTTCAACTTTGAGAAATAATTATTCTCCTCTTCAATACCATTTTTTTTAAAAAAATATGTAAATAAATATTGGACTCGTAAACAACACGAGATTTTCATAACTATTATATAAATAAATGGTACTCCATATATTTTGTTCCAGTAAAATATATTTTCTTTGCCAAGTTATTTAATATATTTGAGTTGATATAAAATTTGAAAAAGAAAAAAAATATGGTCTAATATAAACTATTGATGTTAGTGTAATTACAAATTATGTTATTAACACTTTTTTTAAAAATTAAATTATTAATTAAAATAAAAATATGTCTTTCTTTTTTATTTAAATGACTAAAATGAAAAAGGCTGAACTCATCAATAGTCACCTAAAATTGATATCAATTTTCACTTAGACGCTTTACTAGCCTTTTGTTCATTTTAAACACCTCATATCAGGTTATAATTTTGACATTCTTTTACACAAGGTAAGTGTGGTACACTTGTTAATGACGTGTGAGAGACTTATTTAGTATTTTATATTTTTTCTCTTCTTCTTTTCCATTTTACAGCCATTACCTCTCTCATTATTTTTCAAGCTTATAGTCATTTTATGGACATCAAATCTTTTGACTCAATAATTCCCACTATCTTGAAAATAACTACTATGGTCATATGGTTCTCACTACTAAACACCAAATCAAATAAAGTAAAAGAAAGGGGGTGAGGCGAAAAAGACAATCAAATTGACATGCTTATATGATAGAAAAGACCAAAAAAAAAAGAAGGAAGAAGGCGGAGAAAATAATGGTGTGGGTATGGTGGAAAAGATAATGAAAATAAAGAAGATGACTATGTGGCGGAAAAAAACAATGAAAATGAAAGAATGTGATGGAGAAAATGAGTGTGTGGGGTGCTGCTTTTTCCTTTTAATTTGTCAAAACCATTTTTTTAATTACTTGGATAAAAAACATTACATGTCATTTGTTATGGGTCATTTTGCTATGTATTTTGAACCATACTTTCTTCATTAATTTGACATATCTTTAAATGAATTAGCATGATATAATTAAACATTTATTAATCCACGTGGACAAGCTTAGTTAACACGTACTCAAGATCCATAGAGAGTGTAAAAAAATATCAAAATGACATATTGAGACCTAATATGTTGGGCCTAAAATAAACAAAACATAATTGAAATATCTAAATAAAAGTTGATACCAACTTTAGGTAAATATCGATTTGAAAATTAGACATTCCTTAAAAAGATTCAGGCTATATTACTTAGTGACGTGATAGATGTATAGGCATGGAATATGAGTAGAAAGAGGGAGAGAAAGAGGGGCCATACCTTCAGTGCATCAAAGGTCGACGTCAATTCAGATGCTCGCTTAGCCACGTGATGAGCGAGGTTTCCGCCGGCACTATCGCCGGCAAGGAAACAGCAAGACAAATTGACATTTTCCGGCAATAACTCGCGGTTCTTCTCTTTGTCAAGGAACTTCAGCACATCAAATCCATCATCATACTGCGCAGGATACTTGTGTTCCGGAGCCAGCCGATAATTAACAGAGACAACAACGGCCGGGATTTTCCTCGCGAAACGGCGGCAAACGGCGTCGTACGCCTTCGTATCTGCGCTGAGATACACAAATCCGCCACCGTGAAAGAAGACGATGATCGGAAGTGAACTCAAATTCCGAGATTCATCGGTAGTCGGAATGAAGAGGCGAAACCAGAGATCGCGAGAAGGATCTACAGTGACATCGTAGGATTTAACTCCGTTAACTGGATTTGGATTGGCCGAAGTTTTAAGGCCGAAGATTCCGAGTAGCCGGCGGTTAACGGTGCCGTTTCGACGGCGAGAATAGTCGGTAATTGTAGAGACTAAGGATAGCGCAATTCGTGTCCTCCAAGGAATTCCCGGAGATGAAGCTGATGATTTCTTCTGTTGCGCCATAGATGATGAAAGAAAAAAACGGAGAGAAATAGTGATGTGTGGATGCAGAAAAACAGTTGTGAAGAAGCACAATAAGTAAGATTTAAGAGCCTGTTTAGCCAAGCAGTCGGGGAAACCAAAAAGACTTTTTTTTTTTTAAAAAAAAAAATTACTTACCTTTTTAAGAAATGAGGTATTTGACAAATTAGTGAAATTACTTTTAAATAAAAATAAAAGCCGTTTTTTTAGGTTTGTATGAAGAAAAATAATAATTTGGAAAATGTTTTTTAAAAAAAATAAGTGAGTCTCTTATTTTATTTATTTTAGTGTTTGATAAGTAAATAAGAAAATATTATTCTAAAAGTATTTATATGTTATCTAGTTAAACCTTATTTAAGCAGATAAGGATAGGGAGTGGGGTTCCGAAGTGGCAGATATGCGATGATCAAAAGAGTGAGGGTTGTGTGTTGGTGGAGAAGGAGAGAAACGATAAATTTGAAATGTCACTTGTACAATTTATTTTTCTTATTTCTATTAGAAAAGTCATTTTACTTAATTTTGAAGTAAAATTATTTTTCCCAACATAGGAAAATTAAAAACTTCATACCAAACAAATCAAAGTTTTTTCTTTTCTTTTCTTTTTTTTTCAAAAGAACGCAAGCATAAAATTATTATTTTTAAAACAGAAATATTCCTACCATTTGTATATATTTATTAGTATATTTTTCAATAATGTATTAGCATATCTTGTAAGTTTTATTAAATTCCGTTTAAAGATTCTTTTCTTCCTCTTTACCCAATACTTTTTTTGTTTTATTTTATATTTTATCTATTGTTATTCAAAGTTTTACCTTTGCACGTAACAAATTATACTTATTTTTTGTGGAAAAGTTTTCATATGTAGTGATTTTTTTTTGTAGAATAATGTTTTAAAAAATTGCCTGATATTTTTTTAGTATATTGACATCATCAATTTAATATTATATTAATATTTGGTTTATTTCTAATTTATTTATGTATTATATTGATTAAAAAATTGTAATATCTACTTTTTAATTGAATAAAAGTACAAACATTATTAAAGTGTTTTATAATAAATATTTAAAATGCTTTCTATTTTTTCGTTGTTTAACTCTCAAAGACATTTTTTTTAAAAGATTGTTCAAATATAATTTGTTTATCACAAAAACTTTTCAAATAATTACATATTATCTCGCTATTTAATAATTATGTACATAATTTAGAGTTACATACATTGAGATACACCACTCTGTAAAATTAGCCTAAAATAAAGTCATATCCACTTAATTACGTAACTGTACAAATAACAATTTTCTTATATATATAAAATGGTCATATGTATATGCAACGTATCGACATTGTATAACCTTGTATGTATAATGTATAACTATGTATCAGAGATGTATATACATCCATATACGTTATTTATATAATATTTATACAACAATAATATATATATATATATATATATATACATATATAACATACATACTAGTTACGAAAAATTTGTGATGTGCACGGGCTCAATTTTTGTTCGTAAGTTTACTTTTTTAAGTGGTTGAAACTTTGACTATTCTATCTTGAGCAAAATATTTGTTTTGTTTAATTGATCAACAAAGGAAGTTACTTATATGTATATATATATAAGTTGAAAACTTGAAATTAAATAAACTATAGCTATCAATTTATCATAACACTAAATATTGAAATTGAACTAAAAAATATCTAATCATATCAAATTGATTAATAATTATAAAATTACTTAACTAAATTTCAAATACTATACCATATTATACCATGAAATAACAAAATAAAAGTGGAGCCCACATGGTCACGAAGCAATAGCAAAAAATACTGCAATGATACGTGACCTTGAAATCAAAATGGAACCCACAATGTTATTGAGTTAGCAGGCAGTTAAAGCATACATGTCGACGGAGTAGCTAATTCTCTCTTATTGAGTAAGAGAAAATATATATCAAAATTTATTATATATGTGAATTTGAAAACTATTATTATAAATTGAAATGCATAAAATAAAATAAAAATACATTTAAAACAGCCCGATCTCATATAAAACAGAGAGAAACTTGTTGAAACATTTTACATCGAGTGGTACTTAGTACTCAAGTCCTATTACACATTTATTATTGGCCCATAAAAAGGAAACCCAAACTAAATACATCACCATAGGCCCATTATTGCATTTGGGCCTTTATACATTCAACCCAAACAAAGCCTTAACAACTCCAACAAAATCATGCTTATATCCATATTCTGCATGGAAATGTTTTGGTGGAATGATCTTTGTGTAAACATAAAAGGCTAGACAACTAATAGTAGGCCCAATCCAAAAGATCCAATGTCCATCCCAAAGGTGACCTCCTCTAACAATAGCGGGCCCCAAACACCTCGCCGGATTCATTCCTACCCCGGCGTAGCCCTTTGTCGCGGTGACCGTGGTCGAGATAAACACTAGAAGGCCTAACACTAGACCAACAATGGACAAGACAGTGAGAAGGCCAAGAGCCTTAGCTTGTCTATGATCACAAGCCATCCAAATTGAAGCAAAGAGTAAAACAAATGTACAAAAGATCTCTAGCCATAAGGCTTGGGCCGTCTCTAGGCCCAAAGTAATGGGCCCATTTGGGCCAGGTGCAATTACTGTGATAGTGCAACCACCAAGTGAGAAAGTGTCTTCAATTGTTTTACTAACCACAGCTCTGAGAGCTAATGCACCTAAAACAGCACCAAGACATTGTGCTACAATGTAAATTATGGCTCTTGACATGGATATAATTCCGACGAGCGCGGTTGAGAAGGAGATAACCGGGTTAAGGTGGCCTCCGGACACCGGAACAACCGCCAGGAGTAGAATTGTGATCATAATTGCTATGAGAATTGACATGATCAAGTTTGGCATTTTTGTGTCATTTTCGAAAGTGGAAATCACTATAGTATCCAACATGAAAACAAGAACCGCTGAGCCTAATAGTTCTCCAATTGACGCTCGCCATACCTTTATAAGAAAAAAAAAGTTTAATTTTTATGCACTGACAAATGGTCGATTTATTTATTATGAAGGCAATTAGTGATTGAAATCAAAATGTATTACTAACATCCAAGGAAAACAAGTCAGGAATGCCCAGCCTTTGAGAGAGCGAGAGAAATGTTTGCTTCTTTACCTCATCATCAATAGTATTCCTGCTAAGTAAATAATTAATTAGGACAAATTAAAGGAAAGATCATAATAAATCAAACAAGAAATTAATTTCACACATACTTTTTTGGTGTAGAAGAGTAAGGTTGAACTCTATTAGTACCACCAGAAAGCTGGCTTTCTTCATCACCTAAAAAACCAATATTATTTTTGGAACCCATTTTTGGGAGAAAACGTAGATAGTTGCAAGTATTTATGTTAAGCTTTTAATGCATTTTCCCTGAGATAGTGTGCATGGATATGGGGTTATAAATACTACTCTCCAACCTCCACTGCCTAACCTATCTTTTGTTATTACTAAATACAAGAAACGAAGTAAGTTACGTCTACGTATATTTTATCAAACAAAGGAGATCTCTTGACCAACTTTATTGGAGGAGTCAATTCTTTTTGTTAACCATTTGTTATAAAACATGGTACTTCTACTGCTACATGTAAGAACGTGATAGTTAAAATAGTAGGCCTTTTATTTGTTACGATCCAAATATGCCCTGAAGTAATCCTCTAGAAACTGAAAGTTGTGTACAAAAACATCTACTAATCTGGAGTATTATGGGGATGCAATGCCAAAAGAAAAACAAGAAGTTTGAGAGGCAAAAGACGAATTCATAGCAATTCAGAAAAAGCAGCTCACCCTTGGATCCAGAAAATGCTAGAATCACAATTGAGGTCGCGATACAGCCATCGAAATATGCCATGTACTTAACAAAGAAATTAAAAGCAAGTGCAGTATCACTACACTAAAATCACAGTGTACTAATAGGATCATAGGCTAGTTCCATCATACAAGTATGAACAAACAACCACAACTTAGTAAACAGATAACATATAATTAAAGCCACAATTATGAACATAGCCTGGACTCCTAGTCCCCACCATGAGTTCATATGTACAAAAGACATGAACAACCACAGCACAATAAGTCAACCCGATTCTCTCATGGAACCCACACACAAACAGTCAATTACCAGGTGTGGTACCTGAGCCAATAGTTAGTATGTACCGACGTTGTACCCGAGCCAATCATATATATATTCTTGTATCAGGTGTGGTATATACCCGAGTCAACCATTAGTATGTATCAAACGTAGTACCCGAGCCAACCATGTAAATATCTTATACCAAGCGTGGTAGCGAGCCAACCAGCAATCACACATCACAATCACAATCACACTTGTACACCCAAGTATACACATTCATTGCATGCGATTGACAATAATTAACATTTCAAATCGTACTCCTTCCATTTCTCTAACCATATTATACCATGAATGCAATATTAACAAAGTTGTTAACAAGTATATATAACATAAATGGAAAACAAACAATCATCACATACCTCAAATCAAGCCTTGAAAGCTCTATTGAACTAGAGTCTTCCCCTTGCTATGAATGCTGGCTTGTTCTAGATCTACAAATAACAAAGCAACATGTTGCTTCCAATTGCACACGCAAGTGTACGTGGTCGCAGAAGTAATAAGTGGCTCTTTAAGAACCGGAATATCGAACCCACAGAGACTTGTCAATTAACTATTTACTAAATTATACTAGTCTAATTATTTATTTAAGAGTGTCAAAAGAAATAAAATAATGCAAGAATTAAATACTAAGATTAACTTACAGTGATTGAGACAATTCCAGGGCTGCAGCATGCATAGGGTTTCATGTATCGCATCTCATGTAATGAATTAACTAAGGTTATCAAATTACTGATTTACAGGGTTGATTTTATGATCATGATCTCTCGACCTCTAATCGCCTACTCCAACTAGCTGTCTAACTACATCGTTGAGCGGGGATAGGCAGTCCTAATTGGCGAGCATTTATATTTCATCCTGTTTCGTAACCAAGCGAGGTGTTCGTCCGGGCGTCACTCCTGAACACGAATCTAAACAAAGTTAGAACAAGCTCTTTGCATTCTCTGGTCTATCTACCTCTTCATCTCTCGAGTCCAAGAATAGACAATAGATTTATTTCTATGGTGGCCTAGCATGAAATACTAAAACAAGAACACAAAAGTAATTTAAGCGATAACCAACATTAATTCAAAACAATCGATGTTCAACAATTACCCATGGCCGCAGCCCCAGAACAAGGGTCTTTAGCTACTAATACCTAAGAAAAAGAAGAAGAAAAGAACCCTAAAAAGTATTGACAATTTTTCCTTACAAAGTGTCTTCCTTCAAAAGTCTATTCTTTCCCCCTTTTTCTCCAATAATTATTTCTATGGACTATTTATAGATGTAGAAAACCCTAAATAAAATAACTGAGTCCAAAACAAATTAGGAACCCAAAACCAAAACGGAATTGGATTCCTACGTGAAGTGCACCGCCTCAAACTCTTGTTGCCTTCCCTTCTGCCAATTTCGCCATTCCAATTTGCAATATGCAATATGCACGTCTTATATATATTATATTATTATATTGAATTTAATCCATTAAGCTGCCTGCTTGATTTTCCTTCTTCAATCTTTCATAATTAATTCATTTTAGCTCCAAACCTCTTCAACTTTGTACCAATTTAATCCTACAAATAAAATACACTATTTAGCATAATCCATAAAATTCCTGCTCAAAAAAGACAAATATAAATAATAAATATGAGGCAATTAATGATAAGAAAATATATTTTTTGCCTCAGATCAACACCCCACACTTAAATTTTTGTTCGTCCTCGAGCAAACATTAAATCTCATCTCAAAAATCATACTAGGAAGCCATCACTTTGGTTGATACAAATAATTAGGCCATATTGAAATTTGAAAACATCAAGTACAATTCCCGCTCATTATGCAAGACATCCAAATAAACAACAAACCTCTAACCTCCTAACCTCAAGGAAAGACTCTGAACTCATCAAATTTAAGCTTGCTCACCTACTCTCATCAAAGAAAGTTAATAACATCACCTATCTATCATGAAACAAGTGCCCTCACAAGAAGAAATAGTCCACACACTCAATTCAAAAGATTGAATATAAATTAAGGACTTCACATCAAAGATCAAATCTCACACTCACCAATAAAATTCACATGTATGCTCAAAGAACCATATGCTCTCCCATTATGTACATCTCCACTAATTAAGCATGCTTGAATAGAATCAAATAGGACTTTAACAGGTTGTAATGTAGGCTAGGGGACGGGTAGGAAAATTATATAATAGTGACTCACACTTCCCTAAGCACTTTGTATTTTTTAGACTTCATCACCCATTATTTTCTTCTCTTTATTTTCAGTTTTCTCTTCAACAATTATTTCACAAGTAATTCTCATCATCTCAAGAATGCTTCAATCATTTTTTTTTCTTTCACAATAATAATTTCTTTATTTTTTCTCAAAGAATTTTTTTTTTTTTTTCATGTCACATTCTTTCGAAGAGGGCTTTTTTCACCACTTTGTAGCCATCATTGATTTCTTTTTCATTCAACCACCCCTTTTCTTTTTCCAGATATAACAATTATAATCAGTCAATGCTACAGTGCTCAAGGAAGCAAGGTGCAAAAACTAGGGATTCAACAAAATAGTTAAGGGCAAAATACGGCTACCAACAAAAGGCTACAGGCTCAAAAGGGCGAACTAGTGATATAATATCTGAAAAGGCTAAAATTTACAAGGCAAATCAAAGAAAGCCTATTATCATCTCCTAAACTGAGCAACACTTTTTATTTCGCTTCAATAACATGCAGGGCAAGTTCTAGACTAAGATGCAAAACATGGAATAAACAAATTCTCACCACACATGGCACAAGTATCAATCAAGATGGATCAATTCCACTTCTAAGAGAGACAGGGTCATAACAAACTACAAAATAAAATAAGCTATATACAAAGTCACGACCATGAACCTAAGTGTCAAAGAGTCTGCAATTTCATTAGCAATCAAGCATTCACAAGAACGTACTACTTAAAATTAGGCCTAAATAGCAAGTATCACACAACTCAAAAGGGTCTTTTCTTTTCTCTAAAAAAAAAAAAATAAAATAAAAAATTACTCCCTATCGGTTCAAAGGGACTATCCTCAGGAAAAGTACCGAAAACAAAAGCCGAGGAACCCACCTAAAAATACAAAAAGACTCGATAAAGCAGTAAAAACTAGGAATTCATTCCTCCACCCCACACTTAAAAAGATGCTATGTCCCCAAAGCATCAAATAAAATTTAAAACAAGGGTTAGGAAAACTCCCTGAGGCCTCTAGGCCTAGCTAGTAGCATGTTCTCTTAATTTTCATCAAGGGTCGTCACCCCACCCTTAAGCTCAAACGTGCTCCTTAGCTCCAAATTTTGGATACTCAGACTTCTCCAAAACCTATAAAGATAAGACCAAAAGAAAAAGTGACTCTAAAAAAATTAAAATAAGAAGCTACATTATAAATTGGGTTGCCTCCCAATAAGCGCCTAATTTAGCGTCGCGGCACGACCTAATTAAGTTCACCACTTTTCTTTCCACTTTGAACTTATGAATTGTACCCCTAACTTTGCATCAATTTTTCTGCTCCTCTCTAGGGGCGGTGGTATAAAGATAAAAGAACCAAGTAATAAATGTCGCATCTTGCACTTCTTGGCCCTTATGTGAGGAATGTCGTTTTGTCTATGTGGATTAGAAAACTTTAGGATGTCGGGGCCTTGTTCCTCATCTATAGTCAAGTGTTTTGAATGAGATCCAAGGTGCCTCAACTCCAAAGCAACATTATTTACAACATTCTCACTTTTGTACTCTTTCTCAACATTGACATTAAGGAATAAGGTATAGTTGAATGGTTGGAATTCCTCTTTTTGCTCCACTATCTCCTTCACATACTTGGCGTACTTGGGAATTCCCTGCAAAATATCAACCAAAGGGAGATTAATGTGAACTTGTTTAAGGAGAGACAAAAACTTACCGAAGCATGCGTCCTCGTTCTGCTTTTTGGATTTTTGAGGAAACGAAGGGGGTGGTTTTAATTGAGGAACAATCCTCTCAACATTCGCATCTTGAACCACTTCTTCGGGTTTCTTTTCTTCTCTCACCGCCTCAGCTTGTAATCCACTCCTTGTGCTCACCGCATTCGGTTGCCTTGGGTTAGGATCCGTGTCACCCGGAAGATCTCCAGGAGGACGCGCATTGACTGCATTAGCCAATTGTGCGAACTGCCTTTCCAGATTTTTCAGCGCTAATTGGGTGTTTCTCAACTCTTCTCCTAACTTGTTGTTGATTTCTGTACTTAGCTTTTGGAACAACTCCTCCTTAGTCATGCCCCCTTGCTTCGCACCTTGATTATTTGGCTGTTGAAATTGTTGTCCATTACCTTGTGGTCTGTATTGGTTCAGCCCTTGAGCCTGATTTTGGTGTTGATTCTGATTTCCACCCCATGAGAAGTTGGGGTGGTTCCACCAACTTGAGTTATAAGTGTTCCCATAATTCTGCGTACCTCCACCTCTTTGGGCATTCCCCACTTCATCACCCCTGTCAACATCACAGATAATAGAAGAATCATAATAGGGGGGAGGGGGATAAGAGTTAGGACAACCATTCCAATGACCAAATTGACCACCACATATATGACAAATAGGACATTCGATATCCAAATGGGGTCCATTACAATAATTACAAGGATACTTCTCACCCAACCACGATTTATCCCAATCAGTCATATCAATAAGAGTACCAAATTATTCAAAGGGAAAAAAATTATTGTTCGGAAAAAAAATTAATAAAAAAAAAAAAAAAAAAATTAAATAAATAAATAAAAATAAGAAGTATAACCTAGAAGAATAGTTAATTTCTAAGTCCCCGGCAGCGGCGCCAAAAACTTGTTGCTTCCAATTGCACACGCAAGTGTACGTGGTCGCAGAAGTAATAAGTGGCTCTTTAAGAACCGGAATATCGAACCCACAGAGACTTGTCAATTAACTATTTACTAAATTATACTAGTCTAATTATTTATTTAAGAGTGTCAAAAGAACTAAAATAATGCAAGAATTAAATACTAAGATTAACTTACAGTGATTGAGACAATTCCAGGGCTGCAACATGCATAGGGTTTCATGTATCGCATCTCATGTAATGAATTAACTAAGGTTATCAAATTACTGATTTACAGGGTTGATTTTATGATCATGATCTCTCGACCTCTAATCGCCTACTCCAACTAGCTGTCTAACTACATCGTTGAGCGGGGATAGGCAGTCCTAATTGGCGAGCATTTATATTTCATCCTGTTTCGTAACCAAGCGAGGTGTTCGTCCGGGCGTCACTCCTGAACACGAATCTAAACAAAGTTAGAACAAGCTCTTTGCATTCTCTGGTCTATCTACCTCTTCATCTCTCGAGTCCAAGAATAGACAATAGATTTATTTCTATGGTGGCCTAGCATGAAATACTAAAACAAGAACACAAAAGTAATTTAAGCGATAACCAACATTAATTCAAAACAATCGATGTTCAACAATTACCCATGGCCGCAGCCCCAGAACAAGGGTCTTTAGCTACTAATACCTAAGAAAAAGAAGAAGAAAAGAACCCTAAAAAGTATTGACAATTTTTCCTTACAAAGTGTCTTCCTTCAAAAGTCTATTCTTTCCCCCTTTTTTCTCCAATAATTATTTCTATGGACTATTTATAGATGTAGAAAACCCTAAATAAAATAACTGAGTCCAAAACAAATTAGGAACCCAAAACCAAAACGGAATTGGATTCCTACGTGAAGTGCACCGCCTCAAACTCTTGTTGCCTTCCCTTCTGCCAATTTCGCCATTCCAATTTGCAATATGCAATATGCACGTCTTATATATATTATATTATTATATTGAATTTAATCCATTAAGCTGCCTGCTTGATTTTCCTTCTTCAATCTTTCATAATTAATTCATTTTAGCTCCAAACCTCTTCAACTTTGTACCAATTTAATCCTACAAATAAAATACACTATTTAGCATAATCCATAAAATTCCTGCTCAAAAAAGACAAATATAAATAATAAATATGAGGCAATTAATGATAAGAAAATATATTTTTTGCCTCAGATCACAACACAAATTAACCCATCATGATCTAATTATACCCGTATTCTAACTTAATCTTAACTCCAGGCCAAGTTTTCAAGATTATTCTACCCAAATCAAGGGTTTCCACCATTATTTCAAGTCAACCCTCCTCCCCCAAAAACACCTATCAAGGATTCTAAAGCCTAAGAATCAAATATCATGATAGGGGAGTGAATTACTTACCTTTACGGATGAAATTGATGGAAAACTAAAGAAAATTGCCCTAGGTTGCCCTTTCTCTTCTCCAAAATGTACTTGCCAAAATAATGAACGATTTTGATAAATTCTCTGCATAAATCGTGACTAGCCCCGCTATAGAGGCCCCAACCCGCTATAGTGGAACCGCCGTAGTGGGATCACCCATTATAGCGGGAATTAATCTCCCCGCTATAACAACATGACACCCGCTATAGCGGCTTGCATGGGATAGAAACTCGAAAATATCCCCAAAAGTCTCCATTTTGCAACATACCTTCTAACCTTGACGTTCGAAACTATCCCCGTTCATGCCAAGTTCAATATTGGGAGTTCTACTCATCCAAATATGATTTCAGAAAGCCTTATGGACTCCTTAATTTCTTAGCTTATAGAATAACCAACCTACGCTTAGATATTTCACCCAATCCTTTTCCGTATTGTCCTAGACCTCACCTTGCTCAAATTTTATCCGAGTCTAGCCTAGTTTGAAAATCTTAACTCGCTATTCTAAAAAATTTCTCGCCCGATTTCTTTCAAAATTAGTTTACACGTAACGACTGGAAAGGTCGTTACAATATTATTAGGAAATAATTTAAGAATAGTGAGCTCTACTTTTTTATGCTCTCATTATTATCTAATGCCTCATTTGTTTTCATTAAGATTTAGACATATGAAAAATTAAGATATTGTCTCTAGATCTAAACATTAAATGATTAAGATTGTTTGTTTTTCAATATCAAATGTAAATAGTTTATTTATATGTACATAGTAAATATACAATTCAAATAAAAGTTAATTAAATATTAAAAATAAAATTATTATTTGATTAAATAAAATGAAACACTTATGTTTGCTAGTGATGGTGGAGACAATTTATAGTGGTGGTGGTGATGATAGTAATAGTTGTTGTTAGTGGCTAGTAATGATGGTGGGATGGTTGATGTTGTGATAGCTGTCATAATGGTGACTATTGGTAGTGATGTTGGTTGATGTTAGTATTTTGTGGTGCTGATAGTAATTGTTGAAGAATGTAAGGTGGTTGATGATATATTTCTGATAGTTGGCGGCAGTGCTAGTTATAATGATAGAAGTGGTTGGTAGTAGAGATTGACCACATAGTGATGGGGGCTAATAATAGTGGTGGAGGTGGTGGTGGTAGCAACCGAAGAATGTATGGTGGTACTTGGCAGTGGTGCTAGTTGTGATGACAAAGTTTGTTGGTAGTAGGAATTGACTATAGTGATGGTAGTGGTTTGATAGTGATGGTGGAGGTGGAGGTGGCGGCGAGATGGTGGCAATTGATATAATTATATAATGATAGAGGAGGTAAGTGTGGTAGTAGCTGACAGTACTGGTTAGCAACTATGATGGTTGAGATGGCAGAGGTGGTTAGTGGTAGATGAAGGTAATGGTGGTTGACAATAGTGGTGATGGTGGTAGTGGAGGTGGTGGTAATGGTAGTTATGATGGCAGGAATGATTAGTGGCGATGACTTATGATTGTGGATAGAATGATGATAAATATTATTCACACAAGAATACTTCTTAATAATATTAATGCATAATGGAAATATTTGTTATCGATATTAAAACACCATACCAGTCAACTAAGAGCAATAATGACACTAAGAATTATTATATGAAAATCTTTCAAAATAAGGAAAAATTCCGGATCAAGAGGAGCAAATATTATTACTATAACAAAAAATTTACACTATGTAGGCCCAAGTAAATTACTACAAAAAACACTACACGCTAAAAAAATAACTTTTTTATTTTATTTTCACCTCATTTCAACATCACTCACACTCTCTATTTTTTTGAGGAATCTTTAGATTTGTAATATTATAGCTACACAAGTTTATCATATACTCTGTGCAATCATATTGGAGTCCTCCATTTCTAATGAAGACATTGCATAGTTAAATATAATTAATTACAATGAGTATATTTTAATGGAATAATGTTACATTATCTAATTATACAAATTTTGTCACTTTATTTGTTAGTTTAATGTCTAATTTAAAACCGAACAATTGAATCAAACGAAACCAAAATCGATAACAACAAAATTGATAAATATTCATTATATTTGATTCGATTTGAATTGATTTTACTAATTTAAAATCAATTACTAAATTAATTTAATATTGATTTTAATTAAAAAAAATCAATCCAAACTAAACCATAAACACCTCTACTATATATATAACGGAGCTACACAAAATTAGTACCCCTTCGATCCCAAAGAATAAATGAAACATTTCTCTTCTAAGAATTATTTAATTCTAGCATTTTCTTTTTAGAATTGATTACATGAGTTGTTAATTAAAAATTAGGGTAATGAAAAATATGAGAAGTTTTCATTGTCACTTATTTAATATTTAATATTTATAATATTTTATATAGATATTTGATTTACATAAAATTCTTCTTTAATTTTTAAAATTCCATACTCAAACAAACATGATCACATAAAATGAAATCGAAGGGAGTAATCAATATAGAAATATTTTATGTATGCTATGTTTCCGCTAAAAAGGGGAAGTAATGATTTATATTTGTAGTCCCTCCATCTAATAATAATTGTCCATTATACTAAAAATAGTTATTCAACAATATTTGTCCAATTTAAAAAATCAAGAAATAATTTACCTTTTGTGTCTATTTTACCCTTGCTATTAAGTACTATTTATCGTCTAACACATTTCTCAAACCATTAAATTTAATAAAGTCAAAGGATAATATAGTAATATTACCCCTATTATCTATTGTTTCTTAAGGGGTGTGCCAAATCAATTGTGGACAACTATTATTGGACAGAGGGAGTATTATATTAATTAATACAAATTTGCCTACGAAGGATTTTGAAATGATAGAATGCATGGGTAGTCTCTTTCGCCCTTCTAGGAGGTTTGATATTGTAAACTTTAATAAATTTGTTTCTAGTTTTATGTCCTTTTTATTATAGATTTTATTTTTATTATAAAAGATGAGCAAATACTAATTTCTTCTATTAAATTTGCAAGTAACTATACGATATCATTTCAACCGGCCTTCTTTTCCTGTTCAACACTTCCCATTAATTAACAATTAGTTCGTCATTTAGACAATTACCTATCCTAGTGATAAAAGCATCAAGTTTATGACAATTCTTACATCGACATGGTATAACAATGAAATTTGTCCTTAATGAGATATACTACTAACTAATTTTGATGAACAAATTTTTATGATCATATTATTAACCTCGAGAGCTCATTTACTTTAATTTTGATATCAAAATGCATGCCAATCAAAATTTTGAATATGTAAATGGCAAATGATAATTTAGTTTCTTCATTAACTAATATCAATTTCTATAATAAAAAAAGAGAAAGAAAAACATGTTGAAACATTGATAAATTTGTCCTTAATGAGATATACTACTAACTAATTCTCTTAATTGTGATTGCAGAAGCCGATCTTCTCTTTCTTCAGCCTTGTCCTTATATAGATATTGACATATCCTTAGCCGACTTCTACAAGGAAAGAATTTCTGTTTTCCTAGAAAACTAATCATTTTCCTTATAGAACTTGTTTGCCTCCTTCCTTAACTGCCTAGGAAATGTCTTCTTTTATTCTTTTCCTTCTTTAACTTCTTTTGCTGTTTTGGATACGTTTTTCTTCTTTATCTTGGAATGAGTCAGTGATTACTTCCCGTCTTTCTACTTTTCTGCATAGGAGTTATTTTTCGTAGTAGACTCCTATAAGAAAAGTAATTATTTTTTCTTCAAAAAGCTTTCATTTTCCTATAAGGAGTCTCCTGCACTTCTTTTCCTTATTTAAGAGCTTTCCTTTTTCTATAAGGAGTCTTCTGCACTTCTTTTCCGCATTGATATTCTTCTGCACTTCTTTTCCGCATTGGTTCTACTGCTGGATTGTGAACCAGGTTCACATTGTTCGGTTTCTCAGTTATTTCTTTATTTCTACTTTCACTCCTTTATTTCTCCACTTTATTACGAGTCTTCTTTGCCGCAATCTCTCATATTTGTACAGGCTCTTCACATTCACGTCTAGGGACCTGGTTCACATGATAGAGTACACATAAGACAACAAGTAGTGAACCAAGTTCACTTTTTCAATCATCAAAACTACTTAGATGCTCTCCTACTTCCCAACAATTTCCCCCTTTTTGATGATGATAAGCAATGCATGTCAAACATCAAAACACTTTGTCAATCATCAAAACTACAAACATCATGTTTTCTAATTCCCTGGCAATGCATCATAGTTGACTTTGTCAAATATCAAATCACTTTGTCAATCATCAAAACTACAAATATTATGTCCTCTTATTTCCCAGCAATTTCCCCCTTTTTGATGATGACAAACTATGCACAATATGTCCCTAACCCACATCATATAACTTCCCCCTTTTGGCATCATTGAAAACCAACAACCAAAGAACTCGATTAACATACAATGAGTACAATATCATTTTAACTCATGGCCACTTGGGCAACACTTTCTAGTACACTACTGCTAACAATAAGGTAAGTTGATCTGAGGATATTAGCCATCTTACACTCACACACAATCAAGATCTTCAATGAGGAACAAAATAAGCAAACACGTACCAGTTTAAGCCCTTAGAGCCCTAACTCAAAAGCATATGATATCATGAGTATGAGACAGACACAAACACATCAAAGAGTCTGGAAAAATGGAGGATAAGGATTGGGACGAAGATTACTAAAGTAAGAAGGAAAAGGATGTTTACTGCCATTCATAAATTTTTCAATAATGTTGGTTGACAATAATGGTGATGGTGGTAGTGGAAGTGGTGGTAATGATAGTTATGATGGCAGGGATGATTAGTGGCAATGACTGGTTATTGTGGATAGAATGATGATAAATATTATTCACACAAGAATACTTTTTAATAATATTAATGCATAATGAAAATATTTGTTATCGATATTGAAACACCATACCAGTCAACTAAGAACAATAATGACACTAAGAATTGTTATATGAAAACCTTTCAAAATAAGAAAAAATCTCGGATCAAGAGGAGCAAATGTTATTACTATAACAAAAAATTTACACTACGTAGGCCTAAGTAAATTACTACAAAAATCACTACACGCTAAAATAATAACTTTTTTTTATCTTCACCTCATTTCAACATCACTCACACTCTCTATTTTTTCAAGAATCTTTAGATTTGTAATACTATAGCTACACAAGTTTATCATATACTCGGTGCAGTTATATTGGAGTCCTCCATTTCTAATGAAGACATTGCATAGTTAAATATAATTAATTACTATGAGTATATTTTAATGGAATAATGTTACATTATCTAATTATACAAAATTTGTCACTTTATTTGTTTGGTTAATGTCTAATTTAAATCGAACATTTGAATCAAATCAAACCAAAATTGATAACAACCAAATCGATAAATATTCATTATATTTAATTTGATTTGAATTGATATTACTAATTTAAAACCAATTACTAAATTAATTTAATGTTGATTTTAATAAAAAATTAATCCAAACTAAACCATAAACACCTCTACTATATATATAACGGAGCTACACAAAATTAGTACCCCTTTCGGGTTCGAGCCCTGGGTATGGAGAAAATCCTGTTGGGAGCGTCATCCCCGAATGGGTCCTGCAGTGCGCGATCCGGATTTAATCGGGGCTCCAATGTGGGCTCCGGACACCAGGTGGGAAACCAAAAAAAAAGTACCCCTTCGATCCCAAGAATAAATTAAACATTTCTCTTCTAAGAATTATTTAATTTAGTATTTCTTTTTTAGAATTGATTACATGAGATGTTAATTAAAAATTAGGGTAATGAAAAATATGAGAAGTTTTCATTGTCACTTATTTAATATTTAATATTTATAATATTTTATATAGATATTTGATTTACATAAAATTCTTCTTTAATTTTTGAAATTCCATACCCAAACAAACATGATCACAAAAAATGAAATCTCGAGAGTAATCATTATAGAAATATTTTATGTATGCTATGTTTCCGCTAAAAAGAAGAAGTAATGATTTATATTCTCTGTCTAATAATAGTTGTTTACTATACTAAAAATACTTGTCCAACAATACTTGTTCAATTTAAAAAATTAAGAAATAATTTACATTTTGTATCTATTTAACCCTTGCTATTAAATATTATTTATCATCTAACACATTTTTCAAAGCATTAAATTTAATAAAGTCAAAGGTTAATATAGTAATATTATCCCTATTATTTATTGTTTCTTAAAAGGTATGCCAAGTCAATAGTGGACAACTATTATTGGACAGAGGGAGTATTATATTAATTAATACAAATTTGCCTACGAAGGATTTTGAAATGATAGAATGCATGGGTAGTCTCTTTCGCCCTTCTAGGAGATTTGATATTGTAAACTTTAATAAATTTGTTTCTAGTTTTATGTCTTTTTTATTATAGATTTTATTTTTATTATAAAAGATGAGCAAATACTAATTTCTTCTATTAAATTTGCAAGTAACTATAAGATATCATTTCGACCGGCCTTCTTTTCCTGTTCAACACTTCCCATTAATTAACAATTAGTTCGTCATTTAGACAATTACCTATCCTAGTGATAAAAGCATCAAGTTTATGACAATTCTTACATCGACATGGTATAACAATGAAATTTGTCCTTAATGAGATATACTACTAACTAATTTTGATGAACAATTTTTTATGATCATATTATTAACCTCGAGAGCTCATTTACTTTAATTTTGATATCAAAATGCATGCCAATCAAAATTTTGAATATGTAAATGGCAAATGATAATTTAGTTTCTTCATTAACTAATATCAATTTCTATAATAGAAAGAGAAAGAAAAACATGTTTAAACATTGATAATTTTTTCATAATTTAAGCTTAAATTACATGAGTGGGTACTGGGTAGGCCCATTATTGCATCGGGGCTATAAAGGAAACCCAAAGCGAAATACAACACCATAGACCCATTATTGCATCTGGGCCTTTATACATTCGACCCAAACAAAGCCTTAACAACTCCAACACAATCATGCTTGTATCCATATTCTGCATTGAAATGCTTTGTTGGAATGATCTTTGTGTACACATAGAAGGCTACACAACCAATAGTTGGCCCAACCCAAAAGATCCAATGTCCATCCCAAAGGTGACCTCCCCTAACAATCGCAGGGCCCAAACACCTCGCGGGGTTTATCCCTGCCCCGGCATAGCCCTTTTTCGCGGTGACTGTGGTCGAGATAAACACTAGAAGGCCTAACACTACACCAACAATGGACAAGACAGTTACATGGCCAAGAGCCTTAGCTTGTCGTCGATCATAAGCCATCCAAATTGAAGCAAAGAGAAAAACAAATGTACAAAAGATCTCTAGCCATAAGGCTTGGGCCGTCTCTAGGCCCACAGTAACGGGCCCATTTGGGCCAGGTGCAATTACTGTGATAGTACAACCACCAAGTGAGAAAGTGTCTTCAATTGTTGAACTTACCACTGCTTTGAGAGCTAATGCACCTAAAATAGCACCAAGACATTGTGCCACAATGTAAATTATGGCTCTTGACATGGATATAATTCCGACGAGCGCGGCTGAGAAGGAGATAACCGGATTAATATGGCCTCCAGATACCGGATTAACCGCCAAGAGTAGGATTATGATTATAACTGTTGCGAGAATTGACAAGATCAAATTTGGCATTTTCGTGTCACTTTCTAAGGTGGAGATTACGATAGTATCCAACATGAAAACAAGAACCGCTGTGCCTAGGAGTTCTCCAATTGACGCTCGCCATACCTATATAAGAAAAAAAAAAGTTTAACTTTTATACACTGATGATGATCGATTTATTTATTCTGAAGGCAATTAGTAATGAAATCAAAATGTACACTAACATCTAAAGAAAAGAAGTCAGAAACGCCCAGCCTTTGAGAGAACGAGAGGAAAGTTTGGTTCTTTCCCTCATCATCAATATTACTCCTGCTAAATACATAATTAATTAGGACAAATTAAAGGAAAGATTATAATAAATCAAAGAAGAAATTAATTTGACATACTTTTTTGGTGTAGAAGAGCAAGGTTGAACTTTATTAGTCCCACAAGAAAGCTGACTTTCTTCATCACCAAAAACATTATTATTGGAACCCATATTTGGGAGAAAAACTAATATAGTTGCAAGTATTTAGCTTAAGGTTTTAATGTACTTCCCCTGAAATTGTGTGCATGAATATGGGGTTATAAATACTATACTCTCCAACCTCCAATGTATTATAATATAAGAAAGTTGTGTCTACGTCTATATATCAAGCAAAGGAGATCTCTTGGCCAATTTTTTTATTAATTATTTTGTTAAATATTTGTTATAAAATATGGTATTTCTACTACTACATGTAAGGATGTGACATCCTAATTAAAATACTAGGCCTTTTATGATTAGGAAATAATTTTAGTAAGCTATACTTCTTCACCCTCTTTAATATCTACGAGTCCCGAGAATGTATAAAGTATTATTGAAAGGAATTTTTTATTTAAAGTATTAAGAGATAATAAATTATTTATTTTTATTTCATCTTTTTTGTATTCAATAAATGTGGTGAAGAAAGAGTGTATTTTTTTATAATTTTCTTTTCAAGAGTCGAACAATATGAATTTTGACCAATATGTAAGGATATATGTTTTCATCATATTGATATGAGAAAAATTGTAATTTATAGTACTTGTTATGTAGTTTTTGAATATCTAAATTTTAATTTTAAAACATATTATGTTTCAAGTAATTTCCATTTTAAGAAATTTGAAGAAAAATCACTATACGGAAATTTCATAATCAAAATTAAGTGATTTTACTTTTTTATATCGAATCCCTTCCCATGAATTAGAACATATAAAATATCATTTATCTCTCATTTAAAACAACTATTAAAAATAGTCAAGTATTTGGAAACTAATTAAGTAATATGGAAAGACAATTGATGTTGGGAAGTGGAGGAATGATTTTTTTAAATAGATACACCAAATATTAAAATATGTAAATTAAAGAACACGTACCATCGTGGAAAATTGTAGTCATGTAGATAGAAAAATCACAAGGGAAATTAAATATCCAATAATAGAGATGGGAGATCAAATATCTTATTTGACAGAGTGTGTTATCAATATTTCCCTATTTGTATGGAAGTATCAACCATGAGACTTGGGATTTGCATGGCTGGCTCCATCATTTGTGGTTTAACTAATAAATGAAGCCATGCTCATTCAAGTGTATTAATGTATACCAATGAGGTAGGTACTATCGATGAAGCTACTGCGAAGGCTATGAACTTAGAAATGGAGAGCAATTTGAAAAATGATCTTAAATTTTAGTGTACGGATCCCTAAT
This sequence comes from Solanum appendiculatum, assembly GCA_018342035.1. Taxonomy (NCBI): domain Eukaryota; kingdom Viridiplantae; phylum Streptophyta; class Magnoliopsida; order Solanales; family Solanaceae; genus Solanum; species Solanum appendiculatum. The sequence goes on from JAGDQO010001637.1 coordinate 55,173, forward strand.
CGAATGGTTTGTGATTTAGAAGTGGAAGAAATTGGTCGTGGTGGTAAGTACTCATTCATCTTTAATTAGATGTTTCAGGTTAGAGTCTTCCTGGATATAGGAGTTGTCTTTATTAGGAAGTGTTTTACCCTCAATATGGAATTTCCCGGCACAAATTCAAATTTAATCAGACTCCAATGTGGATATCAGACATCCAATGAGAAATTGAAAAATAGTGTATAATGTCTCAAAATTAAAATATTATTTCCACCTTCTCAATTTATTCGTCATGTTTTTCTTTTACACGTCTTACGAAAATATTTTCTTATATTCTTCTTGATTTTTGTACGGCATACTTCCGCACTAATTCATGCACCAAACAAATTATGATGATATAATATATTATTATATACTTCTTCTATTCAATTTAGGTGATGATGACGGTTAAATAGTGGATATAAGATTCAAGAACCAAAAAAAGAAGATGATTTTTTGGACATGTCAAAAGTTATAGATATTTATACAAGGGGAAAAGGGTCATATTTGTCCTTATATTTTTAGAAAAGTTATATTTACTCCTCGTCATACTTTTTTGATATATTTGTCTTTATCATTCAAATTTGGACACATATTTAACCTTGAGGTATTAAGTTTCATTATCCCACTTTATCATCCTATGTGGAGATTACATGGTGCCTACACAAATATTATTTTATCACTATTAAAAATCTACTTTCTATTTAATATTCTACTCAACCAAATTATTAAAAGTCATGTGGGATAATAAAAGTGGTGATATGATTTATCTGTCCAAGAGTAAATATGTGCCCAAAATTGGATAACAAGGACAAATATATCAGAAAAATACGACTAAGGGTAAATATAACTCTTTTCTAAGAGTATTAAGGACAAATATATCAGAAACACGAGAGGTAATTTTTATGAATAACTTATAAGTGATTATAAGAGATTATTTCGACCGACATACTTTTCCTGTTCAGCATTTCCCATCAATTAACAATTAATTCGTCAATTAGACAATTACTTATCATAGTAATAAAAGCATTAGGTTTATGATAATTCTTACGTTGACATGATACAACAACGAAATTTTTCCTTACAAGATGTACTAATAATTAACTTTGATGAACAAATATACATGATCATATAATTAACGTCGGAGTTCATTTACTTTAATTTTGATGTCAAAATGCATGCCAATCAAAACTTTGGATTTGTAAATGACAAGTGATACTTAATTTAGTTTCTTCACTAACTAATATTAATTTTTCTCTTTTTAATAAGAGAATAACTTGAGGAGACTAGGGTAGTACAGGGGCATTTTTGGAATTAGAATAGATCAGTTAATTTTTCCCTTTTTATCTCAGCTCTTACTACTTTTACTTTAATTATTGTGATTTATGGTATTATTTATATATTTTTTAAATAATATTAGTTATTTTAACAGTCTCAATTTATTGGTACTAATAGAATTTTGAGAGTCGTTCAAATTTTTATGTTGCTTTTAAAAATTTAAGTAGTGATTTATAGTAAGTTTTACGCCATTTTAAAATAATATAGGTTACTTTCTCGCCCCAATTTATGTTATACTATTGAAATGATATAAAAAGTACTATAAAAGTCGTTACTACTGGCGCTCTTCTCGAATTACTATAATGAATTCTGAGTTCCTGTCACGATCAGAAACAATAATTATCAACTTAAAAAATTAAAAGACATATACAAATATTAAATGGTTCTCGAAATATTATCAGTGCCACATAAACTGAATAGAGGAAATAACATATATTATTTAAAATTTACGTAAAAAGTACTATAAATTACAATAATTTAAAATTTAAAATATTTAAAAGACATATAAAATTTTTGATCGACTTTCAAAATTTAATATGTGCAACATAAATTGGAATAAAATAAGTAACATATATTATTTTAAAATGATAGAAAAAGTACTATAAGTCACAATAATTAACAAGTTTAAAATCTATATGACATGAAAATTTTATCAGTGTCACATAAATTGGCACAAACAGAGTAACATATATTATTAAAAGTTACATAAAAATATTATAAATTACAATAATTAGTAACTTTAAATATCAAAAAGCCATATGAAAAATTGATCAACTTTTCAAATTTTATCTATGTCACAAAAATTGAAACAAAAAAACGTATGTTGGGTCTGTGCTGGCACAAACTCTTGTAACTAGCTATATAATAAGAGTGAATATTGAGGAGCTTAGGGTCAGCCGGTCATTTGGCCGGTTTGCCCTTCTCCTTCAACTTCCTCTATTTACCTTTAGTATTTTATCCGTTTTAATTTATTCGTCTTATTTTTCTTTTTATATGTTATGCATTTGCAAAAATAGTACTAAGAATTAACTTAAAATATTAAAAAATTGGCTAGCTCTCAAAATTTCACATGTACAACATAATTGGAACTGAGGGAGTAACATATATATTATTTAAAAATTATATTAAGAATACTATAAATTACAATAATTAACAACTTCAAATATTTGAAAAACATATTAAGATGTGATTAACTTTCGAAATCTCACATGTGCCACATAAATTTGGATAAAGTGGGTAACATATATTATTTGAAAATTACGTTAAGAATACTATAAATCACAACTTAAAGTATTTAAAGACATACTAAAAATTTGATTAACCCTCCACATAAATTGAGACAGAGGAAATAACATATATTATTTAAAAATTACGTTAGTTAATCGTACTATAAGTCACAATAATTAACAATTTAAAAATATTTTTAAAAACATACTAAAAATTTGATTGAGTTCAAAATTTCACATGTGCTACATAAGTTGGGACAAAGTGAGTAACATATATTAAAATACTTTTTAAAAAATATATTCAAAAATTGATTAACTCTCAAAATTTCACATGTGCCACAATATCACAATAACTAACAACTTAAACTATTTTTTAAAATATATTAAAAATTTGATCAACTCTCAAAATGTCACATGTACTACAGATATTATTTAAAAGTACGTTAAAAATATCACAAAAATAATTAACTATAGTGAGCCCGTGCTTGCCCAGGCTTTTATACCTAGTGTGTGTATATATATAAATATATATTGTGAAGTGTTGTGATGTTCAGGTAATAGTCATTTGGGCCACATCCCGACTCTGGATAATAAAATCATTAGATGTAGTTTTTCTAGCAAAAGTAGTTCCCATGATGTCTAATTCCCGTTCTTGTAATGCATACATCGGAAGAACTAGCAAAACAATTGGTACGTCAAAATTTACTTCCTTTGCTCCTTCCGTCGGTAGTCAATCCGCCAGCCTATTCTATTCTCTGAAAATGTGCATCATCCTTGGGGCACCCAACTTCTGCATTAATGATCTGCACTCAACAATAAGGTTTTTATAGAGTAAATGGTCATGCTCAATCATATGGATAACATCAGTGGAGTCCGTGTTGATTTCCAACGGAGTTAGGCTGTGATCAACTCTCAATTGGAGTCCTCTTTTTAGGGCTTGCAGCTTGGCCATGAGGGGCTTTGTGGGGGGGGGGGGGTACATTCGACGAAGCCCCGTGTCCAATGGCCTATGTGATCTCTGAAGATTCCTCCTAGGCACCCCAGTCTAGGATTTGTCTTACGGATCCATCCATGTTGAGCTTGTAGGTGTCCACACTTGGTGGTTTCCACTTGACAAAAATGTTTGTTTTTGCATTCTTGATCGTACCCTTTTAGGCAACAATAAAGTGGTACTTAGTAGCTTGGTTGATCACATTGTTGGCGTTAATTAGATTCTCTTATTGCTGAATTGGTAGTTGTTCCTAGTTAGCCAAATGTTCCACATGCAAAAGTGAAGAAGCGTTGCCAGCCAATTATGGAGTTGAATTGTTTGTTCTTAAATCTGTTCCAAAGCTCAACCCAGTTGGTGGTGTTGGAACTACGGAAACTAGGAATGGTAGAGTTGCGAGTGATCTTCTCCCAAAGGAAGATTGAGTTTTGACAATTAAAGAAGATGTGATTGATGTCTTCCTTGGGGTCATTACAGAGATGACAAGTGGGGTTGATGTCTAGACCTTTTTGGTGGAGAGAGTAGTTGGTGGGGAGTCTATCATGCTGAAAGAGCCAGATGAAGGTTTTGATTTTGTTTAGGGCTTTAGTTGACCAGATCCAGTCAAAGGGGTTCGACTAGGGGTGATGGGTAGCTAGAATCTTGTTGTTGATATGGTGGTATGCGCTCCGTGTAGAGAAGAGGCCATTATTAGAGGCGCCCCAGATCATTGTGTCCTGGTTAGGACTATGATGTGGGAAGCAATAACCCTTGATGTTGTTTTGGAGGTCCTCAATAAAGTAGAAGGATAGGTGGTTGAAGTTCCAAGTACCATTTTGGTAGAGATCATTAATCCTGAGATTTCCCTCCTTCAAGGTAAAGGGGCCATGGATGATCTGGACGAGGGCCTTCAGATTGGGGAACCAATTGTCTTTGAGGAAAGAAACTTTATCCTCTTATGAACACACTAGTATGATGTAGTTCTACAGTCCCTCCAACCCATTTGAATGTTCTTCCAAATATGTGAGACTATTCCTTTTTGGTAGGGATAAGTATCAGGGTTATGGTACTTGAAGGTTAGAACTTTGCTCTAGAGATTTTTCCTACACTTGAAAGATCTTCATGTTAAGCTTGCATGAAGTGCTCTGTTTCTCACTTCGCACTTCTGCAGTCCAAGTTCACCATTGCTTTTGCTAAGGGTGATAGTGTCTAGTTGACAAGATGGATTTTTCTCAAGTGATGTCCCCAAATGAAGTTTCTCTGGACTATTAATTGAATTAGTGACCTAGGTAGGCGGTTTAATGTATTGCATGATATGGGGGGGAATACTGCTAAGACTCGATTTTGTAAGAATAGTCCTCCCTGCCATATTTAAGAACTTGGTTTTTCAGCCAGCCAGCTTCTTGCTCATGTTGTCGACAATAATCTGGAAGTCATTATTGGAGGGTATTTTGTGAAAGATGGGGAACCCTAAATACTTCTTGAAGTTGTCGCTGGGAGTGATGTTAAGAAGGTTAAAGATAGGTTTTTGTTATCAGTGGTGCAATTATTTGAGAAGATGACCTTGGACTTGGCACAATTGATTATCTGGCTAGAAGAGGCCATAAATTTCTTCAATGTGTCAGTTATAGTGGCGCAGTTCCTAGTATCAACTTTGGAGAAGTGGGTGAGGTCGTTAGCAAATGTGGGAGATTTTGACGCCTTTAGTGGTAGTATTGATGGGGGTCCATTTTTTCTTTTGACCGTAAGGTCAATGTCTCTGGACAACCTCTCCATGCAGAAAAATGAATAGATAGGGAGACACGGGGTCACCCTGTCTAATGCCTCTTGAGGGTAGGAAGTAGTCAGTTTTCCCCCATTAAGCATATTGGAGATAGAGTTGGTTGTAACGCAAGACATGATGAGGGTGGACAGCCTACGGGGAAAATTGAAGAAGTGAAGGGTGTCTTTGATGAATGACCATTCCAAGCGGTCAAAAGCTTTCTCCAAGTCTATCTTCAAGATCATGTTGGGGTATTTCCCTTTCATTTTTCTTGAAGTGAGAGATGTACTCTTGCACAATAATGACATGGTATGAGGGCCTTCTGGAGGTGAGGAAGCTGGCTTGCCTCGGGGCTATGATTCCCTTTCATGTAGGGATATTTCTCTTTCATTTTCTTGTTACGATATCATAGGCCACTACATATATATATAAGTGATCCACTGGGGTGAGGGACATTTACCGCTTTATGTGTACATAACACGTATTTTTAATACTAAAGTCTATAATTAAATATTTTTAAAAGATGTATATTTGTGTTAAATATATTAGTTAATTATAATTAATTAATATAAATTTAATGTAAATATTTATTTTAGGTAAATTTCAGTTTAAAATTTGATTCTTTGCTTCGAATCAATTGGGGCATAATTTCATATCACTTTGCTTGAAGTGAATTACATTCTTTCAGGTGAAGGAAATGAAAGAATGTAGGAAATTAGACATAAATGGAAAAGGAATAATAAGTGAAGCAATTGATGTGTGTTGTTGGATCATTTAGACTAACGTAAAGAAGAGACAGAGATTGGTCGGTGGATTTTCTTTTAATTTATATAATTATCTTTGCAACTTTTTCTCCCTAAACATATAAGGCCCTGAGATAAGGACTTGTTTTTTCTATATATATAATTAATGGATTACACAAAAGTCAAATATCAATTGAAGACTAGTAAAATCTTGAATCAAAAGCACAAATCACCTTATTCTTCTTTCTCCCTGACACCAAATTCAATTCAGTTACAACTATAACTACTTGTATGAAAACAAGAGTAAAATAAGATATCCATCAAATGCAAAAAAAAAAAAGCTTTTAGAGATTGCTTCAATGAGAAGGAGATATTGTTAGAGAATCTAAACCCCGTAACTCTAATAGTTATATAAAAAATCACTATATTGTCCAATATTCAATATTGGCCTCTCTGTTTCTACTCCATGTGGATGCATGTATGGAATTATAGAATCAGATTTTTTATTGCAGAAATAAATGGAGACACTAACACTACCATCTTTGAAATTCACTATCAACTTGGATAAGTTCCAAAGCCACGTGCAACAATGACTTTTTCACGATGGCTCCCAACCATTGAGATCCATCCACTACAACCTTTTCTCGTCCTCTACAATTAGCAGATTCCATCACATCTGCTATCACTTTCATTTCACAACCTCCCGGAGAGGACCACTTGTCATTAAGGTTTATGGTGCAACTATTCTTTCTCCTTAAGGATGAGCGAGTCATCTGGGTATGTAATGTCTCCATCTCCTCACCAAAAAAAAGAGCAACCTGATGACTTGTTTTCTATGTATATATAGTCTCAGGTGAAAAGAATGTTGAGACTCTCTGATAGAGATAAGAATAAGATGTCATATATTTTCATAAGCTTCATTCACATGCTGAGACGATCCAAAAATAAACTAAGTGCGCTACTTATTGTTAACGTACTACTAAAGTTAACTAATTCCTTTGAGTTTAGGAGGAAAGGCAAACACAAATCTGGAGATAATGTGTTATAAGGCTTATCATATGAAGGGAAAAAAGTGTTAAAACATCTTTCTTCTATTTTTAAGTCATTCATTTCTAATCCTAAATAGACCTTAAGAGTTTCCTTCTCAAGGAAAGGTAAGTCTACAACCACGTCACTTTCCTCATACTCTACTTGTGGGATTATATTAGAGTATGTTGTTGTAATTTATAGAGAAAAGACATAAAGTAACACTTGAAGTTGTCCCGAATTTTCAAAAAGGCACATTAACTATGTGAGTGTTCTATTATCCCCCCCTAAATAATTTTGAACTGATATTATTAAATTATTTTTTATCAGTCCCAGATTTTAAAAAGTAGGTGTTATCTCGCACCAATCATTATGTAATACGTGTTTATTTAATTTAAAATATTTTTCTTTTCATTTTAAGTTTTTTCTTTATCTGTTTTTTCTTTATTTTTTCTTTCTCTTACTTTTTGACTTTTTTTTACTTTAATTTTGAATTCTCCTTAAATTCCATTTCATCTCCCACCTCCAACCCACCCACCCCCATGTTCAAGCCGATCCCCTCCCCCCATTTTCTTTATTTTTTTTCTTTCTTTCTTCTTCTTAATTCATCTCCCACCATCACCCTAAACCCCACGTTCAAGTCGGGCCCCTTCCCTATTTTCTTCTTCTTGTTGTTCAGCCAACTTCCTTTCTTCTCAGTGAATTTTTTTAAAAGGATCATATTATTTTCTAGACTTTGTTGAGTTATTGATAACAAAACTAATTATTTTTCTAAGAAAATTTAAAATTTTGAAGGTATCATCAATTAATTTATCTCTTTTTTCATGTAACTTCAAAATTAGAAATGATAATCTTGAAAGAATCAATGAATTTCTCAAAAATTGAAAGAGCTTGATTGAAATTCGAATAATAAAGCTAAATGATACCTTCTACTCATCTTGAAAACTAATGGGCTTATCAAATTATTCGAAATAAACAAAAAATAGTTAGATAAAATTTTAAAATTGAAGAGAGTTAAACTATAGTGGCAAAAAAAGGAGGGTGGAGTTGTGGTAAAAATGGTAACATTGAAAGTGAAGAGTTTCAATGAAAACACAATAAACTTTTGAAGAAGAAAGAAGAAAGAAAAAAAAATGAGGAAAAAAAGTTAAAATAATAAGAAAAACAAGAAAATATATTTTATAACAAAATATTTGCAAAAATAAAATTATATTCATTATTTTAGGTTATTTACGCTCTTTAAGACAGTGTATACACTCTCTAAGTCAGGCAGACAAAAAATAATGTAATAATATGAGTTCCAAATTGTGTCGAGAGGTAATAGAACATCCGCATAGTTAAAATATCTTTTTGAAAATTCACAATAATTTCAAGTGTCAGTTTATGTCTTTTCTCTAACTTTTAATAGATGTTGAAAGCTGGATCTTTCCTTTGTATTTATGTTATCGAAATGTATCTCACATAAGTATACAAGCCCACTGACCACCTCTCTGTGTTGTGTTTTTCCACTTAAAATTCTATCTCAACAAGGTAGGGGCAAAGCTTCATATACACCACCCTCCTTAAACCTCATAAGTGAAATTACTTGGTATGTTATTGTATTTCCAAGTTTGGAGCCAAGTTCAAACCAAAAAAAAAAAAAAAAACTTGACATTGATAGCTCCTTCTTTGGAGCTTAAACTTCACAACCAAAGTAGAGAGAAAAAAGAGAGAGTTGTATAGATTGAATTATCTAGATTGATACATTAAACCTGCACACATTGTGTATCTATACTACTAAACTGATTTTGTAACTGACTAATGCCAACAAGGCATATTTCTAACTAACTATATCTGATTGGTTAACTAACTCAACCATCTAGCTTGCTTAACCATTTACATTAGTTAACACTCCTCCCCAAGCTTATGGTTGAAACATGTTTGTCATTCCAAGTCTGCTCATCAGCAAGTTGTGTTGTACCTTTCCCAAACCTTTAGTCAGCAAATCAGTTAGTTGATGTGTTCAGTTTTCAGCATTCCTTGGCAAATTCTTTCCCTTACAAAGTGGCAATCAATGTCTATGTGTTTAGTTCTTTCATGGAATATTGGATTGGCAGCTATTTGAATGGATGCCTTACTGTCATACATCACATGCAGTGGAAGATGAACACATACTCCCAGCTCTTTGTATAAGTCCAATAACCAAGTAATCTCAGTTGTACAAGCAGTCATGCTTCTGAACTCTGCCTCAGCTGAACTTCTTGATATTGTTTCTTGCTTCTTAGATTTCCAAGACACTAAAGCATCTCCAAATTTCACTAGATATCCTGTGAATGACCTCCTGGTTTCCACACGTGCTCCCCAATCAGAGTCACAATATGCAGTGAGTTGTGTAGTTAATTTGGCAGGCATTAATAGTCCTGAGCCAAGAGCCTCTTTGATGTATCTCACCACTCTCAGTGCAGCCTCCATATGGGACTGTTTAGGATAATGCATGAACTGGCTCAATAAATGTACAATATTAGTCCCTGTGTTATTCACATGCTCATCATACTTAACAGAAGTGAGTTTCTGATTCATTTCTAGTGGTGTGTAGGCAGGTGATCTGAGGCCAAAAATATATTTTCTTATCATTATTTGTCTCATATTTATTATTTATATTTGTCTTTTTTGAGCAGGAATTTTATGGATTATGCTAAATAGTGTATTTTATTTGTAGGATTAAATTGGTACAAAGTTGAAGAAGTTTGGAGCTAAAATGAATTAATTATGAAAGATTGAAGAAGGAAAATCAAGCAGACAGCTTAATGGATTAAAGTTAATATTATAATATATATATATATATATATATATATATATATATATACATATATGAAAGTACCGAATGTTAATTGTAAGAGGCATTATGCCACGTGTCAAGATTTGAAGACATCCACAATTATATTTGAGGCGGTGCACTTTCACGTTGGAATCCAATTCCGTTTCGGTTTTGGGTTCCTAATTTGTTTTGGACTCAATTATTTTATTCAGTGTTTCCTACATCTATAAATAGTCCATAGAAATAATTATTATTGGAGAACACTTTTTAAGGAAGATACTTTGTAAGGAAAAATTGTCAATACTTTTTAGGGTTCTTTTCTTCTTCTTTTTCTTAGGTATTAGTAGCTAAAGACCCTTGTTCTGGGGCTGCGGCCATGGGTAATTGTTGAACATCGATTGTTTTGAATTAATGTTGGTTATCGTTTAAATTACTTTTGTATTTCTTTAGTATTTCATGCTTGATCACCATAGAAATAAATCTATTGTCTATTCTTGGACTCGAGAGATAAAGAGGTAGATAGACCAAAGAATGCAAAGAGCTTGTTCTAACTTTGTTTAGATTCGTGTTCAGGAGTGACGCCCAGACGAACACCTCGCTTGGTTACGAAACAGGATGAAATATAAATGCTCGCCAATTAGGACTGCTTATCCCCGCTCAACGATGTAGTTAGACAGCTAGTTGGAGTAGGCGATTAGAGGTCGAGAGATCATGATCATAAAATCAACCCTGTAAATCAGTAATTTGATAACCTTAGTTAATTCATTACATGAGATGCGATACATGAAACCCTATGCATGTTGCAGCCCTGGCATTGTCTCAAACACTGTAAGTTAATCTTAGTATTTAATTCTTACATTCTTTTATTTCTTTTGACACTCTTAAATAAATAATTAGACTAGTATAATTTAGTAAATAGTTAATTGACAAGTCTCTGTGGGTTCGATATTCCGGTTCTTAAAGAGCCACTTATTACTTATGCGACCACGTACACTTGCGTGTGCAATTGGAAGCAACAGCAGGTTTGGCTCCTCCAAACCCAAACTCAGAGATAAGTTCCAAGGCATACTTCCTTTGTGTCATTAAAATACCCTTGTTAGATCTAGAAAACTCAATTCCTAGGAAGAATTTGAGTTCTCCTAGATCCTTCATCTTGAAGTTGGTTTGAATTTCCTTCCTAGTCATGCATAGGTGTTGAGAGTTACTACCAGTGATTAGTAGATCATCTGCATACACTAACACTACCACAATGTCACCATTAGCCTGTTTTGTGAAGAGTGAGTAGTCAAAGTGACTTTGTGTGAACCCCATTTGCACCAATGCCTCAGTTAGCTTCAAATTTCATTGCCTAGGTGCTTGGTTTAGGCCATACAATGACTTGTGTAGTTTGCATACCTTCTTTTTTTTTCCTGGTGAGCAAACCCCTAAGGAATCTCCATATACACCTCCTCATGTAGATCACCATTAAGAAAAGCATCTTGGACATCCATATGATAGATATACCACCCCTTAAATGTAGCCAGAGCCACCACAGACCTTACCATCACCATCTTGGCTCTTGGACTGAATATTACACCACAATCAAGTCCTTCCCTCTGACTGAACCCCTAAGCAACAAGCCTGACCTTGAATCTTCCACCTTAACTGAGGCCAAAAATTCTATCTTATTGATCCGCACCCAATAGGTATCTTACCAGGTGGAAGGTCAACTATGCTCCAGGTTTTATTAGCTTCTAGTGCAGCTATTTCCAAATCCATAGCCTTAACCGAAGTAGGGTCATCAATAACCTCTTTGAATGATGCAGGTTCAGAAACAACTAAATAAGCATGCAAAGTTTGTCTATAAGAAGAGGACAGATGAGTATAAGTGATATGAGCTACTAGTGAATAAAGGCAAGCATTGGTTTTGGGCTGCGTGACAAAATCCTGCAACTATAGAGAAGGTTTTTTTAGCATGCCTGATGAATCTCTAGGGGAGGTACTAAAGGAGGTGATGGTTCAGGAGGCAAGACCATAAGAGATGACATATAAGCCTCAGTAAAGAGTGACACTGACTTAGAAGGACATACATCAACAAGTGATACAAGATCAAGGACTGGGAACATTGGATCTGAGGAGGCCTGCATGTGCTTGAAGGGAAGCAAATCTTCTTGAAACACTACATGCATGTTCATAAAAAAACTATAAGCATGAATATCATACATGACATACCCCTTCTGAGTGAATGAATAGTCCATAAAGACTGTAGGAATAGCCCTTGAGGAGAATTTATCAGGTATTTTAGGACATACAACATAGCACAGGCACCCAAAAATCTTCAGATAAGATAAAGATGGAGAGTGGAGATATAACTTTTCATATGGTGACTTGTATGCAAGTATTCTAGAAGAGAGCCTATTTAGGAGAAACACAACAGTGGATACATAGTGACCCCAGTATTTTAGTGGAATAGAAACTTGAAACCTTAGTGACCTTGCTATGGCAAGGATGATTCTATGCTTTCTTTCAGCAACACTATTATGTTGTGATGTATAGACACAAGTACTCTGATGGGCAATGCCAAGTTCACTCAATAATTTCTAAACCTCACCACTGAAGAACTCACAGCCATTCTTAGTCCTCATTGTTTTCACAGTAGTGGAAAATACATTTTGAACCTGTCTAAGAAAGTGTTTGAGTATTACTATAGTATCAACTTTGGATGTAATTAAGAAGACCCAAGTATATCTGCTAAAATCATCCACAATGGTCATAGAAAACCTCTTTCCATTATAAGTGGGGACTCTGTAAGGCCCCCAAAGATCACAATGCAACAATTCAAATGCATGTTTGGTCCTGTGAGTACTTGAAGAAAAAGGAAGTTTAGTTTGTCAAGCTAGAGGACAGACAGTACAATGAACTTGATCACTACATTTTAATGTCTAAAGGCACTCATGACTCTTTATTACATCTATGGGTGCATGACCAAGTTTTTTGTGCCATGTACTACTAGACTCAGACTGAGCAACAACATTGACAGACTTAGTTAGCTGAACATGAGCTTTACTACTATTGACCAGTTGATTTGGAGCTTGACTTGGTCCCTTTTGTAGTATGTATAAGCCATGTTCCTCCTTACTAATCCTCTTCACCAGACCATTGTAGATGTCATGGAAAAGATAGAAGTTAGGGAAAAAACAAACCATGCACTTTGAGAATGACAACAAGTTAAACCTGAAGTCAGGTAAGAATAACATATTAGAGATAGACTGATTGGCCAGCACACAAGTGCTTCCAATATGAGTGACTGCTGCAACTTTACCATTTCGCAAATGAACCTTACTCTCTCCCTGAGCATGAACTTCCCTAGCTTTTTCTAGAATACCAAGGTCAGAAGTGATGTGATAAGATGCTCCAGTATCAACTATCCATTATCTACTGCGTAATTACAGGATAGAGTAAGAGGATGACTACCTACATTATCAGTGGTGGAAATGTTTACAGGAGGCTCAATTGATGTGCGCTCACCACCTGTTCTAGAGAGCAGTTGAAGTATTTGTTGGTACTGAGCAAAAGTGAAAGAAGCTCCAGAGTGTGTACCTGCTCCTAAGGCATTTTTCCTTTGTTGCTGCATCTTATGGTCTATTCTCCAGGGTTAGGAGGAAGATCCATATGATTAGCATACATCCAGTGTTCAGATATTTCCTCTTGGACTTGAAATCTGCAGGATATCCAACTATTTTGTATCACTTCTCGCTAGAATGACCCTTGCACCCACGGTGTTCACATTGTAGAAAGTTCTTCCTAGCCTTGTAGCTTCCTTCTAAAGAGCTAGCATTGCTATTGTAACATTCACTATGATCACCAACACCTGAGAATGAGCTAGTAGAAGAGATTTTAGAAGAACCTGCTTCATTGCAGAGGTGTGATTTTTGTGAGTATACATTGTCGTGCCTTCTATCAGCCCTGAACCAATGGAACTAGTGCTTGCCAGACTTCTCTGACTCTCTTGATCAACCAGTATTGCATAAGCTCTGTTAAGTGAAGGAATAGGACTCATCATTAGGATCTGACTTCTAGGAGGGGAATATGACTCATTTAACCCCATTAGAAACTGCAAGAGCCTTTGATAGTCACAGTGTTCACCAAATTTCTTGGACTCGGGACATGGACAGCTAGGTCATGGCATGATAGCATCATACTTATCCCAAAGGTCTCTCAACCTTGAGTGATAGTCAGCAATTGACATTGTACCCTGAGTGAGAGAATGAATCTCTCTATGGAACTGAAAAATTCTGGATCCATTCATAGTGTCAAACCTCTCTCTCTGATTTAGCCACCCTTTTGAGCATTAGATGCATACACTACAGAGCTAAGAAGACCAGGTCTCACTGCATTCATAATTCAACTCAATACTACTACATTACACTTTCCCCACTAATCCTGGCTCAAACATAGACTTAGGTAATCTTCCATCCACAAATCCTAGTTTACTTTTACCTACCAGAGCAATTCGAAAAGATCTACTCCACAAAGCATAGTTCTCTGAACCTGTTAATGCAGAGATATGAGAGAACTACGTGGAATTTCTGTATACTGAAGAAACAGTGGATGATTGTGATCAATGACAGGGAATGTGGTTGTGCGAGTATCACTACCAGTGCTAGTAGCTCCAATTCCAGCTTCTTCCATTGTAACTCCAGTCATGAGAACCTAAATCACATTGGATGCTTTCTGGATGTAGATTGATACCATGATAACTCCATAGTTGGAGCTTAAACTTCACAGCCAGAGTAAAGAGAAAGAAGAGAGAGTTGTATAGATTGAATTATCTAGATTGATACATTCAACCTGCACACATTGTGTATTTATACTACTAAACTGATTTTGTAACTGACTAATGCCAACAAGGCATATTTCTAACTAACTATATCTGATTGGTTAACTAACTCAACCATCTAGCTTGCTTAACCATTTACATTAGTTAACAGACATCTTAAAAGGACACATCAATCAAAAACCAGATCATATAATGGACGAATAACCAAAGAATGGGATGGCGTAGATTACGATCTTCAACCTTGTTACAAGTTCGCTTTCTTTGCAAGCATTGGCGGTGGATCTCGAGATCAGCCCACCCTTTTCCTCATTCAGGAAAACTGGAAAAGGACTTGGGGCTTCTCATGGACAGCAAAATGTCTGCTTCAGGATAAACATGGAATGGCTGCTATATTTCAGAACTCAAGAACTGCCTTCCACGTTCTGTTACTTCTGGATATTTTATCTGCACACAAGTCTGTAACATTCGCCACCAATGATCATCATCCATAGTATTAAAAATAACCACATACAAACATACTCCTAGTTGAAGATTGATTTCAAAGGTAACATAACATAAAGAAAGTGAAAAACAAGACACCAAATGAAAACCTTTATCCCCCTCCCAGAAGAAATATACCGCTAGAGATGCATCATACCAATATTGTCGCGAAACCATAGTCCCAAGGAAACAACAGCTGTTTTAACAATCAAACTTTCACATGTTTGACTAGTTCTATAATATAAAGAGAAAAAGAAACTTGTTGAAACATTGACAAGTTTAAGAGTAAATTACATCAAGTGGGAATTGGGTAGGGACAATATAATCTGATGTTCTATTTACTTACTCAAGTCCTATTACACATTAGCTTATTATTGGGCCCATAAAGGAAGCCCAAAACTAAATACATCACCATAGGCCCATTATTGTATCTGGGCCTTTACACATTCGATCCAAACAAAGCCTTAACAACTCCAACAAAATCATGCTTGTATCCATATTCTGCCTGGAAATGCTTTGCTGGAATGATCTTTGTGTACAAATAGAAGGCTACACAACCAATAGTTGGCCCAACCCAAAAGATCCAATGTCCATCCCAAAGGTGACCTCCTCTAACAAGCGCGGGCCCCAAACACCTCGCCGGATTCATCCCTGCCCCGCCATAACCCTTTTTCGCGGTGACCGTGGTTGAGATAAACACTAGAAGGCCTAACACCAGACCAACAATGAACAAAACAGTGACATATCCAAGAGTCTTAGCTTGTCGATAATCATAAGCCATCCAAATTGAAGCAAAGAGAAAAACAATGTACAAAAGATCTCTAGCCATAAGGCTTGGGCCGTCTCTAGGCCCACAGTAACAGGCCCATTTGGGCCAGGTGCAATTACTGTGATAGTGCAACCACCAAGTGAGAATGTGTCTTCAATTGTTGAACTAACCACTGCTCTAAGAGCTAGTGCACCTAAAATTGCACCAAGACATTGTGCCATAATATAAATTATGGCTCTTGACATGGATATAATTCCGACGAGCGCGGCTGAGAAGGAGATGACCGGGTTAATATGGCCTCCAGACACCGGAACAACCGCCAGGAGTAGGATTGTGATCATAATTGCTATGAGAATTGACATGATCAAATTTGGCATTTTCGTGTCACTTTCGAAAGTGGAAATCACTATAGTATCCAACATGAAAACAAAAACCGCTGAGCCTAGGAGTTCTCCCATCGACGCTCGCCATACCTATATAACAACAAAAAAAAGGGTTTAATTTTTATGCACTGATGATGGTTTGTTTATTTATTCTAAAGACAGTTAGTGATGAAATCAAAATATATTACTAACATCCAAAGAAAAGAAGTCAGGAACGCCCAGCCTTTCAGAGAATGAGAGAAAATTAGGCTTCTTTCCTTCATCATCAATAGTATTCCTGCTAAGGAGTGTACAATAATTAATTAGGACAAATTAAAGCTTGATTTTTCTGATTCTCTCTTAACTAATTCCAGAAAGTCATAATTCCACAACTTTTCAACAAAGAAAATGACTTTCTAAGATAATAAATATTAGTCGGGTGACCATCTGAGAAATCAACCTGACAAAAAAAGGAAAAGATCATAATAAACGGACGAAGAAACGAATTTGACATACTTTCTTGGTGTAGAAGAGCAAGGTTGAACTCTATTAGTCCCACCAGAAAGCTGGCTTTCCTCATCACCAAAAACAACATTCTTATTGTAAGCCATATGTGGGAGAAAACTAAGATAGTTGATCCTAGTATTTAGCTTAAGGTTTTAATTGTGTGCATGGAAATGAGTTATAAATACTATTCTCCAACCTCCACTGCCTAACCTATCTTTTGTTATTGTCATTATTATTTATTAAAATATAAGAAAGTTCTCTTTACGTGTTACGTGTATATCTCTAGGCCAATTTTATTGGGGGAGTCAATTGTTTCTTTAATATATTTGTTATATAAAATATGGTAGTTCTACAACTACATGTAAGAGTGTGACAGATCCAGTAGGCCTTTTGTGATTAGGAAATAATGTAAGAATAGTAAGCTCTATTTTTCATCCTCTTTATTATCAACGACTACGATCGAGTCCTGAGAATGTAAAGATATTAATGTAAAGATGCTCCTTTTTTGGATCATTTTAGTTATCATGTTTATTAAAAATAGTTGGTTTGTGTAATGATATTGCATCTGTTTTTCTTTTTTGTTATTGAGTATAAAATATCTTTCAGCGGCTGATTCGAGACCTCAGTTAAGGGACGTCTGACTATGACATCATATATCCATCAAGAATTGCGTTGCAGGCATATTAACTATCTCAAATTTATGTTCTTCAAACATATATTAAATAATGTAAAGTCTAATATCAATTTCTAATCTTAAGCAACAAGCTTTCCACAATTTGGATATTCATAAGCTTTCTCCATTATATATGAAAACTCAAATCACAATTAATTAAGTAAAATGCACAAAATTATAGGCTTCTTAAAATATCAAACTCACAAGATGTCTTTAACCTTTGAACGGTAACAAATAATAATTATCATTCATTCCAATGATCTTAAAATGACAAAAATAATTTTCAAGTATTAATATGAGAAAACTGTTTTCACCTCCAACTTTTGCTTTTAAAATCAAACTCTCCCTTCAACTTTGAATAATAATTAAACTCCTCCCTTTATCCTAATTAAATCTTTAAAATATCTATTATACCCTTTCATTATCAACTTTTTTTTACTTCTTTAAAAATCATGAAATTTTCAATTTTTTTTAAATTCATGTAGCAATTTTTTCATAAAAAACATAAACGTTATCTTTTGGACAAAAAAGTGATAAATACTAATTACGTATATAAGCTAATAATGTTTGTTCTATAATGAAGTAAATTAACATAATGAGAAAATTAATTTTATTAATAATAATCAAAACTCTAATATTTATTTATACAAGTGAAAATAGCATAGAATAATAACTATACAAATATATTTCGATGTAGAAAATACAAAATATTTAATTTAATTAATTAAGGCTAATTTTTTAAAGATTGTATTTATTTAGATTCTAAATTATTTTAAACTATAATTTGTGCATTACTCCATCAATGTCAATCAAAACCCGTTTATTTAAATAGACAATAGAGAATACCCCGCCGTTTATATTGCTTGATCCTCATTCTAAAAATAGTTGTTTTAATTTACTTGTCCAATTTATGAAATCAAAAGAATTTTTAAATATTTTTCTATTTCTACCCTTAGTATTAAAAACAACTACATAAAGTAGTAGTAGTCCAATTTAAAGCTTCAAAGCATTATTAATAATGTTCGTTTAGTAAAATATACATGTAATTAATTTTTTAAGAGGTGTCATATCAAGAAGGGCCAAGTATATCAAACACATTGAGTAAGAGAGTGGAAAAAAGACAAAAATATATGTGTACATACATTTACACACGCTTAATGCATATTATATTGAAATAACAGTTATAAAAATAATATTAAATTTTTGTGACAAATTTATAAAAATATTATTCTACTTATAATGTTAATGAACTTAAAGAAAAATTTATGAATACCTAAATTAAAAAATAAATTATATATAATATAAAGAGGCATTACATATATGTGATATAACAAGGGTAAAATGGACAATGCTTAGGATAAAGGGGGTTATTATTGTTCAAAATTGAGGGGCGAATTTGATTTTTAAAGCAAAATTGGGAGGGTGAAAATGAAATATGTCATATAATCTCACGACTTGAAAAGAAACTTCAAATATGATCTTTATGACAGAATAATTAATCACAATGAACACAAAAAAATGTCACTCCTAAAATTAGCACACATTTGAAGATCATCACAAATATAGTATTTATCCTAATATATATGAAAATAAATTTCACAAAATCACAAAGATAAAAAATCAAAAAAATAAATAACAAGTAGAGTCAAATAGAAGTAGTAGAACACATTCCTAGTTTGTTCTTGCAATAGTTGGAGTATGCTTTGACTAGTCTATGAATCGTCGCTTCAAAACATAAAACAAAATGTGAAAATTGGTCCTTTTTTATTTGTATAAGTACAGAAACCTCAATAATTTGGATGTTAATTACATTTTATCTCGAAAGTTTTCTAAATTACAATAATTCTGGATTTTTCAGAACTCACAGACACATTGCTCCTTCGCCCAATACATAACAAATGATACATAAGTTATGTACAGATATATAAGTTATGTATCAGATACATATTTGTAACCAAATTCATACTGATTTAAGTTTGAAATAATTGGGGTTATGTATATTGTATCAACAACAATATTTGTATCAAATACGTTGTACACAAATAAAATTGTAATATATCTGATAAAGATGGAGTGATGTATTCAGATGTTAAGAGAGAGAAAAGGAAAAATGAGATCTTTGTAATTAATTCAAATGGTATGAATTTTTAGACATTAGATTATTTTAAGTCGTGCAATTACGTAACTTTTTCCCTTTTTTTTAGTTGTGTCTTGTCAAATGAGAGGGTCTGTAATCTTTGACACTATTGCTTCATTGTCAATAGTGTATCACAATAAAATAAATCATAGTGATATCCAGTACTTCAACTAAGTAATTGATGAGATTGAATTTCTATGAATTTTATTTTCCCATAGTAAATGATCTCATCCTCTGAAAAAACATTGATCCAAATTCAGATGCAAGTATACAACAGTATCACCATTCTTCTTTATCTTTTCCTCAATCAATAAATCATTCTTTCTGTCTTTCGCATTGCAGAAATTATACCTTCTTTATATTTAACAGAATATCGATTTTAGATTGTTGAAAAATCTATACCAAGAATACAAACTTATATGAATAAAAATATCAAGATGAAGGTTTGATAATATGAACAACGAAACAGAATTTAAGGCTTGAAACATGTGCGAAAAGCTTCCGTAAAAATAATATTTGCTCCTTTCTTCTTCGAGATTGTTGTAGGATTGCACGCAAATAGTTTTAGTGGATATGTCAACCTTGTGAATAACTGCACAAAGCAAATAATTAAGAAATCGAACTTGGTCTTTTTGGACAAGAAAAAAATTCTTTGTAGAATGTTATTATTGGGTTTTAAAGGTGTGAATAGGAAATGAAGAGTTGTGACTCTCCTGAAGGGTTGTGACTTTACGAAAGGTTGTGTTTTTTCTAAAGGGTTGTGCCTTTCATGAAAGGTTGTCCCTTTTCCAAAGAGTTGTGACCTTTCCGATAAGGCACAATTAACACATTTTCATACTACCCTTTGTTGGCTATAAATAGAGAGGTTTTCTCTCATTTTTCAGGATGGAATTTTACCTTCTTTTGCATATATTTTCTTACAAAACAAAATAGAGTCTATGTGTGATTCGTTACTGTCTTTTTGAGTTCGTTGAAATTATCGAAGTTTGAGGTACCGCTACTTCTTTAATGGTTAATCCGTTTTATCTTGGGAGGAATTAATCTACAACCTCGGGTACTTGAGGGGATTAAATTTCTTAAGGACACACAGTGGGTTCTGTGGACTCGGATAATTCTTTTCTTTTTCTTTTCACCTTTATTATTTCTGGTTTGCTAATCTGAATATGGGAGATAACAAGCTTAAGAAATTTAATTTACTGTTGGTATTTTCTATGGTAAGAAATTACTTTTATTTTCTGTGGTAAGAAATTACTTTTATTTTCGTTGGGAAAAAAAGAAGAGAAAGAGAATTATTTTATCATATGATAAAAGAGATTTGGGATGAATGATCACTACTGTAATATGTTCGAGTATATTTTCTATAGTAAGTTTTCCTTGGATGGGAAAGACTATTTATATGTTCTTCTCAAGTGCATTCAAGCATTGCACCCCTTTAGTTTTCTTTTCAATGAGAAAAATTATTTTGTGCATAAAGGCCAAGATGTGCACTTTAATTATTTTTTCTATATTTTTTATTTTATATAACTATGAGAAGAAGTAAATGAACAGATGTTGTCTCCTAACAATATTTGAACATGAATTTAGTTTCTCGTTGAATTCAATGTTTTCTGAGGAAAATTGGAATATGATGGAAACCGGGAAAGGAAAATAATTAGCAAGAAAAGTGACTTGCATGGAATCATTGCTGACAGATTGAATATGATTCAATGGGAGTAAAAATCAGGTTCTACCTTTGTTTTCCTTGATTATTTCTTTTTCTATCATTTATAAGTTATGAGATTTATTTTATAAATGTTAGGTTAGATGTTCATTATGTGATGATCTCAGAATATATCTTTATTGTTATTAATATTAATATGTATTCTGTTTAGAGGAGGAAAAAAAAAACTTTTGTAGTTTTCTACCCCATGTGAAATTTGATTGTGTCTGATTTTTTTAGGCTAAAATCTTCTATTTTTTTTTTACTCCTTTTGTTTGAAGAATATAAAAACTTCACTGAACAAATCGGACCGTGCATTTAATTTGAAGAATACACCAATTTATGAAACACTCAGTTTGAAGGAATATTCCGACTTGAAGAGTTAAACTTCGTTAGGAATATTAAGGCTAAACGATTAGAAGAATATAAAAACTTCATCGTTAAACTAGAAACAAGTTGTATAAAGAATGAATCTTTATTGTTAGTATTCTAAATACTAAGTGGTATGTCTAATTGTGACAGAAAGGAAAAAAAACACTAGTGACATAAAATTAGTGATTTTTGTGCCTGCAATGAGTGTTTCTATGGATTAAATCTCCAAAAGTAGGCTTCATGTTGCCAATGTGTATTTTGATGGTATACAATTTGAAAGCTTGGGAAAAAAATATGTGAAAAATAATTTCAAATACTTGAAAAATATTTTTGAGATTATATTTAAAATGTGAGGGGTTTTGTACTTGTGATAAAGAAAAAAATTAAACTTAGTGTCTAATTTAAATTTGAAAGTACAAGATATGAAATTCAATGACATTATTATATTATGTTAGACCCACAAAATTCTTGGAATATATTTGAAATTGTAGTCGTTGAGTCTCTCTTTACTAGTATATGATATGACTAGTATAAACCACCAAATTATATATATACATGCTCAAAAGAATTGTGTTATTTGATGGAAAAGTATGAAATTTGGTGAAAGGTGAATTGTCATGTTTGTGTTGTAAAAGAAGCATTTGAGTCGTATGCTCTTTTTGGACCCAATGAGATTATGTTCATGGGTAACTATGCAATAACCAAATTGAAGGTTACGAAAAGGTTCTTCTGGAAAGAACATCTGGCAAGGTGCTGACTCTAAACAATGTCTGTATGCGACAAAGTTATAAAAAGTAAAGAAAAAAATATTTATGGGAAAAAGTTACCTCACGGAAGATCTTTTCAAACTCAATATTTCTGCTTGTTCTTACTTGCTTGAGTCAAACTGTTAATGACATGAACGCTTGAGACATGTCAAGTACAAACCCTTGCGAAAACTGATCAACTTAGAAGTTTTGCCTAAGTTTGAGTGCAATAAATAAAAATGTCAAGTTTGTGTTGAATCTAAGTATGCTAAGCATTCTTATAAATTTGTTGAAAGGAATTTTAATTCCTTAGTATTAATTCACGCTGACATTTGTGATATGAAGTCAATACCATCTTGTGGTGGGAAAAAAAGTATTTTATTACTTTTATTGACAATTGCACTAGGTACTGTTATGTATATTTGCTGAATGGTAAGGATAGAGCAATAGAAACATCTGGGCAATATTAAACAGAAGTTGAAAATCAGTTGGATAAAAAGGTTGTCATGATTAGAAGTGGTAGATGTGGAGAATATGAATCTTCTTTTGCAGAAATATATTTGGAAAATGGAATCATCCATCAAATTACTGCACATACTCACCTTAATCTAATGAAATTGCTGACAGAAAAAAAAATCAAACTTTGAAGGAAATGTTGAATGTCCTACTTATAAGTTCATGGTTTACCACAAAATTTGTGGGGGGAAGCTATCATTATAGCAAAAGAGAACAACAAAAAGTTTGTATGTTCAGAAAGAGAGAAACAAAAAGTTTTGTTTGTTAAGAAAGGGAGCGACAAAAAGTTTTGTTTGTTCAGGCTTTGTTGTATCCTGATAGAGAATTGTTTGTCGCCCCTTAAAATATATACAAGCAATAACTCTTGAAAGATAGTGATCTAATAATTTCTAATATAGTCTATTTCATATGAGAAATGGAAATGAGGGAAATCCAACTTGAAATATTTCATAATGTGGGGGCGTCCAAGAAAAATCCAAGTTCCTATTCCCAAAAGGGTCAAAATAGGACTTAAGACTGTGGATTGTATGTTCATAGGATATGCTACAAATAGTAAAGCATGCTGATTTATGGTTCATAAGTCCGAACCGTCGAATTGTCAAGTGAAGGGTCTAAACGACCTTGAACAGAACCAGAGGAGAATGTACTTAATAGAGAGATTCAAAGGCTTAGTAAATGTCAAAGGACATCTACTTCATTTTGTAACATTTCTTCTTGAAAATGAGTCCCAATCTTGAGCAATCATACTTGGGAGTTGGTTGATCTTCCTCCAGAAAATAGATCTTTGGGTTCAAAGTGGATCTACAAAAGGAAAAGAAAGTTGATGGAACTATTGACAAATACAAAGCAAGGCTTGTTGTCATAGGCTTTAGACAATAAGAAAGCATTGATTATTTTTACACATAATAGCCACTAACTAGGATTACATCAATTCAGATGCTAATAGCGCTAGTTGTGATATATAGCCTTCAAATTCATAAAATAGATGTTAAAACAACTTTCTGAAATGGAGAATTGGAGGAAGAAATTTACATGGAACAACCCGAGGGCTTTGTGGTTCCTGGTAAAGAAAAAGAAAGTGTTTAAACTTGTTAAGTCACTTTATGGACTAAAACAAGCACCTAAACAATGACATGAGAAACTTGACCAAACCATATGGGCAAATGGATTCAAGATTAATGAATGTGATAAATGTTTTTACATTAAAGACACTCCAAATCACAAGGTCATTGTTTGATTTTATGTTGATGACATGTTGACCATCAAAAGAGACATTTCTAACATAAATGCTACTACGCATATGTTAGAAAGTAACTTCGATATGAAAGACATTGAAGTTACTGATATGATTGAAAAGGTACTTGACAACTTCAAGAATTTCAATTTCAATATTGTCAAGACTCCAATAAATGTGAGCTTTGTACTTCAAAAAGAATGAAAGAAAAAGTGATTCACAATTGAATTATGCTAGAGTATTGAGAAATATGATATATATCATGAAGTGTACGCGATCAAATATAGCATGTGCTATTTGTAAACTGAGTCGGTTCACGAGTAATCTCAATCAAACTTATTGGATGACAATGAAAAGAGTTTTAAAGTATTTAAAACATACTTAAAAAATTATGCTTTGCATAATAACTAATATTCAACAGTATTGGAAGAATATAGTGATGCAAGTTGAATCACCAGGTCAAATGAAGTAAAATCCACGAGTGGATATGTATTTACTCTTGGTGGAAGAGCAGTCTCTTGGAAAGCTTCCAAACAGGCATGTATCGTTCGCTCTACTATGAAATTTGATTTTATCGCTCTAGATAAGGCTGGTGAAGAAGTTGAATGACTCCGAAATTTCTTGGAAGATTTTTGGCCCAAACATTTAGCACTAGTATGCATACATTGTGAGAGTTAAGTTGCTATAGGTAGGGCATGGAGCATGATGTATAGCGAAAGTCTCGTCATATATGACATAGACATAATATCATTAGAGAACTACTCTCTAGTGAAATTATCACAATTGACTATGTAATGTCAAAGGATAATATGTCGGATCCACTTACAAAAGGCCTAACTAGAGAGGGAGTTGATAGATTATCAAAGGGAATGGGACTATGGCCGAGGACAAGTCATTGTGGCGGTAACTCTGCCTAGAAAACTGGAGATCCCAAGATCTAGGTTCAAGGAGATAAAACAAAATCATTAATGACGGTTCAACATTGTCAAAAATTATTTTATGGTCCATTCTCATGACGAGACAATGTTCAGTAACCAAGATAAAGGCATTAGGACTTTTTAATGGTTTCTAAGTTTGATACAGGGTATATCAAATGGTGTATCTATGAGATAACACATTTAGAAATCACCTATGTAAGTGTGAAGTGTAAGCCCCTTCAAGGAGAATCTGGTAAGGCTAGTTCTCTACGCACTTATAAACCAAGATGTGTTCATGGCTGAAACTAACAAAACAATGAGAACCAAAATCAGTTCAAGGTTTGATTGTGTGACTGATGTTGTCTAGGTATACACAAAAGCTCGACGGTTCAAAGATATCAAATCTACCGATTGACCGAGTATATCCGATATATGTTCACTATGGAAAGTTCAAAGGGAAACCCACTTATCCAGATGCAATCAATCCTTACTTACGAATCACACAGTTTTTTCATGCATATGTTTTAACAATAGCCATTCCCTATTCATGTGGGGGGATTGTTGGGTTTTAAAGGTGTGAATAGGAAATGAAGAGTTGTGACTCTCTTGAAGGTTGTGACTTTACGAAAGGTTGTGTCTTTTCTAAAAGGTTGTGACCTTTACGAAAGGTTGTGTCTTTTCTAAGGGTTGTGACCATTTGAAAGGTTGTGCCTTTTCATGAAAGGTTGTCCCTTTTCCAAAGAGTTGTGACCTTTCCAATAAGGCACAATTAACACATTTTCATACTAACCTTTGTTGGCCATAAATAGAGAGGCTTTCTCTCATTTTTCAGGATGGAATTTTACCTTCTTTTGCATATATTTTCTTACAAAACAAAATAGAGTCTATGTGTGATTCGTTACTGTCTTTTTGAGTTCGTTGAAATTATCGAAGTTTGAGGTACCGCTACTTCTTTAATGGTTAATCCGTTTTATCTTTGGAGGAATTAATCTACAACTTCGGGTACTTGAGGGGATTAAATTTCTTAAGGACACACAGTGGATTCTGTGGACTCGGATAGTTCTTTTCTTTTTCTTTTCATCTTTATTATATCTGGTTTGCTAATCTGAATACAGGAGATAACAGTTATAAAGAGAGATACTTTGTTAATAATTACTTTGGAATTTGCAGTAGTTCGACTTAAATAAAACTTGTTATAACCAATGAATTAAAGGAATCTCCCTTTCATTTAAAAGACACCAACTAAAGAATGAAAGAACACACTCTTTCATTTTAAAGACTCATTTGTTAGAAAATTTTATAAAATTCACCAAAGATCACAAGTAAATCATTAGACAGAAATATTAATCTAGAAGAATGGTAGGAACACTAATCTTGCTCATTGCAATAACTTGATTGAAGAAGGCAACAACTTGATTAATGAACTTGATCTTCCGAACCTTGAAGATTACTTATTTAGTGTTCTTTTTTTGAGATGGGGAGAAAGAGAAAAGTATGTCTTTTGGTTCAGGGACCAAATCTTTTTTAAAAATTCTGAAGTGTCTTTTCATTTGAAAAGGTACCTTTACAGGTTTAAATGATACCTTTTCAATAAGTCTCCATCAGACTTAAGAAAAGGTCCATAGGTTTCAAGTTATCTAAATTAAACTCATATTAATAGATATTTACTTTTAAGGCTCAAAACTTTGATACTTTATTAGATCATATAATGGGCTACTTTAATGATAGCATATCTACGTATAACATATTAATATGTGAGTCCACAAAATAGAAATTACTAATAATCTCCCACTTGGATTACATGTATTTCTGAAGAATCGTACATAGATGAAACTTTATTGTGCACAATATTTTCCTATCTTAATTTAAATATCTCAAAAACAATCTGGTCCATCGATAATACTAATATTGGATCAAAGCAGCTTTCGTAACATATATACTCGTAACTAAATCCACCAATGGTCACAAATATCAGCAATACCAATGACATAGATCAAATACAGAAATTACATATAAAATGATCTAAATCGTGTCTATTTCTAACTGGTCCTACTTTATGACTTTAAAGTCCAAAATCACTTTCTTGTACCTTATGCCAAAACCACAATAGAAAGTAAAGTTCTTTATTTTTCAGAGTTATCAATAAACACATGAAATTCATAAATTTCATAAAACTTCAATCTGTACAGAAAATAAACTTTAACATGTCAAAATTCTAAATAAAATGACAAACTCCCACTAAAGTGACTCGTCATCAAATCTGACAATACACATTTGAGACACATGCCCATGAAACACTTTAGGTGGCAAACCTTTCATGAGTGGATTCGCAGTCATTGAGTTTATTGTCACGACCCAAAACGAGTCATGAGTGGCACCCACACTTAACCTCCTAGGTAGGTGAACCAACGAATTCAACCCCAATTTATTTTTTTGTTCAACTTACGAAATACAAACCATAATGCGGAAGCTCAAATCTTATTAATGTAAAAAACACAAATCCACTAAAGTCTATTAAATATCATTTTCCAAAACCTGAAAGTCGTCACATCAAGGACATCTAATCCCCAAATACTAAGTCTAAGAGTATCAAAGACACCAAAATAAATAAATAAAGTAGTTTGTGTCCGAAAACTAAGGACATCATGCCATGACCGAGAGAATCCAACACAAGCTAGAATGAATAGCTCACCCAGGAACCTGATGTGCTGGAGACTGGCTAGAGCTGAGGGCAAGTCAAAGTCGTTGGTACACTTGCTGCACTACACAAAGGGAAAACGACGGAAAACACAAGTAGGGATCAGTACAGGGCAACATGTACTGAGTAGATAACATCGACCCAACTCAAAATAGAAACTAATATGCATAAAGTAATAATATGAAATCAACTATAACACTTAGCAGGTGGCAAACAACAAACAACGTGAACAAGTGACAATATCACAGAAGCAAGTGCGTAATCAATCCACAATATCAAGAACACTCATGAGGACTCAGGCCTCCACATCACGCTCTTTTGAGATATGGGTTCTTTGATATTGAGTACATTAAGTTAATTTAATATGTTTTCCTTTAATGTTATCGTACCGAAACATGACACCCGACCCAATAATATTGTATCAGAACGTGACATCCGAACCAATAATACCGTGCAGTTCGTGGCACCCGATCCAAATATATCGTGCCGGCTCGTGGCACTTGATCCAAATATATCATGTCGGCTCGTGGCACCCGATCCAACAATATAGTTAATTCATCATTCTTTATCATCACTTTCCACTTTATTAACAATATTTCATCAAGCATTCTTTATTCAAGGCATCACTTTGATAGAACACGTTTAAGATTATGAATTTCACAGTTTTGAGATTTCAGACCAATCACAACTCAATGACTATCAATTACTATTAAGAGTCTGTATCACGTAAAATAAATCATAACCTACCTCCACCGAAGAATCGAAGTCAAGCAAGCTAATTCCCCAATGTTTTTCCTTCCCTCCATGCCTCCAAACGTTTCCAATCTGATGCACTCGTATTCTTTCTCGTTCAACTCCTTCTCTCTTTTCTTTTCTAAATAAAATAATTATGTACAAAAAAAGTGACAAACCCTACTAACTTATTTTAATAAACATGGGCCAAGTGGTATAAGATATTAAATAAATTATGAATTTGGCCTATTAACCACCAACTAAATTAATTACTTAATAAATATTTGTCAACTAAATAATCATAGTTACACGAATAGTTCAAGATTCTCATTTAAAATTTACGAGAAGGGTCGAAATAGTTCTAGTACTCAAAATAATCTAACGAGTTGTTACATTTGTACTAATATGATCAATTGACATAAGACGACTCTGAACTCTATCCTTCACAACCAAAAATTTAATAATAATTTAGAGGAATACTACAACTTCCATTTCCAATAGAACAAGTATATTCAAATTTGTCCAAACATGAAATAAAATTAAGTTCCGTCTAAATGACGGCACGAAAAATGTTTCCTCTAATTCCAATTAAAAAATAATATCTAATAAAATTCTAAAGACACCAATTGACATAGATGTATCTTTCAGCATCAATTGACACTCGACTCCTTAGGCAATCCTGCATAGTAGCACTTACGTAAGTAGTTGCACCCGAATCTATCCACCAAGTGTCACTAGGTACCATAGCCAAATTAATTTCTAAACAAACAAAATTAAGAAGTTTACCTTTCTTTTCACGCCAAGCAACGTACTTGGAACACTCTTTTTCATGTGACCAAGTTTCTTACAGAAGAAACAGGGCTTTTGATCCTTAGGCTTCAATGTTCATTTGTCTGCAGTTTCTTTATTCTTGCTCCTTTTCTGCTTATGTGAAACGGCTTTAGTTTCAGAGGTAGATGTCAAATGAGTACTTTCAATCATCTCTTGTTTGAGTCTATCCTCCTCTTGCACACATTGAGCTATAAGTTCATTTCTCCTTTTGAGTATTATATAAAACTTTAAATTGACTAAATTGTGTAGGAAGAGAAATCAAAACTAGGTGCACAAGTATGTCATTAGACAACTCAAGTTTAAAGGCCCAGAGTTTTGTCACAAGATTAGACATCTCCATAATGTACTCTCTTATGTTTCCTTTACCCTTATATCGCATTGAAACAATCTTATTAATAATAGTACTTGTTTCAACCTTTTCGTTAGCAGTGAATCGGTTTGCGATTTCTTTGAAGAAACCTTTGGCATTTCTATTCTCTGTTACACCACCCCTTAAGGATTTCGGAATTGAGTGTTGCATCATCATCAAGCTCATGCGATTTGATCGCTCCCACTTTTTATATGCAGACTTTTGTTCATTAGTGCTAGTTTCGTTCAAGTCCGCGGGATGATCAAATCTTAATGAATAATCAAGATCCATGCAACCAAGCACAATCATAATGTGCTCTTTTCATTTCTTGAAGTTTGTATTGTTAAGCATAGGAATGTTGTTCATATTGGCAGATATAGAAGATACTATAAGATAAAATAAGTATTGCTCACAATTAATCAATTAAATAAATCATATATATGTGAAGATAAGTAAATTAAATAAACTGAAGTAATAACAACAAATAATTTAAAATACATTATCAAACACACAAGGGTGGGCGCATCTCAAGATACCTAGCACAACACTATCATTTAATCTTTGGACAAAAATAATAATTTGTAAGTGGTATTCTTATACATAGTTTATGAATGTTGATTACTAAAACGGCCTAATAATATGCCTTTCTTTGGACCATCACATCACTAGCATGCATTACTAAATGTATCACACCTTCATGACTATCCATAATCTGGCCAAAATTACCTTCCTTTGGGATAACTATTTCGCATAGATAAAACACGTTTTCATATTCAAAGTAAATAAAATTTATGCAATAGAGGTTACTTTGGCAACATACTGTTTTCAATTTATTTACTTGCGAAATAGAAACATAAATACAATAATAGCAAAAAATAAATAAAA
The DNA here is from genome assembly GCA_018342035.1 of Solanum appendiculatum. Classification (NCBI taxonomy): domain Eukaryota; kingdom Viridiplantae; phylum Streptophyta; class Magnoliopsida; order Solanales; family Solanaceae; genus Solanum; species Solanum appendiculatum. The sequence goes on from JAGDQO010001637.1 coordinate 85,773, forward strand.
TAAAATTGGAAAGTAACAAAAAACTGACCAAATTATGCCATTAAAAAAACTTAACAAAAAAATAGAGTTGGAGTAAAGGAAAAACTATTTCTCCAAAAAAAATTCTTTAATGGGTCTAAATTGAATGCCGGATTATGTCAAAATAAAATTAAAAATCAACAACCAAACAGTTGGTTTCTCACTTGTTCCAAATCTTGTTTCAACAAAAACCAAAAATATAGAAAAAGAAAACAACATTTTCGTTAAAATCATTAAGGCAAACAGAAAGTTGCCTCAAAACAAATCTTCCACTTTGAAATTTGAAAAAAAAAAAAAAAGGGACTAAAATAATTCTTTAAAGCCACTTGAAAATTTAAAAGAAACAATAATTGTATATTTAAATTCGACAACAATTAGTGAGAACTTAAACTACGATATTTTTTTCTATGGATCATTAATGTCTTTATATAATGTCTAATAATTTAACAAGATTGCTGTCATGACCCGCCACCTCGACATCTCACTTAGGCAGAAATTTGAAGTTCAAATGTGGCGGGTCATAACATAGTGCTCTGATATCACTTATTAGAAATCTTTATAAAATTCACCCAAGATCACAAGTAAATCATTAGATAGAAATATTAATCTAGAAGAATGGTAGGAACACTAACCTTGTTCGATTGCAATAACTTGATTGAAGAAGGCAACAACTTGATTAATGAACTTGATCTTCCAAACCTTGAAGATTACTTATTTAGTGTTTTTTTCTGAGATGAAGAAAAAGAGAAAAGTATGTCTCCTGATTCCGCGACCAAATCCTTTTAAAGAATTCTGAAGTGCCTTTTCATTTGAAAAAGGTACCTTTACAGGTTTAAATGATACATTTTCAATAAGTCTCCATCAGACTTAAGAAAAGGTTCATAGGTTTCAAGTTATCTAAATTAAACTCATATTAATAGTTATTTACTTTTAAGGCCCAAAACTTTAATACTTTATTAGATCATACAATGAGCTACTTTAATGATAGCATATCTACATATAACATATTAATATGTGAGTCCACAAAATAGAAATTACTAACAACATTTTCATTTAAAATACGTATATTATTAGTTTAATCTAAACAAATTTTAACAGATACAATAGTGAAATTTGTCCTTAATGAGATGTACTACTAATTAATTTTGGTGAACAAAATTTTCATGATCATATTATTAACCTCGATAGTTCGTTTACTTTAGTTTTGATATCAAAATGCATTTCAACTGAGGCGGACCCACCTTTATATGTGAGGGTACACATGCACTCAATAACTTCAGAAAAAAATATGTATATATGTGTATATATAGCTTGAGATATGACGTATATTTCATTAGGCATTCTAAAAGCACTAAAACTAAAGGGGTGCACTGGTTTAAACTCATAGTTTCAAACTTGCGAACTAAGTTCAAAATCAACACTTCACAAAGCAAACTTTATGTACTAAAGTCATTTAATTCAAATTTATACGTTAATACATTAGTCTACTATATCTATATTTAATAAAAATATCACGCGAATCAATATTAGGTAACATGCTTTAACTAACTTGCAGTAACTATTGATGGTGCATCCATCGTCTTCGAATTCTGGATTCACCTTTGATGCCAAACAAAATTTTGGATATGTAAATGACAAATGATACTTAATTTTGTTTCTTTATTAACTATAACTAATATTAATTTCTACAATTGAAAGAGAGAGAAACTTGTTGAAACATTGATAAGTTTAAGCTTAAATTACATCGAGTGGGTACTGGATAGGAACAATATGATGTGATGTTCTATTTACTTAGTACTCAAGTCCTATAGACATTAGTTTATTATTGGCCCATAACGGAAGCCCAAAACTAAATACATCACCATAGGCCCATTGTTGCGTCTGGGCCTTTATACATTCGACAAAGCCTTAACAACTCCAACAAAATCATGCTTGAATCCATATTCTGCAAGAAAATGCTTTGGTGGAATGATCTTTGTGTACACATAAAAGGCTACACAACCAATAGTTGGTCCAACCCAAAAGATCCAATGTCCATCCCAAAGGTGACCTCCTCTAATAATAGCTGGCCCCAAACATCTTGCCGGGTTTATCCCTGCCCCTCCGTAGCCCTTTTTCGCGGTGACCGTGGTCGAGATAAACACTAGAAGGCCTAAGACTACACCAACAATGGACAAGACAGTGACATGTCCAAGAGCCTTAGATTGTCGTTGATCATAAGCCATCCAAATTGAAGCAAAGAGAAAAATAAATGTACAAAAAATCTCTAGCCATAATGCTTGGGCCGTCTCTAGGCCCATAACAACGGGCCCATTTGGGCCCGGTGCAATTATTGTGACAGTGCAACCACCAAGTGAGAATGTGTCATCAATTGTTTTACTAACCACAGCTCTGAGAGCTAATGCACCTAAAACAGCACCAAGACATTGTGCTACAATGTAAATTATGGCTCTTGACATGGATATAATTCCGACGAGCGCGGCCGAGAAGGAGATGACCGGGTTAATATGACCTCCGGACACGGGAACAACTGCTAGGAGTAGAATTGTGATCACAACTGCTATGAGAATTGACATGATCAAATTTGGCATTTTTGTGTCACTTTCAATAGTGGAAATCACTATAGTATCCAACATGAAAACAAGAACCGCTGAGCCTAGGAGTTCTCCCATCGACGCTCGCCATACCTATACAACAACAACAAAAAGTTTAATCTTTATACACTCACGATGGTCGATTGACAATTAGTGATGAAAATCAAAATATATTACTAACATCCAAAGAAAAGAAGTCAGGAACGCCCAGCCTTTGGGAGAGTGAGACAAAATTTTGCTTATTTCCGTCATCATGATCAATAGTATTCCTGCTAATAGGAGTGAGATAATAAATATTAATTGACTGACCATCTGAGAAATCAACCTAGCAAATTGAAGGAAGAAAGATGATAATAAATCAAAGAAGAGATTAATTTGACGTACTTTCTTGGTGTAGAAGAGCAAGGTTGAACTCTCTGAGTGCCACCAGAAAGCTGGCTTTCCTCATCACCAAAAACAACATTAGTATTGGAAGCCATATGTGGGAGAAAACTAAGATAGTTGATCCTAGTATTTAGATTAAGGTTTTAATGCATTTTTCCTGAAATTGTGTGCATGAATATGGGGTTATAAATACTACTGTCCAACCTCCACTGCCTAACCTATCTTTTGTTATTATTATTATTTATTATAATATAAGAAAGTTCTGTTTACGTGTATATATCAAGAAAAAGAGATCTCTTTGCCAATTTTATTGGAGGAGTCAATTTTTTATTTATTATTTTTGTTAAACATATTTATTAAAAAATATGGTAGTTCTACTACTACATGTAAGGATGTGACATATCCTTATTAAATTAGTAGGCCTTTTGTGATTAGGAAATAAAATAATTTAAGAATAGTAAGCTCTACTTTTTCATCCTCTTTAATATCTACGAATCCGAGTTCCGAGAATGTAAAGATATTAATGTAAAGATGCTTCTGGATTATTTTAGTTATCGTGTTTATTAAAAATAGTAAGTTTAAAATAATTATTATTTTTTAAAAATTAAAATATGATTAATCATTTATTGTTATTTAATAAATATGAAGCTATAGTGAAAAAGAGAACAGTATTAAATTGAAATCAAAGAATAATTTAGTTGAAATTATTTTTTAAGTTAAGATTCTCTTAAAGGATTAGCAAAGAAAAATATAACAAGTAAAATGACCTAGAGAAAATATTTAATTGTTTTAATCAAAAAATATTTTTCTAAACTTGTTTTTCTATCATCCCATTTTATGTAAAATTGTAATTGTTTGGGGAGTCAAATAATTTTTAAATTTTCTTGGACTAAATAATTTTCTCAAGCTCTTTCTAAATATTTTAAATTATTATCTATGTTCACTTATAGTATTTATTTGTTTAATTTTTAAATATATAATCTTTATTTAATAAATTTGAGGGCGGGGGGGGAATATACTTAAATTCATAGTTAAAATCGACTGTCGAATTCCTTCATATAAATTAGGACAGAGAATATATCATTTATTTCTTTTTCGACACGATATGTTATTAATTGTGGAGCAGTAAAGAAGAGTCCAAATATCAAGTATTTAAAAACAAATTCAGTAATATGGAAAGACGAATGATATTTTTAAATAGATACACCAAATGTTAAAATATGTAAATTAAAGAACACGTACGATCGTGGAAATTTGTTGTTATGTAGATAGAAAAATCATAAGGGAAATTAAATATCCAATAATAGAGATGGGAGATCAAATATCTTATTTGACAGAGTGTGTCATCAATATCTTCTTATTTGTATGCAAGTATCAATTGGGAAACTTGGGATTTGCATTGCTGGCTCAATGATTTGTGGTTTAACTAATAAATGAAGTCATACTCATTCAAGTATAGAATCTTTCTTAACTTATTTGTCGTGTTTTATTTTTACGTATTCCTTACAAAAATACTTTTTTTATTCACTTTTACTATTCATGTTTCATTTTTTTTAGAGTCAAACGTTTAAACGAATACGTTAAAACTTATAATTAGAAATTCCAAACAAATGAAAAAAAAAGAAGAATGTTTAACTATAAATATAATCGATCTTAAACCATGCATTGAGTGTGACTACATAAGTTCTTTTCCAAGAAATTGGCAATGACGCATTCTTTTTTTCTTTAAAAGGAACAAAACAAAAAAAATATAAGATGACGTAGAAAATAATTTCATATGTCCATCTTTACGTGTTTAATATTAACTTGGCAATTGGCATACATTTTTAAGAGTAATAAATAGAATAATAATTTTATTATATAATATTTTGAATATAATAAATTTATTATTTAGAGAAATAACTATAATTAATAATATTCTATCTTTTAAAATAAACAAGTTAAAATGAATATTTATTTTAAATATGATGAATAAATAAAAATAAACGGAGGGAGCTAGTAACTTGAATGATATTTAAAGATACAGAATGGGCAATCTTTTTATTGTTGAAACTTATATATTGCAGAATAAATAAAGAGGGTGATAACAACATTTATTAGGCAGGTCACAAAGCTTTGGACTTCTTTAATTCTTCATTATTAATTAAACTGCTCAAATTTATAGCACCAACTTGCCCAACAAAGTTCTCCCTATTTATGGTTTTAACTTTTATATTTATATGTTCCTTAAGAAATTATGTATTTTTATTTAAATTTTTTAACTATTGTTTTAATTTCTCTTTAATTAATGAAAAGTGTACTCTCTTGAATAAATGAAAGTGTGTTGATGAAGGTATCAAAAAGTCATAAATAAAGAGACTGGAAGAGTGTATCAACATTTTCTATGCTAAATTTGTCAATGTTTAGAATAATTACTTCTAAGGATAAAATAAAAAGAATGTAATTATATTTTGATATTTTAAAAAGATAAACACTGTGGATTATCTATTTAATAAGGATGACAAATATTTAAGAATGGAGAAAATATATTCTTACATATCTAATTAAGTTACAAATTGCATTATTCCTCCTTCAAGAACGTACCCCCGTGAATATACAAATGTCGTTTGGAACAGTTCGTTCATTTGTGGTTAAGTATTCGTTTTGATTTGTATTTTTAGGATAGGTCCCTATTGGTATGAGGTGTCCAAAAGTGTTCATTTTGAAGTCAGGCTCCCTTTTTAATATATTAGCCAAATAAAGATAAACGAAGGGAGTACATCTTAAAAGAGCACACATACATTATATATGCTAATTTGGTTACGTATGAAAATAATTCAACAAGAGCTATTAAAAGGTTTCATATTGTTGAGACGAAAGACAACACTTCTACATGCGATCATAATAGGCATGTCACATCATCTCGTCCCCGCTTTAATTTGAGAGTTTTATCATAAAAAGCAAACTAAAGAAAAACAGCTAAAAAGGAAGCTAAGCAACTATCTTTTCATGCTCATTAACTAGAATCATAAGATCTACTTGTTTTTTTTTCTAGTTGCAACTACAAATTTCCTTTTTCATCATTTAATTTAAATATAATAAACTAGAATATATGCACAAACTGAAAAAAGGAAATCCTTTTATTTTAACTGTATATATTTTTCTTTCAAAAGTACTTGTATATACATAGAGTTTGTCCAAAACGTTATCCAATTTGTCAGAGTAGTTAGCAGCTTTGACTTTTGAGTGTTATGCTTGATACTTTCACGGATTTTAATTTTATGGATTCTAAAAATTTTATAGTAACGATGGTAAGTGATAATAATTGAATTTCAAACTTAATATTTATTCATATTTAATAAACTTATTAATACAAATATATTATTTGAGCGAGTGGTGAAGTTAAAGCATTAAGGGTGTCTAAGATTTATATATATGTATGATAAAAATTTGACCTATATATTTTATACAATTTTCTATATTTAGTATAATTTTTTGACGAAAAGTATTCAATTGGCTACTCTAAACTATATATTGGCTATGCCACTAATTTAAATAAAATCTATTGAATTTCAGTAGTAGGAGGGACACTGTGTTGGATGGTAGAGATGGAAGGCTAAAGTCAACAGTTTGATGGCATTAAATGAGGATGTGAAAGTTGATAACAAAAAGTGGGAGAAGTACTGTCATAAGTTAGAATTGTAGACTTAGTTGGGATAAGTCCAATGTAACGCCGTATAAATTTGGTCACATGCATTGCAGTGTTAGAAGCATTTATGATGGACCGATCTGTGTTTGCGGTATCGTGATAGGACTGCACTATCATTAATCAAAGGTATTGAATTCGAGTTCTGAATATGTAGAAAATCTTATTGTGAGCGTCACTCCCAAATAAGTCCTATAATGTGTGATTCAAACGACTAAATGTGGAATTCGAATACCAAGTGAAAAACTAAAAGTATTTATGATTACATTAGATATATTATTGCAGTCAAGTGGAATCCCATATTTCTTAATTAGGGGACATCTTTTCTAAAGAGATAACGTACATGTCTAATCTCCATTGAAATTACTACTCCCTCCCCGACCTCTGTCTCAGTTCAATTATATGACGATGATGTTTGATTGATCATAGAATTTTAAAAAAAAACTCGAAACTTATGACTTATAATATGATAGATATGTATCTAATTAAGAATAAAATAAATATTGTAAAACTTTTTTCAAAAAGAAATTGACTAAAAAAATATATTATATAAATTAGAATGGAAAAATTAGTATATTAATTAGCCCTCAAAATTGAAGACTATATTTTTGTCTATTTGCATGAATTGTATGCTCAATTATTTTTCAAAATTTGACTTATCTTGTGTCCTTTGAGCCCTTCTGGTTGAGTGATTGATGGCATTGAGCGGAATGGGCCCGGAAAGAAAAGTCTTGTCCCATGCGATAGGTTAACTCAAAAGGCATTAATTGGAGATTGATTTCGAGTGAATCACCGTCCAAATCAACTGAGTCATTAAAAAGGATTCTATTTCAATCTTATACACTGTGATTATTGATTACTGTGTTTTTAATAAGCCGTTGATATATGTAGGTACACTCTTATATAGAAGCAGAACCACCTTATTCAAAAAGGTGTCGATTTACGCTTTTTCACAAAAAAATTATAGTATATTTTTATATATGTGTACTGTATGTTAATTTTTTTTAATTTGGTTTCTTTTCTATTTTTTTTTCTCCTTTACTTTGCTCGGCTTTTTCTTTAAATTTTTTCAGCATTATTTGATGATCACTTCGGTTAACCTAATCTTAACAAATGAAAGTATGCTTAATTACCAAAAAAATTAAATGAAAGTTGACTGCTTTTATTCGAAAATACAATTATCTACTAAGTACCTTTTTGATTTGGTTTAATTTTTAATTATAATTTTAAAAATTATAAACTATGATTTGATTTTGATTTGAAACCCAAAAAATAATCAAACCAAACCAACAATATAAAAACCTATTTAAAAAGTATAATTGTGCGGGCACACACATATGTGTGCGCGCTTATTTTTACATAAAATTCTATGGTATAGCATATTAATTTTTTTGCGTTCTTGAATTATAATTTAGTCTTTTCCTTTATAGTAAATCAATTATTTACTTTTGTTCTAGTTTGATTTATAGTCTTTGTTTTGATTATTTTAAAATTTTATTACATGTTCAAAATAATATTTCTTTTTTAGTCTATAAATTGTTCATCATTGTCTAATTTAATTATCGTCAAAATTAACTGGGTAAATCACATCTCTTTGATTTTTTGCACGGAAAAAAAATCATTGTAAGAAGTTCTATTAAGTTTCTTGAAAATGCATACGACTTTCTCAAGAAAGCTACATTTATGATTTGATTAGATATATAGTACCTTCTTTTTTTTAAAAGAGTAATTAATCCGATAGTGTTATGCTTAAAAAATGGACTTAATTGATTTGATCTGACTACTTATGCTAATATAATAATAAAGCCTTTGATCTTTGTTTTCGTTCGCTCAATCTTGTTCAGTTCCATCCAAGCTCGGTTTTGTCTGAATCACAGAAATGTGTTCTTTCATTTCTCTTTTTGGGTAAAACGAATCCACAATAAAGCAAATGTTTGAAGGTATTTCACTACAAGAAAAATCGTTTCTTTCAATAAACCAATGCGTCACAAATTTATTTTATAATTAAATGGAGTTGCCCCAATCAAGTTGTTTATATTGTCATCAAACAGGCACTATAGCTTATGTGAGAACCAGCATCATCAATCATTCAACTTAGTTCATGAGAACTACAAGTGTAACTACCTTTCTGAAGCCGAAAAAAATTAGAGCTCATAATGAAAAAGTTCAAACTATGATTGCCACAAAAATTAACTACTTAATTTAGATAGTGCTAGCTTTACAAAAACATCCACTCTTGATCTTTGCCCCTGGAGAATCTAGACCAAGTTGGACTTGTGTAGGATACAAAAAAAATAAGCAAATGCAAGGCAAGCGTGGAACGTGAAACTTCAGTTACACAACCCCTGAAGGAAGGCGCAAAACCAGCTGTCCTCCGAAAACACTGCAATACATTCACAAAATAAGAAGGATATGGTCAATAGAGAAGCTTTGTGAAAAGCAAGGCATGGGATGCCGATATTTAAGAAACAGATGGACATGTAATGCTTATTCTACCTTTTAACGTAGTAGTAACAGAAGTCTGCTAAGATGAATGTCTGAACAATTTCAGATATAAGCACCATTGAAGGCCATAGACCATGACCCAATGCTACTAGTAAATGGCCGTTACTGTCCAAAACCTGTCGTCAGCCCAAGAGAAACTCAGAAGGTTAATAGAAATGAACAGCATTGAATACAAAAATGGATCTAAAGGTGACAATCTTCCTCAATCTCTAATCGTAGACTTAAGCCAATGTGAACGATATCCTCCTGTATGAAATTTGTTCAACCAATTAAGAATCTCAAATTACAACTATCATACAAAAAAGGATACATTGTTCAACAAACTGAAGATGATTTTAAAGGTCCTTCATCAGTTCCTACAATGTAGTCAGTACTAGGTGCACAACAAGACTTTGTGCGAATTAATAAAAGTGATGCTTAGACATACACCATGAGGCACTTATCAAAATCTAGGACAAAGTAACTAAAGCACCATATAATCTACTCATTTTTCCTTCAACTAAGACTAGTCCAATCCATGCTTAGTTCAAATTATTATAGTAGCCAAATAAGAAACTGCGTCTACACCAACTATGAAGAATGGAAACCTTGTCAATGAAAATTTATGTGATTTGTGCCATTTTTGAAGTTTGCAAATCAAACCTGGAGAACCCAATGAGCACAGCTTAAGAACCTTGCAACACCCAAGGCAAATACATAGTGAGCCGTGAATGGTTCAACTATCTGTAGACAATATACCAAGCATGTTGTCAAAGCTTAGAAGAACATTTGATCCAACTTCCTAGCCAGAACAAAAGTTTTAAGAGAGCAAATTCTGCATGTTCATCAACAATGATCAGTAATTATACCTGAGTGTTTTGCATGACACGAAGTTGAGGAAGCACAGAAACCGCCTCCAAGTAAACACAGAAAGCCCAGAAGATTCTATTGATCAAGTGATGTGATGTTGATGGATGAATTAGTAACGCAAAGGCAGCACAAGGGATCACCTGAACAAAAGTACGTCAAAATAATTTACTTCTAAAAGATAAGCCAGAGAAAAAACTCGATACAGCATGCATCACAGAGAGTCATGCAACCGAAATCCAAAACAACCAAACAAAGAATACTAAAGATGATGAAATATTTGAAATAACTATTTAGGATAAAGTAAACATTTGAGATCATTTCTAGTTGAAGTTTTATACAACTTGACATGGACTATACATCATACAAAAGCGACAATGAAATTCCTTTTCCTTGAACCTTCATATCTACTCAAATGCATTCTTATAAAGAGACTTCACTCTACAAATTTCACCATCTTACAAATCTGCCTTTAGTACAAATGACAAGATAATTTGATCTCAAGGAATTTTACAAAGAGAGATTAACCACACATGGATCTTCTCTAATCAAATTCCTAGTTTTCTCTATCTTTTTCATTTGCCAGTAACCAAGTAAAATTGTAATTGAATTGAAACAATTATTCAACATCATCACAAATACAGTCTCACTTCACTAGTACAGGTATAAGCAGGATATAGTAGCTATATCTATCAAAGATCATTACATCAATCATCAATGTATGGACTACCAACTAGACCTTGTATGAAGCACATATAAAATTGAGGTTGTTTGAAAACTTACCACATAATAAATTGCACAATTGTCTTTGTCCTCCATGTAACTTGATTCAAGTTTAAATCGGATCATATAAATAACCCACAAGGTTGTCGCCAATGTAGCTAAATCAAGTAAGGTATGTATATCATATTCCATGACAAAACTACAATACAGTCTGACAGCCAAAAACAGAGCAGTGAGCTCCTGGGATTTGAGTGAAATCCCTGCAATAGTATGAGAGTTACAAATGATCAGTGGCACACAAAAAATAAAAACTAACATGGCAATCAAGGAAACCCACCAATAGGATTGAGACTGGATAAAATTGAGAAATAGGTTTCCTTTTTTATTTAAAAAAAATATCCAGTTCATAAAAAACAACAACAACATACCCAGTGCAATCCCACAAGTGGGGTCTGGGGAGGGTAGGATGTATGCAGACCATACCCCTGCCTTTGTGAGGTAGAGAGGTTGTTTCTGATAGACTCTCAGCTCAAAAGGGAAGTACGCCACAAGATTGAAAGGAAAGAGACAACAGAGTAGCAAGATACAAACAAATGCAGCAACGGATAGTAATACACATCAAAGAATACAAACTATGCGTTAACTGAATAATACTACTAAGAGGACAATAGGAGGCTAGCCTACACCCTCTCCCACAAAAAAAAATGACAACACTCAGCCACCTACTAACCTTCTACCCTAATCCTTAGCTTCCATACCTTCCTATCTAACGTTATGTCATCAGTCAGATGAAGCTGTGTATATAAGGAGAAAAACTCAAAAACTATAATTAACAGATATAGAAGAGTACAGAGCAATTTACTGAAGAATAACAACAAGATAAATGACATCTCATGTGAAAACTAATAAGGGCCACATGACCATTAAAAGGTTACAGCATTCTATCAATAATGCTACCACTATCGCCTCATAACCCATCTCAATAGTGCACACTGGTTTTCAACATGTAAGAATTATAAAAATGAAGTAATATGATATACACAGAAATTGTGAAAAAGGCTTTGGCATTTGTGGAAGTTATTTTGAATGGAAAACAAGAAAAGATGCTCTCACATGCATGTTACAATGCAACAAAATGAATTTTGAGGTTATATCCAGAGGCCAAGTTTAGCCCCCACAAAAAGATATGATTGTGAATTGGGATTAGACAAGATTGCTGGCATAATGTAGAGAATCACACATCTAGGTTAAGTCATCTAAGGAACATGAAAGAAAAATAAGTGGATAAAAAGATGAGTGTTATGGGAGTTTCATGCATAGGACAAGACCTAAGTAAAAGGTAAATTTTAGAGAAGAGTTGTGACACCAACAATGTTATATGGAATAAATGTTGTGCTTCTAAGGCCCAACAAATCCACAAAATGAATGTTGCAGAATTCAAATGTTAAGATGGAAAAGTGGTTATACAAAATTGGACAAGACTATACATGATCATATTTGACAAGAGTACAAATATCTTAGAAATGATAAAATGCGAGAAGGTCGACTCAGATCATCTGGTTATATCCTTATGCAACAGTCCTTAGGGACGCCATTATGATAGTTGAAGGTGCTATAATGAGGTAGACCTAAGAAAATTGTCTAAGAAAGCAGAGAATCAAAATTAATATGGATTTAGCTACGAAGATATTATAACGGAAGCAAATGATCAAAATAGGAAATCACACTATTTGAGATTAAGGCACATTTGTTGTTGTTATTCTTACACAAATCAGGTCTTTTTATGCTGGTTAGCCACTTGCATGTCCATGTAAAATATGAGATCCAGAAAATCTCCAGTTTTAGATAACGCTTTAATTAGCCTTAAAATATCAATCATTTAGTATTGAAATGAATGTGCCTGAATAGAGCAAAATGAATACAGAGGATTCATCCAGCCAACCCCAACTAGTTTGGGGTTGAGGCATAATTGATTAGTTGATTGATATGCCAAGTCGTGTGATATAAAGAAACTGAAGGCAAGTAAATACTGTTCAGGCACTTATGCTTCTTTAGAAAAAAAAAATGTTTTAGGAATCTCATTCTAACAGATTGTCACTACCAAAGATCCCGAGAGCAAATGCTCGGCCTCCTCTTCACCTGCATTGTGTTTATTTAGAAAGAATATAGAGGACAGAATTGTCTGAGAAGAATCATTCAATCATTTCCCCACCATCTATTCCAATAAACAAAAGATGCCGGACTGCCAGATAGCTAGCCATTAAGGTAGCTGCAGAAAAAACAGTCCCCAATACTCAGTATAGTATGTTTTCATACAAATGCAAATGATTCATTACTAATATAGCTGATTCAACCAACCCAAAGATGGCAATGAAAAGCAAAAGTTAATATAGGTATAAAACACCCGCTTTTTGCATAGTCCAAATATGGAACTGGTACCATAAAACTCATCAGTCACATTCGTTACGTCAAAGACTCATCAACATCAATATCGTCCAATACAGAAATAGGTAGACTATAGAGACATAGCATACATTAAACGAATTCATCGAAGACCATAAAATTCCCCAATGTGACCATTCTCTAAGCATAGAGTCTATGTTACAGGAGGAGGGTTGCAATTGTAAAAATAGTCTAATCCAAATAGTAGTCTAAAATCTAAACAAAACAGAATGAGTTCAGATGATTCAAACACCTAATCCCCACTAGTTCGTAATCGAGGTTAAGTTGATTAATTGATAAAATTACTGTTCTTTTTTCCAAAAAGTTTCTAAATTTCTACCCAATACTACCAATCAATGCAGATCTCCTAAAAGCACCAATTTTCGACAACAATATATAAGCATAAATAGAATGTGGAATTGTTACCAGCACAAGTTTTCTCTTTGGTGAGCTTATAGATTAGGACGGAGATTCCGATGGCGTGAACAGCCTCGGCGGCGACAAAAAGGTTGTCGTGATCGTGAACAATGGCACGTAGCAGCACGAGAACTGTCATGCCGGCGACCACCGCCAGAAAAGCCCTTACCTTTGGCGGTTGCCGTTTAACCCATGTTGATACGGCGTGGATCGGCCTCTTCGGAGCTTTCATACTGCTTTTCCTGATGTGCTAATTGAAAGAAGAAAAAGAATTCGACTGTGAATTGAATATTGGAGCGTTCGAATACGTCGATGAATATATATATATATACTGTTAATATTACCTTTATTCGTAACTTACCTTTTGTTTAAAAAAGAGAAAATGGTCAAAATCCCCCCTAACCTATAGCCGAATTTTCAACTACACACCTATATTTTACGGGGATTCTATTACCCCCTTGAACTTTTTTAAAATGGAATTTATCTCACCCTATATGCTGAGGTGGCAAAGAAAGTGTATTCACTTTCTCAAAGAGAGTGAGAGACGGTTTTTTTTTAATAAAACTTTAACTTTGCAAGTAATTTCTCCTTTTTATATTAAGTTTTTGATTTATTTTTTTAAAATTATGTTATCTTTTACTTCTATTTATCTTTTTTTTTTCTTTGTCTTCTTTCTTTTTATCTTCAACACTTCGCTGGATTTAAGTCACCGGAAAATGCCATGAACTTATTTCACTATTCAGCTATCACTAATTCTATCTCTTTTCTCTTTGTTTTTCCAGAAGAAATCGACTCCCCTTCTTTTAATCGTAAACCTCATTTTTTCATTCTCACACCACCAATTTTGCCACTACCATGTCGCCATTTTCAACTACTTTTTCCAGATCTGAGCAAGAAATATTTAAATGTGAGACAGGTAGATTGGTTTCGTTCTAAAACACTAAAAAACACCTTACGTAGACAGTGACCATGGCAACGAGATAAAAATAGCAAAAACAATTTTCAATACTTCAAATCACAAATTCACTTTGGATTTTGCTATCATCTCCAACTCCAATATGCCACCCACTTTCCGAAAATAGTTGACCATATGAACTTATCAAATATGCCGTCTTCTAATTTTCCGGTTGGCAGCCTCAAATTCGATTCAACAATATTATCAAGTTGAATGAAACTTCACTAAAATTATGAAAAATAAAATAAAATAAAAAATATAAAAAGAATAGAAAGAAGAAGAAAGTTAATGTGCTTCTGGGTTTCATATCAATGGAGAAAAAGAAAGGAAAATAAAAGGAAAAAGAGGATTAAAAACAAAAGAGAAAAAGAGAAAGGAAAATATAAAATAAAGATACAGAATAATAATTTTTTTATTAAAAAAATAATATAATATTATGTGGCAGGCGAGTGTATATCACTGCTTAACTTAAATCTGGGTATGACTTTTTAAGGGGGTATATATTTCACTTTTAAAATGTTCAGGGGGCTGACAGGACACCCGTGAAGTTGGAGTGTGTAGTTGAGATTTCTGGTATAGATTGGGGGGGTTTTAGACCATTTTCTCTTTAAAAAAACTTGTTTTGTTAAGGACTAGGAGTAGAGTGTTCACAATTTGGATAATAATGGTCAATCAAATTGAGTTTTATTTGATATGATTTGGTTTATATTTTTAAAATTTAATAATATTTAGTTTGATTTTGATTTTGTTAAGAATTCAAAAAAAATAGTGTTAACTAATTCTATACATATTTTATAATTATATATACATGATATAATATTTTCTATGAACAATTTTAAGTATCATATGTATATCTTTTCATTAAAATTTATTTAAGAAATTTAAAAAAAGGACAATAAAAAGTTAGCAGAAGAGCCAATTTTTTAAAATAATTATATATACATATTGGGTCAATTAATTGTTAATAAAATAAGTTAGAAAACATGAAGACAATGGTGTTTAATTCGTTGGTCAAGATGAATGATGTTTTGCGAAATTAAATGGTACTATGAAACTAAACATAACTGAGTTCAACTATAAGTATTAACAATTATAAGATCTAAAATGGCGTAAAGACAATAATTCATTTTTCCCATTTGAATAAATCGTTTCTTTTACTTTGGTGTATGGTTAATAACTAAACAATCGAATCAAAACCGATAACAATTAAATTGGTTTGATTTTGATTTAAATAATTTAATAACTAATTAAATTAGTTTTATTTTAATTTTGATCAATAATCGATCCATACCGACCTGTGAACCCTCTAACTAGCTAGGATACTTGTAAAAAAAACCTATGAGACTAAATAAATAGAATTATTATTTAAAACTAAATAAATGATCTACCCTAATAATATTTCATATCTTGGAACAAGGCAATAATATTTTCAAAGTTAATTTTAGATAAATTTTTAAAAAGTCGAAAATAAAAAATTCCAAGAGAAAACACTATTTCGTTTAATTAGTTGGAATGAGTACTCCATCATGAAGTTTGGTGAGCTGTTTGTTTATATTTGGTCATACAATCTAACAACTTTAGTTGGATTGGATTAACCAATTTAAGATGTGATCACAACACCAATAGGCTATATCATGAATCATGATCGTGATGTGCATTAATATTGATTAGTATTCACAACTTTGTAATATTCAAAATTAATATCCAAATAAAGTATTAACCAATATAGGAATTCATCCACACACCGCGATCATCAAAAGCTTCAAAGCAAAGTTAATATAGAGGATTTTTATATATTTTTAATCGAATCTGTTTAAACATTGATTATAAGCTAAATCATAATTGATTCCAATTGAAAAATGAAAGAAATTATCCACAATTTTTTTTACTTATCGTTGAAAGTATGAGCAACTTGAAGTTAGAGTTTAAAATTTGAATCCTCCGCACCAACTCAGCGTCCCCCAATCCCTACCTCTTTAACGCCCCCAATCCCTACATTTTAACCATTTCATCCCCGCCACCGAGGCTCCACCTCCCACCCTTGTAGTGTTTTACTAGATTTCATATAAACACTTAAGATTTTTTATTTTTTTTTAGTTATTTATCAAACACTATAAAATAAGTAAGAAATCAACTTATTTTCCAAGAAAACGTTTTCCATGAATAAGGTGGGAGTGACCTCTGTGATGGACAAAATGAGGGAAGCGAGACTGTGATGGTTTAGACATGTGAAGGAGGATGCATAGACACACCAATGAGAAGGTGCGGAAGGTTAGTTATAGAGGGTAGAGGAGAGGCAAAAGTAGACCGAATAAGTATTGGGGAGAGGTGATAAGACAAGATACGACACAACTTCAGGTTACCAAGGACATGACCTTAGATGAGAGGGTGTAGATCGAGGACGCTTATTAGGATAGAATGTTAGTAGGTTGTGCAATGATGTCTTGCTTAGGGTGACTAGTGTTTGCCAGGGTATTAGTTGTATTATTGTAGTTTTTGTTTTTGATTTTATCATTGATTATTATTGTTTTCAATAATCTATCCTAGTATGTTGTTTAGTGTGTTTCAATTATCACATTAGTTTATTATTGTTTTCGAATCCTTTTCGGTAGACTTTGCATTGCTACTTGTTAATCGATATATTCTCTTTACGATCTCCTTATTCTTTATACATGAATTTGTTGCATTTGAGCCATGTGTCTTTCGAAAACAAAATGTGGTAAAATTTGTGCATATTCTGCCTTTTTCCGATCTTACTCGTTGGATTTCACTGGTATATCATTATTGTTGTAATATTCTCCTTGTACTAAAACGTTACTTGATCGGTTATTCTTTACCAAACAATTGTTAGTAATTATTTTCTAGATCTTTTTCTATATTTTCTCTTTCATTCTTCTTTACTATTGTTGTTTTAGAATAAGTAAAATTTTATTTTATAAAAGTAAGTGTTGACAATAAATCAAATTAAAACCTTACATTTTTTATCCATTTAGATTCAAAGTCTAAAAACCTTTTTAATAAACAAATAGTTTTAATTTTTTTTTCAGTTTTGGACAAATTGATTGACCCCAAGCGCGGAACGGCGTCGTACCAGTGACTATCCTTCTAAACCAAAACCCTCCTAAAACCCTAACAACAATGGCGGATTGTGAGTCGAACTCAGAACACAGAAAGATGAAAAAGATGAAGATGAAGAAACGAAAGCAAAATAGCACCTACAAAGAAGAAGAAGAAGGCTGTAACAGACCTTCAAAATCCCATCGCACGGAACAGCTGGCTTGTGAAGTTGAAGAACCTATAATTGTTCCAGAAAGTGAAGAAGCAATTAAGCTACAGGATGATTCCCCATGGAGAAATTTACAGTTGATTTTGTCCCTTCAGAATAACTCTATCCCTCTCCAAGAGTCAGTACTAATACTTCAATGTTCTGCTATATTTTGCTGATAGAAAAGTTCAGTTTCGTTTCTGTTTTGGAGTTTTTTTTTTGTTGCTTTGTTTGCAAGTTCACGGATTTGGTTTTGGGAGAATTAATTTTGTTATTAGTTGGAAGAGAAACTGTCCATTTGATAGTTTTATTTTGTCTTCTAAACAAATACTCTCAATCTAAGCTAGTTGGGGTCAGTTATATGAAAAACAACTCTTTAGGAAGAAACAGAACATCTAACTGGTAATTGGTACAAACTTTTGAAAATGAGTTACTCCAAATGCCATTGCAGAAACTGTTTCTCAACCAAAACTAACTGATTTTTTTTTTATTCTCTAGCGTTTGGTTGAAAAAAAAACAGTTTTTGCAACAAAAAACTGAATTTTTTTTGGGCAAAGATTCTTCTTTGACCTTTTGAACGAAGCTCCAGCTATTATTTTCATGTCGAAACATAAGTGTTATCACATTTGATTATTGTGAATTGATGATTTTCTTCTAATGAACTAATTATAGTGCAGAAAATTGGAGCTGGCATATAATTATGTGACATCAAGAACAGAAGGGGCTGGTGAAAGCAGGGAGGAAATTCAGACAGTAAGCTTTTCGAGAGTGATAGTTTTCTTTAATAATTGGGTCCAGAGGATACTGGTTTCTTCTGAAAAGAAAATTAGGGTGGAAGGAGACAAGCATGCGATGGAAATTGCAGGGTCATATTTAGATTGCAGATGTTGGGTAATTTTCAGGTTCTGCTTGGAGGAATCAAAAAAGATGGGTGTTTCATTACACTTCTTAAGGGACTTGTTACGGGTCATCCAGTACATTTCAAGGGATGCATTGATACGTTTGGGTGATGAGCCTACGGTTAATGAAGAATTGGAGTTACATAGCATTGTGCTTGATTGCATATCCACGGTCTTCTCATCTCATGGGGGTATTTCTAATGAAAATCTAGACTTATGGATATCATTGATTAGTGTGGTGCTTGAATTTGTCCAAAAGGTTCTCAATGATAAGCTTGATGGAACGAAGGCGGGTATTTTTGCCAAGCAGTTGTCTTGCTACTTGCTTGAGCCATTTGTTAAGTTTCTAAAGGTCCATCCAACTCGTAAAAATGGTTTCCGCGAGTTTATCGATAAGCTTTTTGAAGATTTGGTGATTTTGTGGGATGCGTTAGATGTTCATGGCTGTGAAAGCAATCTAGAATGGAAAAGAAATCTATCAGTGTTGATAGAAGAAGTTTTGTCACAGGCATTATTCCATCCAACTCATATTGATGGATTTTTAAGCCTCCAAAGTACATCCAAGTATAGGCATTCTGATGATAAAAAATCAAAAGAGGAGAAAACTTTCATAAAAAGTTACCATAGACACTTATTTGATAAGTTGGGGAAGATTATAACTGGGAAGAATGCGTCAGCACTCAGTGGTGCTGGAGAGCTGCTTCGCCTGTTCATTAATTGTATTTATATGAAGAATGGGGTTTTAGTCGGTGCAGAAGCATTTAGACGCCAGAAAGGCAATTCTACTTCCTTTTCCAGGAACTCTTCCAACAGCTCTGCAATTTCAACAAGTCCTCCCTATTATTCTCTGGATGCAGAAGCACGGAAATCAGTTTTTGATTTTTTTGTAGAGATTATGGAACTTTTCTTATCAGAGATTTATACTCACTCACAAGCCAGTGTGGATTCTGAACCTCTGTATGTGGGTGTTAGCACATTAAGATCTATCAATAAGTTGCTTGCAACATGTGTACAGGAAAAGGTATATATACGAACTGAAGATACCTCCGAAGGGGCTTGCTTTAATTTTTTGAAGTTAATTTATGATGCGATCATGTCACTTACTGCCCAAATGAATCGGTTACTACAATCATTTGACTCTTCAGAAGAACGAATACCCGGGCAATTGTTGATTCTAGCAGCCATGGAAATTTTTCTTGCTATTCATTATTTAGTGGATATTGAATATGAGGTTGTTGGGGATGATCTAGAAAAACTATGGGGTACGATACTTGCTCTTACAACCAGTAGTCACTCGCTGATGAACGCTTCAGATCAGCATTTGTTGACTTCAGAGGTACTTAAGCTTGGATGCAGACTGGTTCACCTCTACAGTGAACTTCGACAGGTTTGTGGAGTTTCGTTGATTAATTTGTAGACAGTCACTTTGTATGATGTAGGAATAACTTAAATATTTTAGAAAGGTATGACACTTTGACATAACACCTTAGTTTCATGAACCGCTATCCACCTTCTTCTGCACCCTTTGTGCTAGTGATAATGTGTGAGCTAACTTTTAATATCATGCTTTACTATTGTTTATTTTTTGGGGGATTGAACCATTTTGTGGTACCTTTTTATCCTGAACTTTATAGGTTAACATTGCCATATTCGCACTAAGCAAAGCTGTTAGAGATGTATTATCATCATTCAGAAGCAACGAAGCTTTCAGATCTTCATTGCTCTGTCACTCATTTGCTAATTCTCTGAGCATGTTAGTGTGCTCTCCAGAATTCAGACTTTCCATCAGAAATGCTGTCAAGTCCATTCCTGAGGGCCAAGCAAGTGGATGCATCCGACAGTTGATAGTAGATGTTGCGGAATCTCTGGAATGGATAAAATTTGAATATCAGTTGCCTGCTGAGAGTGAAAGTTGTGGCATGTTTTGCTTTGATCTAAAAACTGAGATTTTGGGGAAATGTTTGATTGAAATGTATACCCTTATTCTCGACTCAATGACTATTACTACCGGTAATAGCAACCTCATTGCTCTTTCCGTGAAAGATTTGATGGCTGTTATTTGCCCTGGTTTGAGTTGCCTGGTCTCTCAAGGTCCAGATGTTCTTAACGTTTTCTTTACTCTGGTAACGGGCAGAGGATTCAGTAAGGCAGCTGCACTTGGGAATGACATTCTCTCAGCATGCTGGATTGTGGTCTTTTTCTTTCGTTTATATATGTCTTGCAGAAGCTTGCAAAGACAAGCCATCAGCCTGATGCCCCCAGATGCATCAAGGAAGATGTCAAGAGCACTTACTGATTCTTTTTCCGCTTATTCTGCGAAGGACTGGTTGGAGAGCACTGGTTGGGAAGACGAAAGTTATTTTTCTTGGGTTGTCCAAACTTCAGCTCCTCTTCCTGCTGTTTTACATATTATTGCTGAGTTTTGTCATCAGAACACTGTTATAGTTTGCTGTCCCCTTATTTATGTATTGAGTGGCATGGCTCTTCAAAGACTAGTTGATTTAAATAGGCAAATGAAGTCCATTGATTACTTGCTTCAGAGGAATAATAATCTAGTCCAGGCTATGTTAGATAATGATGCTGGTCTATCATCATACTCCAAGGATACTAAAAAGTGGAACAAACATGTCTCAACTCTGAGGAAAGAGGCAGCAAACCTCACAGAATTCATGATGAGATATTTCTCATTAGTGACTGAAGATGGGATATATAAGTTCTCAGTTGACCAAGTAAGCAGTAAGAATGCATATCTCAATCATCTGTATGAAACTGAGGTATGGGATCTTGGTACTGGATCTATAGATGAGAAGCTGTTTCCATCTGCTTTGTGGTGGATTATTTGCCAAAATGTTGATATCTGGTGTCCTCATGCTTCTAAAAAAGACTTGAAAAAGTTTCTTTTAGCTTTAATTCAGAATTCCCGTCCTTGTTTAAGCACGAATATGAGTGAGCTCAGGAATTATGTAGAGAAATCTGGCTACATGACAGGAGTCAACCGACATTTGGTCTCAGTGGAACTTCTGAGCAACACCATTCTATATGAACAAAGAGTAAGTTCTTGGGTAGCCTCTACAACACATACATTTAGCTCTGTTTTAGCTTTATTAATGACCATCAAATCTTCATGCATCACATATCACAACTTTGTGAAAGAACCTTGCTATGAAGCCATGTAAAAGTTACTTGTTAATCCCTCAATTAAGAAAATCTCAGCCAAAGAAAGACACGACAAGGAAACAGGTTTATGCTCTTTGGTTCAATGGCAGGTTTCATGGGTATAACTTGAACATTGTGATATATAAACTGAAGTAAAATTTCATCTACTTATAGAAAGACCCACAAAAACACTAAGTTGCTTGGACTCTTCACTTTTGGTGCTGCACCCTTGTTGACATAACAGGGTGTGGGATCCATACCCGATCTACTCAATAGATTTTGAGTACTTTGACTAAAATCAATGGAGAAATTTCGGACAGATTCAATGATTTGTGTAATCAAAACAAAAGCTGGGTGAAATCGAAGAAAATGGACTAACTTGTATATAGAATTTTCTATGTCACTCCTTTTTGTTTTATCTCCTTCCAAGATTTTCCTCTTGATCAATATTTTTCCTTACGTTTTCCACATAATATCTCATAATTTAGGTTTTATAACTCTATTTTTGGATATTTGAATTATTTTTAAAATTTAGATCACGAAGGATCTGACCTCTAGATCTGCACCTGTATCGGACACTTGCACCTGAGTCCGAGCAACTTAGCAGAAACATATTCATATGTGAAATCTACCCTGATATGCTAACTGGACTTATGTGGCAGTTAATGTCTGCTACAATTTGAGACTCAAGTTTGAGTCCTCCTGGAAGCAGGTTTTCATATTATAGTAAGAATGATGTTGCAGGTAGATCACGTTAAGCTTGGTTGCTTAGGTTTTTCTGTGTCAAACTGTCAGTTGCATATGGGACTCAAACTTGAGTATCCCATTGTTGTTGGGGATTTTGGACACTTCTCACATCTGGGTGTATTAGATTGGATAATCCTATTCCACTTACCCCTTGCTAGTTTATCATTTGGGTTATTGTGCTGTCTGGTTGCCTTATTGAGTTCTATTGGGAATGATCGTTCTTGTGGTGTTCTAACTGTATGTTATGATAGCCCATTTGCAGGCACATGGCATCCATATTTTGCCAAATTTTGAAGAAGTCTGTGTCGTCAATATTTTCATATGTTGGAGAAGTTGATCTAAATGGTACACCTGATTGGGAGAATGCTATACACATGCTTGAAAAGTCATCGACTACATTTTTCAGAAGTAATCATCTGCAGGATAATGACTCATTATTGATAGAGCCAATCCATCATTCACTAAATGACATACCTGCTGAACTTTGTGAAAAGGAACTAAGTCCTTTAAACGCTGAAATCACCAGATGCCTGGCATTTCTCAACCTTTTGAGCTGGATACCGAAAGGACATCTTAGTTCAAAATCGTTCTCACGTTATGCAACTAGCATTCTCAATATCGACAGGTAATATCACTTCTTCACCCTTTTGTTGTTCTCATCAGACATTAAATGCCTTTAGCATTAGCTGTTGGAAAGTTTTTAGATATTGACATGACAACTTCAAGCTAGTAATTCAAACTGTAATGTTGGTTTGCTAAAAAGTCTGTAATGTTTCAGGCTCGTGGTCGGCTGCCTGTTTGATCAGCATGGGTCAGTAGCTTTATGCAGCCGTTATGAGCTCTTGAGGTTGCTTGTGACCTGCCGGAGAACCTTTAAAAATCTGTTAATGGCATCATGCGAAGGGAAGAAAGGTCATCAATCCTTGATAGCTTGCTTGTTGTCAGAGAACTCTCCTGTTTTTTGGCTTCTGAAGTCATTGTCTACAGTAACTGGTTTTCTGAGTGCGATTTCTCAAGAGACTTCTCCTCAATTGAAACATATGATTTTCTCGTTGATGGATCACACATCTTTCATCCTTTTGACTCTGTTCAAAGATCAATTTGAAGCCATTTTTGCTTTGACTGCTGGGAAGTCTTATGGAGGAGCTATCAGTTCTGCTGATGGCCACGAAGAGACTGTTCTCAGAGAAAATGGTCCGCGTTCAGATTTTTCTGATAACAACAATGCATGGAGAAGTGTTTCATCTGTAGCTGGCACCTTAACGAGACATGCACAGGAATTGCTGGACTCCCTAAATCTAGCGGTTGTTAATCGAAAAATGGGTGATCTAGCTTGGCTTCAGGAAATGGATAAAGTCTCACCTGTGGTCTCTTGCTTTCAGGGTTTCTTATGTGGTCTAGTTTCTGCAATGGACAGTTTGGATATTAAAAGTAGCAGTGCTCTTCTAGAATCAACAAGCCGCAACCTTAAAATGAAACCATGTATAGAGACATGTGCAGACTTGTTAAACTCCATTTTGCATTTGTTATTTCTTCAGGGTGATCAATGCCCTCAAGGTTTGCCTAGTACCCACACTTCTGTTGAGACAGAATGTTGCAATGAACTATTGGCAGCGGGAACTTACCAATCTAGGGACTCTGCTGATGAGGCTAATAATGTGAATAAGGAAGAACACTATTCTGGTTCCGCTGACTCATTACAGTCTAATGACAGTAAGAATGACTTGCAAAAGTTTGGAGGTATTGAGTCTCTTTTGGCCAATGTGGACTTTGAACAACAATATTTGAGAAAATCTTTACTGCAAGAACTTTCCAAAGGAGAAAATCTTGAAGCAGCATTTTGTCTGAAGCATATTTTTGGTGCTTCTTCAGCTATTCTAAAATTTTCGTTGCATACCAAGTCTACTTCCTTGCCGAAGAATCTTCTTCCCACACTAATCCGTGTCTCTCATGTTTTGCTTTCTGAGTTTGCCAGCCACAGTGGGTCACTTGAACAGTTCTCTTTTATTTGGTTAGATGGTGTTGCGAAGTTCATTGGAGAGCTGGGAAAAATATTTCCGCTGCTTAATCCTTTGTCTTCTAGAGATTTATTTGTCAAGCACATAGACTTGCATTTGAGGGCCATGGGGAAGTGCATATCTTTACAGGGGAAGGAAGCTACTCTAGCATCACGAGAGATAGAATCAAGTACCAAGATGCTAAGTGGTCTGCCAGAACATGACCTATCCAACTCTCATTGGCTAAACCACTTGGATGAGTTAAAATCCAGATTGAGGATGTCATTCACGAATTTTGTCAGCAGAGCTTCTGAATTGCATTTATTGTCTGCTATTCAGGCTATTGAGAGAGCATTAGTTGGTGTGCGGGAACACTGCAGTATTAACTATGAAGTAACTATTGGAAGTTCACATGGAGCAAAGGTCTCTGCTTATGTTGCTGCAGGCATTGATTGCTTGGATTTGATTCTTGAATCTGTGTCAGGTAATATTTTATTTCCAAGGTTTACTTTCAAGTACTAAGCTTGCGTTTGGACATGCGATATGAAGTCATAATTTCAAATCAGTGTTTGGACATGTGATTTGAGATCATGATTTCAAATCCCAAATTCTCCAAAAAGCTCAAATCATGATTTCAACTTTCGTAAATGTAAAACTTGACCCATAAGTTCATATTTTGTAAAAAAAAAAAAAGGGACCCATCATTTTAAATTTTGCAAAAAAAAGACTCATGTTCGGCGTGAAAAGATTATTCGTACCATGTGAAATTATTAGATTAAAGAATAACTAGTTACTACTATTGTTGACAAGTGAATCTTTATAAAATTATGTCTATTTGCAAGTTTATATTCACAAACACTTGTTTATAAAAGGAACATGGATTATATGTGATTTATCAATGTGGCGCCTTTTGATATTCTGATATCTTGATATCAATGTGGCGCCTTTTGATATTGCAATAAAATCTTTTATTTGTTCAATTTGGTAAGATTGCGTAAGAATTGGGGAAATTTTGATAGTTATCACAACTTGTGTGGTTTTCATGTTAATAAAAAAAATACAACTGAAGAAATCTAAATTGCATGTCCATAAAACTTCAACTTCATATCAATTTGATTTCATATCATGATTTCATATCGCATGTCCAAACGGGCCTTAAGAGAAAAATGCAAGATAGGTACCACAACGTTTATGTCAAAATTATTTTCTTTAATTTGGACTCCACAAATAATTAGCATTTTTTTCCTCACAGATATTACATTATTTTGTCCGGATAAGAGAGAAATTAAGCTCTTTGGATTGCAAGAAAGATCAAGAGCTGATGTATTTATATTTCAGTTTTAACCTTGTGAAGGATAAGAAAACACTGGTTCTTGTCATCTTGTCGACATGAAATTAACTGAATAGCTCTAATAATCAGATGCTCATTATGCTATTACTAATGGTTTGGATGTGAAAAAAAAATCCAAATGGTTTGAATGGATATGTTTGAGTAGAGGAATCTTAGTAGCTTAGTTGGTTGACTACCTGAACTCCCACCTTGTTGGTGAGGGTTCGATTCCCCATATTGTAATTCCCTCCCCCATTTCCCCCCTTCCCCCACCCCAATTTTTTTTTTCAAAAAAGGATATGTTTGAGTAAGAGCGAGTAGGGCTGTTTAAATAGTTTTTAATTCCTCAGATGTTGCATTACATGAAATATGAAAGCTCTGGTTTGGACAGATGAGTAACTTAAGTCATAAATCACTAGAGGAACACGTTGAGTGGAGGGGAGAAAATAGCATAGTCTCCCTGAAAAAGGGAGACTTTTGATTCTTTTTGTCCACGATTTCTCATTTTTTCTCAAAGGATCTTTTGACTGGGAGGTTGTTACTTTTCAGAACACAAAACTAATCAAAAGGAACAATAATTGCCTTGGCTTTGCTCATGACATGTAAAGAGACTAAGATGACATCAGTTTAGGAACTTATTAACATGTCTTCAGAGGCAAAGTAGTACTTGCAAATATCTCTATCTATGTGTGAGCTCTTTTTGGAAGCTGTGATGTTTTTCATTTGTTTGTTGGATGGTCTAGGAAGCTTTGTTCTTCATATTAAGTTGCAAAAAATCCTGATACTGTTGCCCTATACTTATGTTTTTCAGATTTGTGCGTAACTTGCAGTTTCGTATCTCCTTTGTCTTTTTTATAGGACGTAAGAAGTTGGCTGTGGTCAAAAGGCATATCCAGAACTTAGTATCGTCTCTACTCAATGTAGTCCTGCACTTGCAAGGCCCCAGGATATTTTTCAGAAATCATAAGTTCAGGAAAGATTTTGCTGAACCCGACCCTGGCTCTGTCTGTCTTATGTGCATTTCAGTGCTGACAAAAATTTCTGCCAAACACACTTTCTTCCAATTGGAAGCATGCCATGTTGGGCAGTTATTGCATCTGCCTGCTACAATATTTCAGAGTGCTTTTCAGCTTTGGACATCCAAAGTTCCGCTTTGTTCTAATTATACAGGAGGCTTGACTTTCGGAGAAACCGAGGTTCCTGGAAGCGAAAGAAGTGTCGTGGATAGAGAATTCTGGATAAAGCTATATGCTGCATGCTGCCGAATGCTGTGTACTGTTCTAAAGCATCACAGAAGGTTTGCTACCTCCTTTGTTCTTGTTTCCTTCAAACTAGAAATATTTGTGGCCTATTCCCTTATGTTGTTCACAGTGCAATTTATGATGATTCCTGGGGAACTTCAAAAGAGATAGAGAAACATTATAGATGTGTGGATGTTGAGCAAATTTTCCCTTATAAGTCCATGATCTATTATCTTGGTTTTCGCAATATGTAGTGAAACACGGCGCTGCATCGCGCTTCTGGAAGATTCAGTTGGCAAACTTCTCAATTGTTTGGAGATGGTATGCACTAGTCCAGTTGGAAGAGATTATTTTGGATGGGAAGTTCAAGGAGGAGTAAAATGCGCCAGTTTTCTTCGAAGGGTGTATGAAGAGGTAAAGTTACTTCTACATTATACTCTCACCTCAATAATGGAATTTTCAATTACTCAAATGTTGGGATAACATGATCTAAATACTTCCTTCCTGCATCATTTATAGTTGCCTTTTGCTCTTCTGAAAAATCGGAGTAAAAGACAGATGGCTTTCGGGCTTTACAGGTTGCTTCTGGATACTTAGGCTTAGGCTCATGACTGCTATATGATTCGAAATTCATGACCCTGCCTAAAGTTGAATGTACTATAAAAAGTGCTCTATTTGGATGAACTTGCCTTGAGCTTCATCCTTATTTTTGGACTTTGAACATGTTAGTTCTAAGCTTTGATTTAGTTATAGTCAGTTCTGAGGTGGTTGTTCCCATTCATGACTAGGTTTGTACTGAATTTCTTTTATATCCGTTTACTTGCTTGGTAGTTAGTATTGAAAGTCATTAATAAAATTTCCATTAGTTATCAAAAGAGAAGTTCTGAGATTGTTGAAACTAGAAAACATAGGAGGCATGTTATTGGTCCACCTTTTGATTTAAAGATAATTTGACAACGTCGGTTTCTTGTCTCAATTACATTGTTAGAAGGGTACTAGTGCAAGTTTCAATTTTGGGTCATCAATGCATTAGTTGCGTTCACTGTTTGTCCATTCACATAAATCCAAGAGGTTTCTTTCTTATGTCTTTCATACAATGACTGTCCCCTTTTTATATTGCAGATTAGGCAGCACAAAGATGTCTACGGTGACAATTGTTTTCAATTTCTATCTTGCTACATATGGTTTTACTGTGGATATGGTCGGCTTAGAAATGGAATCATCCGGTAATTTTTTGTTGTATTCACTTTTGATTTCATGTTAGAGGCACAGTGTGATTTGCATTTTGATTCCTGTTCTCCAATCTTAATGACTTTTTTTTTTTACTCGGAAGGGAAATTGACGAAGCTTTAAGACCTGGTGTCTATGCTTTAATAGATGCTTGTTCAGAAGATGATCTTCAACGTCTCCACACAGTATTTGGAGGTGAGCAATCTCAACCTGTTCTGAAGTTTGAAAGAATATTAAGCTATTAGTTGCCTCACTATTTTAATCTTTTTATTTTTATAGAGGGACCCTGCAGAAATACCCTTGCTACTTTGCAACATGATTACAAGATCCATTTCCAGTATGGAGGAAAAGTGTGATTGATCATCATAACTACTTTTATTGGCAAAGTCTCTTTGTGGAGGATCCCGTATCACTACTGCTTTTGCGGGCAAGTCTTCATTGTGAAGGAAAAGGATAAGACTAGCAGAGTATTGTTGTCAATGAAGCAACCTCGACATTGCTACATTGCTCACAGGGTTAAAGGCTCGCAGCAGGGGTGTTCACCTGCAGCCCGTTTTAACAGCAATCAGAAACGCCCCTCTTGATCCATTCTTCAAGACGTACGGGTGAAGGCTAATCAAAGAATGGGAAATTTGACATTGGTTCCTTGGGGACATGCTTGTGCTCTGTTGCTAAAATGTTGTAGCAAACTGTATACACACGCCCTTCATCAAAAGCTGAGACTCAATTCTGTACAAAAGAAATTTTGCTGAGCTTCGAGCCTTGGGAGTTCCTGTGTACCGGTATGAGTAGAAGTATTGCATCTCTTTTTAATTATGTGATTGATTTGATATCTCTTGCCAATGGTTTGTAACTCGAGGGACAATAGACCTTTTTGTAAGCACATAAAATTTAATTGAAAAATTTTCAAGTTCAATTATATGTATGGATCCAATTTTATTTGGCCGAAGTGCACAAATACCTAATTTTGGGATTGTCATTTGATTTTGGTGCCCATTATTTTTTTATGCAAGTTTATTTGCTTTGGGAACAACTTTAGACGTCCGCATTTGAAGATGAAAATTGTGAAGGCCAAACATCTGATTTTTTGCCTGAAGATTGGTATGGCTTGTCAAGGCTAATTTTAGACAATTTTTTTTTACTGAAGTTGTTGATTTGATAAAGTTAAACAAATTGAGTATGTTAATTTATTTGAGAAACTTAAATACACATATTATACTCACAATCTGAACAAATAATTTTTTTTTTCTTTATTTGTTTTGCGATTACAATTTACTTTTTTCATACTCACAAAAATTTATTGCAAACACTGCCCATCTGTCCTGGTCTCACTTAAATTTCAGACTTCTGTCAGTTTAAGGTTCCAACTTGTCAAGTATGCCAAATCCATACTTCATACACTACATGTCTACATCCTTGCCATTAAACCAAGTATAACTTATACTAGGTAGTCAGTCAGCTTTGCGCCAACTTGTTGAAATATAATTAACGTTTGCAAAGTAGTTTAAAAATAGTTAGTTCTCCATTATACCACTTCCCTATTGTTTTTGTGTGGCTATGCAACTATATGTTTACCACTCTGGTGGTGGTGGTGATACTCTTGAGATAAAACCATGCTGTGCACTGCACTGGGACTCTGGGATACACCATACCTTGTATCAGAGTAATAAGGGTAGGTTGGCCCAAGTTATGGTACAGACAGTTCAATCTTATCATTTTTTACCACTTTACAATCATGCTTCCCTTTTTTTTCTTCTTTGATTGGACTCATTTGAGGGGCAGAAAGACAGGATAAATAAGAAAAGAAGAGTAAACACGACGGGGAAGATACATATAAGCAGCAAGATCAAGATTGTGTTACCCCACGGACAATTCTCTAGCACTTAGTTTACAAAACAGAATTGTTATGACAAGCCTCCAGAAACTGAGTCTCCAAAAGAAACACACTTGTTGTTTTACAAGGGTGGCATCAGAATATGTGCTTTTAAGCACTGAGCTAAGGTGCCTTCAGACATCTGAAATCAAATCGCAGTTCCAAGAAGAAGAAAATGTACTCATTGACCATACTTCTCACAATCCACAGTCATCAATGGGGAAAGGGAGTGGGGGTGTTGGGAGGGGTCAAGTAACTTCGACGAGCTTTGGTATAATTAAGTGTCAAGGAACATGCAACACATCCAAATCCCGCTATAAAAAAATGTACACCCTGAAGCTCCACATTTTGCTATCACTGTGTTATTAAAGTGAGATGGATGAAAAACAAGTTATACAGGACGAGTTGGAAAGTTACCAAAATTCCACTAGACAAAACTCATTCATAAATTGGCCATCTGATGCTTCCAGCACTGGCATTTCTCTAAGCCATTTATTTCCACGACTACAACCCATGACAAATGATCAAGCAGCTACCTTCTTGGATGTTACAGAATTAATAATGGTGGCAAACTCAGGACCCTGACACATAGAATATTAATGTTACTGAGAGTGTCCTAAAGCTCACCTTTAAATTTTCAAAAAAAGTTAATTCCAATGGAGAATTTCTACTTTGATAAATGATGCAGCGACAAGAAGTTATAAATATCCAGTCCAGAGGAGTTTGTTTAGTACACAGTTAATGAAACTGATTGAGATGTGTATTTTCTTACTCTATCTCCATGTAAATTTCTAAGATACAACCACCACCTATGGCTGATTACTTCTATCATCTTTTTGTGAGAACCAAAATAAATTTCCGAGGGCTAGTTGACACATGATTGTAACTTGGTGGATAATGGATTGTCCCTTTACCCGTCTCCACTTACATACCGGGCTTAGTCCATGGCAGAGTCGAACTCATGACATGAGTCTAACCCACGCGTCATGCACTGTGCTCTTACCATTGAACCGAAGCCCTTGGGACATTGCTTTTGTCATACTCCCTCAAACTACCAATGATCTTCACATTAAAATCCACATATCACTAGAGTTCTTTCCAACCAACTTAGGCTCTGCAGAGGGTTTGCAGTAGTTTCCCCGAAACCAAAGAATTTTTAGTGTCCAAGACAAAGGTAGGTCCACTTATAGTCACGATGAGTTCTATACAATTCATGGTGAACAATATTTTCTAGATATGATGTTCTCTGGGGAAGCCATAAATTCTAGGTCAGCTCAAACTCAACAACTTATCCATGTGCTAATTCTTGTAATTTTGGTCCAGGACACAGTTCTTGCAAGTTATAATCATTTCTGCTGATCCCAAATATTTTACGGATACATTCCACATGCTACAGGCAAAGAGGAAACTATAAAATATTTGCCAGCCAAAATGCACGCACTTAGCAATTAAAAGATTACCTTTAAAGAAGCACCCCCCACAAGAAAGCCATCAATATCTTCTTTCTTCGCTAGGTCAGAAGAGTTGCCTCCATTCACAGAGCCTGTCAAAATTTTATAGTTTAGGAACCATTCTAATTACAATTCAGCCTCACAATAAATCTAGGCACATCAACAGCTAAGAAGGTGCAAACAGGATTTGAAGCACAAAAGAAAGCCCTTTCAAGAGATGGACAGGTAGGATATGGGTAGTTTAACAATGCGTCAAATCCCTTAGCTGACCCAAAAAAAGAAAGAAGAATTCCTCAAAAGACAACCAAATAAGAATTCAACAAAAAGAATTGCAGGTTTGCTTACCCATCTTGTAATCCCCTTCCCTTTCCCCCTTTCCCATTCCCCCAATGTATAAAAAAACATAAAGAATTGTTGACTACTGTAATTTTGACACTCTAAGGCTCAAGACAACCCAAGCGGAAGAGGGGAACTTTTACAATATCTAGTTGACATATCGATAACAAACCACAACATGGTTGAAATCTGTAACTTTTAACAACTCATAAAACTTCAATTCTCATGCATGAAACATGGAAGAGGAGAAGTTATTTTATACATGAATTCAGCACTCAAATTCATTACCTCCATATATGATGCGTGTTTTAGAAGAAACTTCTGCAGAAACATTCTTAGTTAGCCAATCACGAACAGCTGCATGGACCTCCTGAGCCTGCTCAGGTGTTGCCACTTTACCAGTTCCAATAGCCCATACAGGCTCATATGCGATGACAACATCATCCCAACTTGGTAAAGCATCTGCACACACAGAAATTGTCAATCGAACAGATCTAAGAAAGATAAAAGCTTTCACATGTAAAACTTTTAGCATAAAGGAGAAAAAATCATTAAGCCAAGTCAATGGATATAAATGATTATCCCATCCCTGCCCCCAGTGAGTAATCTTTGCTTTTTAATAGAACATCATATACATATATAGGTCTCATGAATATGAGATGAAAGATTCTGCAAGAAAGACTATATCCAACATAATCAGCAAAATCTCACCGGCAAAAGCCTTCAACTGCTTGAAACATACATCAAAAGTTTTTCCAGCTTCTCTTTCTTCCAATAGCTCTCCAATACAGGCTATAACTCCAACATTCTGGCTCAAGGCATAAGCAGCCTTCTTCCCAATAAACTGCACGAGAGAATGGCCCAGTCAAGTCCTTAGCAAACAGCTCAACGCACAACGAAGTATCATCAAGACCCGGCAAATGCTTTACTTCATTTCACTTGTGACAAATTGCTTAGTTTTCCATAAAATTCACAAATCAAATAGTTCTTGCAAAGCCTTACTTCATCATTTTCTCCAATTACATGTCTCCGCTCAGAATGACCAAGAATGACCCACTTGCAGCCAAGATCTTTCAACTGTTCCACGCTACAGATGTTAAACAAAACATATTACAAATTGAAGATAAGTTACACTAACAGGAGAGTAATTGGTCCTACACTTGATCTATGACATATTTTGAAGTCATATACAATGAGCAATGAAGAAATGACGGTCTCTGCCATCCATTACCTAATGAATTGCCCTTTTAATAGGATTCACAAAGTGGAGTTCAACTTTAAGGTTGGATTCCACATCTAATTGGCGGAAAAAAGCACTGGTTTATATTTTAATGGAGATGTGGCCTTGTAGGGCAATCAGATAACAGATTCCCTTTTATTCAATATCTTGACTATATAGTGATGATACTGTTTATGAAATATGCATATAATAGTGGATTTCGTTGTACTAAATTCACTACCCATTATGATTTTCTTTTCCTTGATGAAGGAGGGGGGGAGGGGGGCAATTAAGTTCAAAGTCATGGCTCGATTTGACCTGAAATCCCACACTTGAGAACAAAAATTCCTACTGATAATTTGGATAGGGCATGGACCTCTCAAAGATGCCTTACCTGAAACTTGGAGTCAACAGAATAAGCTTTGGAAGAGTTCTGAATAATTGGGAAATCAATAGGCTTCAGATTTCTCCAGAACACTGATGCAATTTCATGGTAGTATTGATCAAGAAGAAAGACTGACATGGCTAAGGCACAGCTACGCTGTCAAATTTTCATACACAGCCTTAAACACTGGATAGCAGGCTGGTACTAAGCACTGGAAACACCTCTGGGAGGTGAAAATACCCATCAAAGTGGCATTCTTTACTTGATGTAGTAAAATTTCAGCTTGTATTTGGTGGACTGTTTGAAAGAAAGAAAATCAAGATGTTTGGAAGATACAGTCAGGCTTGTCCAGAAGATTGAGATGACTTCTATGCTTTTGCTTCATTTTTGGTGTAAAGAAGAATTACTGTAAGTAGATTCATTGTTAGATATCCTAGAACCCTTGCAAGAAGAACAAGGGTACACTTTTTCTCCTTTTGAATCGTAGGTACGGATCTTAGTACAGCTTTTTCTGCTAAAGTTGTTACCTTTTTCCAAAAAAAGATAACCATAACCACAGAGAAAACGCAAAGAGAAACTTCTGATCCCAACTACCATGTCATGCAGGCCCTATTAGTGAAAATATAGTTAACAATCTCTTATTAAGATTAGAAGAGAAATATTGGTTGCACCTTGCAAGGACCCAAACCAATTAAAACTATGCCAAAAATCAGGTTAAGAAAGAATAAACTTGTACAGATTCGTTAGCCATCTTCTCACTCCTTTAATGGGGCAATATCCCCTTGTAGTTTGGAAGTAAGAAAGCTATTGAACTCCTATCTTTATCAGGATTCAAATACCCAAAGAACTGAAAATGCTGGGTGATTACTTCCATTTGCCTAAGCCTTTGTGAGTAAAGTTACCGGATACATATGGGAAGTAGCAGGTAACAGGTAGAATAGTCAGAGGTGTGCCTTTGCTAACCCGGACAGCATCATTCTAAAAGAAAAATAAGTAAATTTTGGTCTGGATATTCAGAAAGGCTGCAAATAAACAGTTGAAAATAGACTACGTTGAATTCCCATAAATCATCATACAATGAAATACATAGCGATTCTGGCACATTAATTGATTTTAATTTATCTTATATGTGAGCTTAACCTGATTTCACCCGTGAAAGCTCCACCTTTGCCAGTCCAACAATTCTGAGCAGAAATCTCGATTCTATCAGTTAGTGAACTCTTTACTTGATCAATGTACAGAAAGGGAGGTGCTACAACCACATCTGCAGAGTTGCCAAGAAAAATATATTATTTTGTGTTAGAAACTGATTCAGAAGATAAAATCATTATATCTATGCTAGAAACTAATAACATTTTCAGCATTCTAGATTAATCGACCAATGAAGATGAAAACAAATCAATATAATAGGTGAAGCAAGTGCCTTCTTTATATATGGATATGATATCACAAAGCCAAAACCAATACAGTGCATACTCAGGGAGAACTGGGCTATCAGCACAAAACATTCTGAAACTTTGGACATGGACAATTCAATTACATATACTGGCATTACATCTTTATTGGTACTACAGAGTCAAAATTGGGAAGCAAAGCAAGGAGAGCGAGAATGAGAGTAGAGTAGGAAGAACAACGGAGTTATATAAAATGCAGCAGACCTGCAAACAAGAACCAGAAGAAGAAACCCCTTAACAGAAGCGTCATCTCAATGCTTGAATAATCAACTATCCTCGTTAAATTTTTAAATACCACTATCAACCAGACGAGGAAAGAATCATTTCGTATTTCAAATACAAGAATAAACGGAAAAAAAGAGCACGGTGTTATCCACGACAAAAAACAAGATATCAGCCTTGAACAGAACTATGAAAGGGATATGCACAATAAACTATTCTGAATGTAGAGTGAGAGATAGTAGAGGTCAAACAAAGTGGCAAATTATTACAAGCTTACAAAGGTCAATCAAAATCAAAATCTGAATAAGGTAAAAAGTCATTAAGAAAGCTTCACAGAGCTGCGCATACAACTTGATCCTATCGAATTGAACAACATTGAAGAACTCACCAACATCTGACTCGAGCTTCGCGCTGTTCAGATCAGATACAAGCTTGCTTATGGAGTCCTTTGTTCCATTCTGTAAAAAACATGACAAAGTTACGAAGACAAAAAAACATGGGGGAAATAAACGCCACCACCCATAATGAAAAAGAGGAGTTTCAAATTTCAATTACATAACTAGACAAGAGGACATAAGATGTAATACTTACACATTTCCAATTGCCACCAACAAAGAACTGCAAACAATAACAAATCTATAATCAGACATCCAATAGGAAAAGGGCGATAATTGAAAGATCAAATGTATTACAAGAGGCCTAGAAAATTTGTGAAAGCTACCATAATGCATTTTAGGGGCAAATTCTAGTGTCATGGAAAATCTAACACATGTTGCATTGGATGCTTGTTAATAAAGAAGAACCCAACCAGCCTAATCCAGTGTGCTAAGGTGGGAACTTGAAGTAGTCCCATAAACAAGAAAGGGGGCTCAAATAGAGTAGAATAAATATAGAGGATTCACGTAGTAAACCCCAACTAGTTTGGATTGAAGAGATAGTTGAAAACAAGGCAATAACTTGTTAATCCAATTGCTATTTCTAATTTGCTGTTTATTCAGTAAAAGTGGTTCAATACACTCATTTACAAGTAACTTGTAATGAACAAGCAATCCAAACTCATCAATTCAAAGCCTTTTTTCATCCTCAGACAATTCAATTCACAAACTGACCAAATCTACTAAGCCAACCATATAATCTAAAAGTTGTAAAAAGAAGACATTTTCAATTTATTTAGTTAAACCTTACCTTGCCGGAGCCGGCCATGGAGACGACGGGTCTGCAACCTTTGTGAGACGGCGAAAGGCGTAAGTGAGAGTCAACATTTTGGAAAACAGAGTGAGTATTGTCAAGCTTGAAATTAGAAGATGGACGGAGACCGGAGAAGTGTGGTGGAGAAGAAAAGGAAATGGCGGATTTAGGACCAGAAAGTTGAGAAGCTAAAGAAGTTGCCATTTCCGAAACTGAAGATATTTGTAATGGCAGCTTCGCTTATCTATCTGCTTCTTCTGTTAATTATTGGGAACATCTATTTGTGTTATCCATGTGTTATAAATGAATTACTTACATTCATTGTACATATTTCCCAGGTTCTACGTATTTTGAATGAATTTTGGAGTAATTTTTCAACCTATAAATAGAGTTGTTCTTTTATCATTATAATTTGTGGTATATTGTTTATGTTTTATAAGAGAAAAAATATATATTAAGACATAAATTTAAAAATAAAATAATCAAAACACTCTTTCTAATTAATGATTTTCTTAAAAGGTGGTAAAATACTCATATCTTAGAGAGGGTTATTGCATGTAAAGCTTGGTGCACAGTTGTGGTTAAAAATGATTCTTATAGAATGGAAGGATATGTCATTTTCTAAGGCCACAAATTGATGGCTGCTTTAATCTCTTTTACACGAAGAAGAATATCTTTTGGCAGGGACAAGATAACATTGAACTTCCTCCTCTATTGGACACCTCTTGATATCTTAAAGTGGTAGTGGATTTTTAAGGATCTGTGGTGGAAAA
Source organism: Solanum appendiculatum (assembly GCA_018342035.1). Lineage (NCBI taxonomy): Eukaryota > Viridiplantae > Streptophyta > Magnoliopsida > Solanales > Solanaceae > Solanum > Solanum appendiculatum. The sequence continues at coordinate 123,108 of JAGDQO010001637.1, forward strand.
TCTTACTAATTGTAGTTGCCTATGAAGTCTTATCCATCACTTAAACCATTGGAACCACCAAATATTGCAAGCATTATGAAGGAACTTACCCATGCTAACTTGCTAAGCACTAATTCTCCTAGACAAAAATATGAAACTCAACCAATCGTATTATTAGGGATCGTTTGGTAGCCGAATAGAGTTATGCATAGTCATGTGGGTAATAGTTATATATGTATTAGCTATGCAGAATTTAGTTATACATGTATTAGTTATGCATGGTTCAGTCATGCAAAGTTTAGTTATACATGTATTAGTTATGTAGGAATTAGTTATGCATGGTTTAGTTATGTAGGTATTAGTTATGCAGAATTGAGTTATGTAGAGATTATAATATATTATTGAGCTAATTTTTATTTCTTAATTCCAAAAAATAATTAGTGAGCTAATATATATTATAACCATTAAAATAACCAACTATATAAATTATAAATAACACATTAAAATTAAATAAATACCAATAGCTAAAAACAATAAAGTAAATAACAAATAACTAAAAGTAATTAAGTAATTTGTATTCAATATGAATAAACAATTTAGCAATAGGTAGTTTAAATTAAAATAAATAAAAAATAACTAAAAAAATTAAAATGTGTATTGGTAGCGCGTTGTAGAGAAACTATGCAAAGAAATTAATTAGAATTAATAGTCACGGTCTTACCACCAAAGAAAACAATTAACAAGAATTTAAGGAAAGAAACTAGAAGTAATTAAGCAATTAAGAAAACAAAAAATCCAAAGCAAAAAAACTCATAGTGCTTTTTTTAAACATGTATTAATTATTTGATTTGTTATAAATTAATATATATTTAAAAGTAAATTGATAGGGGCAAATATGTAATTTACTATTTTAATACATGTATAACTAATACACACATAACTTATTCCACCTTCTATCTCGCATAAATTATACATAGATTCCCTCATAAGTTATACAAGTATTAATTATGTAGGATTACAAAAAATGCAACCAAACACCATATAAAATTAATACATGAATAATTTTTATACAACATTTGAAAAGCTATCAACCAAACATTGTATAAAATTAATACATGAATAACTTTTATACAATGTTTGGAAACTCACCAACCAAACGTTGTATAAAATTAATACATGAATAACTTTGATCCTATTTACAAACCAAACATGATATAAAAATAAGTTATTCATGTATTAGAGGTAGCTTAAACCAGCTACCAAAGGACTCCTTAGTACACATAAAAGAGCTTAGTGGGGGCTGAACCACAAGCATACCCTATAGTGCACTTAATCGATTTGGAATTTCTACATTGCAAAATTCAGCTAAGTAGATAACCTGAATAGAGTGTTATACGAAGGTCTTTTGTTTGTGTCGTGGGAATCAAACTTCGTTCCTAAAGCAATTATTATGTTGACTTACACTACAATCTGAATTAGACTTTCATAAATATTAATAAAATTTTATGATAAAGAAAGTGGTAATGAGACTTCAATCACTTCTAAATATTGATATTTGCAAATTAGCCACCCACAAAGGACGCTATGCAAGGATCTACATAAAGATTTCATTAAAAATGTTGATAAAAATGAATATCATAATAAAAACTATAAATAAAAAGATCTATGAGGGGGATGGAGTCTTGTGTACATGTTATGGAAGGCTAGGTCATATATTGCGGAATTGCACACATCTCACTAAGACAATCCCAAATGAATAGAAACCCTCAACATTCAGTAAAGAGACGCCAAAGAAAGCATGGCAAACTGCCTCCTTCCCAAAAAAGAATAGTCTGAGCCAGCCACAGGGGCACCCTCCAAAAACAGACAAGGCACCAAAAATGCACATCTAGACACATAAAAATGTTTGATACGCTCTCCAATAAGTTTCTTGAACCTAATATCCATGATGCTAATAATCAAACTACCAACATTGCTAATCACCAAATGATCAATGATAGCCGGAAAATCACTCTGAGTAGTGAGGCTAGAATAGAGAAACGAAAATTCAAAAATGAAACTGGGTTAGTGATCCGAAATGATGAAAAGACGAGTATTGAGCAACCCAAAAACACACCCTAAAAGTCTACAGACCATGAAAAGAAAATTAAAGGCGAGATAACAAAAAATAATTCCTGAATCCTGTCTTCAGCAAACCCCAAATTTCAAGAAGGATATATTAAATCCCCAAGAGATTGCACACTAAATGTTAGGGGGGCCAAGTGGCGCCTCTCTTTCCACACACCTACGATCTTTTTGAGGCCACTCTCATGTAAGCCTCTGTCACTATAACTCCAATCAAAGTAACTTTTACTTTGCAAAAAATAATCATAACACCGAATCAATTAAAGTAATCATGATCGTCTCATCAACTTACTTCGCCGATAACACCCATAAAAGATATACCAAAAGCATCTTCCACCTCCACTACCATCAACAAATCAACCAAACTCTTCCCAACAACCATTGAATGAGCCTTTGGTGTAAGAGACCTCAAAAAAGAAAAAAAAAATATATATATATATATATTATAATTTTTAATTTTGGCCTACATATTTTAAAAATCACTTTAACCATATTCTTTGAGTCTAGCTTCAAACTACTTTCAAGTCTCCCATTTAAGAATATTTTTTGAATACAATTTTTTAAGAAAGTCGTATCATATTCTTCCAAATCACTCTTGAATTTTCACTAAATTATTTCATAGTGAAATATTAAAATATAATATGTGAATTGAAGCAACTAAACAAAGACAATCAAGATAAAACGATAAAAAACAAAGGGAAAAATCCCTTCATATTTACAATATAGAAACAAAATTAATCTAGTAATAGTATGTTATGATATCACATTTTTCTCCGACTACAACAACAACAATATATCTACTGTATTCTCACAAGAGATGTTTGATGATAAAAAAAATCTAAATAAAATTAGTGGAGTAAAACAAAATTTTAATAAGAGACCTCAAGTATATACATAGTTGTATATTTTACATAATTATTTTAATTTTGATCAATACTTTTCACTCAAAAACCTTGAGTTCTTGATAAACATCAATATGCCCCCAAAAAATGTTAATATAAAATTAATACTAAACAAAATACTTATAAAGATTATGAAAACCTGCAATTCAAGAGAAAAAAAATTGATATTTAATTGAGAAAAAAAGAGAGAAACGTCTATAGAGAGATATACCTTATTAAATAAATATTATTCAGACTCTCATATAGATTTGATTCAATTAGATCTTTTTAGATCCATTAAGAAATTTTATTTAAAAAGAAATAAATGAACTAATTTGAATGATTAAAATCTGAATTTAAAAATCAAATATAATTAATAGATTACATCTGAATGATTAAGATTTAGACATTTATTAAGTATAAACAAATACACATCTTAATATTCAAATGTGTATTTAGGTTCGTACATTTTAGTCTTAATAGGAAAAAATGAGGGGTAATTTTTTTATATATATTTTAAAGAATACACTACCTAATTTTTTCCATTAAAAAAACGTTGGTTAATAGCAATGGGCCCCCGTTTGGTTTACTTTGGATATCCGTATTTCCTAACACGAGGGATTCACTTCCTATTCCTCTGTTTTACCGTCGCCCCTAAAAAGACAAAAACTGCTGGTTTTGCTGGGCTTTTTTGGCCCCTCTTAGCTCAGCTCTACATTTCTGGTACCTCTCCCGTCTTCATCTTCGATCTACAATGTCAATTAGGGTTTTCTCTGTTTTCCTCGCTCTCATACTCTTCTCTGCACCATTTCTTCAAGGTTCGTTTTCTCAGATCCAGATCTCTCCTTTGTATATATAATATATAATATCTATACTTCTTACATGCAATAATCTGTTATGTGATCTTTGAAATTGAGATTCAATTCGATGCAATCGACGTTTCTATTTACTGTTAAAAGTTGAGATGCACTAGATATCCGAGATCACTGGCAAATATCAGCCTCTTGCTGTTTGTTTTTGAAATTTTTTTATGTATTTGTTTCGTAGTTGATGTGGTGTTGGATGTGAATATGTGATTTGTCAATGTGTGTTTTTATTGGAGATACTGAATGCTTAGGCTACATACCTTGATATTTTTCGCTATCTGGAAACGGAAGTTAATGCAAAATTTAGTCGTTGGAAATGGTAGTCAGGATTTGAATTGTGCTGTGGGTTGCAATAGTGGAAACGTTGTACTAGTAGTTCGATAGTTAAATTAACTGTCTTTGATTTGATAAACTGTTGCTATCATCTCATTTTATATGTGACATGGGAAAGAATTGTTGCTGAATGCATAGATCTCACCTAATAGAGTAGTTCAGTTACTTGGTTTTCAGGTTTCAGTTAGTTATTTTTGATGTTTGCATATCTTATTGTCTTCTAGACTTTGGGCCTGATTAGAGAAGAAAGGTTACAGAGGATTTGTGTAGTTGATTTGCTTATTAGTTTGTCTTTTTTTGCGGTTGATTATTATAAGGAGTTCCCCTTCAGATATTGGCATATTATTTCTTGAATTTCATGTTGGTTTCTTATTGTTTTGACTTTCTCCATAGTTGCTAGATGTCAATCCGACCCTGAAACAGAAGTGGTAGAAGGCACTGGAGAAGCAGGAGATCTTGGAATTGTTAATGATGATGTCCAAGATTTTGGCAGTGATAGTTTTAGTCCTGCACCTGGGATTGAGACGGTCTGTGTTTTCCCCAAAAACCCTTCTAAGGGTAAGTTTTTCTGTTTTGTATCTTTATTCTTTGTTCCTTGTTTTGCTTAAATGATAGTAATAGTTTAAGAATTGCATCTCTCAGATCACATTTCTTTGTCTTTGCAGTAGTGGCAGCTGGTGAGGAAAGTGAGTTGTTAGTTGGAATGAAAAATGATGGTAATCCTTTTGTGTTTCAGTGTATTTCTTCTTTCCTTCAAGTGCTTAATTTTAATGATTCATTTTTCAATTTTGGGTGCCTATTACAGGGGATTCAAGTTTGAATATCATTGCAATCCAAGCCAGCGTTCACCTTCCTTTTGATCACCGCTATTTGGTTCAAAATCTGTCTGTACAGGTAATTGTTTTGATTTATTTTTTGGTAGAAATCAGGCCACACTCTGCTTCTTCCATAAGATTTGTGGTATATTATGTCCTTTATGCTGAAAAGAAAAACTTTTACCCCAAATTTATTTACTTGTTATTTTGGTTCTTTAAGCTGGAATTTACATAGTCACTTAGTTTTGAGTTTGGGTCACATTCAATCTTATTTAAGGTTTCTCCATGTTGACTTTTAACCTTAAGGTTAATAGTTTCCTTATTCAGCTAAAGTTTCATGCACTTGCTTGTAGCAAGTCAATTTTCAAGCAAGTTGTTGTCAGGGCCCTTTTTTAACGAATGGCTTGTTTTGTTTTTCTTAAAAGTTGGTGATCAGAAGACTTTGAGCATTTAGTGCACCTTATGAATAATAAGGTCGTAATTTAATTTTTAGGTTAATTCACATTGCTTTAGGATGACGAGAATGAGCAGATCATTTTCAGTTTTACAATGTGAAAATGAAAAAAAAAATATTAACATTTATGTATATGAAAATCTCCAAAATGTATTTCTATTTTAAAACGATTTCTAGAATGACCAAGGAATAGACATGAATCGTGATTGCTCTGAACCTCTTGACTTGTTCTTAAAAAAGTTCAGATCACCCTGCCTGTTACTTCACCCAAAAAGTACATCCCACTGTTTGTGAAATGTCCAAGTTTTATGTAATAATACAGAAATACCCCAGAAACTGGAACATTAATTATATTGTTATCTGTCAGAAATGGATAGATAAAATATGAATTTGATAAAAGCTTCTGAAGTTTAGATTAGGACTTTCTATAGATTTCCTTTTACAGAATGTTTCATGGACTTCATGTTGTTGATTGTATAGTGTGTGTTGTCTGTTTTTCAAGCTGCACTAAGTTCAGTTGCCATTAATCTGTCCGACTTAATAGAGAATTGGAGTTAATAGTTGCTAGAATGAGCTCCTCTTATGAAGCTTTGGGGGGGGGGGTGCTTTGCAGATAGTGGTGGCTAATTCAATTTTGATGGTTCATATCATTCAATATGGCTGTTAATTTTAAGGTGAGGCAGTTCAGACCAATAATTCCTCCCACGGTGGAAAGGCAAGGGATAAAGTGAGCTGGTTAGCTGTCCGTTGAATGAGCTGGCATACAAAACTCATCCTGCTCACGATTGAAACAATTTTTTCTCATTTGGGTTTCTGTCTTATTTTTTAATATGACTGGTCCTAGGATATAATTTTAGGTTTATCATTAGTCTTCTGTATATTACTGAATTTGATACGTTTTTAAAGTAACGCAAATGGTAAATTATTTGAGAAGAAAATATATCACTTTAAGATTGCTTTGAAAGTAAAGTCAAAAAATTATTTGTATTTGTCACAACGGCACCGATTGATTGCTTAATTATGCTTTACAGGATGAAAACTCTGGTGATCTTCCGTAGTTAAATAGGAGTTCCTGTTCAAATGAGTCTTCCATTTTCATGCTATTTTACTGTGATTTGGGTTAGAGACCTTGCTAATTTTGTATCTTCTTCGGTTCTTCCATTTCCTAGGCTTTTAACAATGCTACAGTTCCACCTTCTGCTCAGGCGACTTTCCCATATATATTTGCTGTCAGCAAATTTATGCAGGTTGGTTGCTTGCCAAACATTTGTACTGCTTTTCTCTTTTACTATCTGCTTATTTTCGCACTTCTTTTGCGCGCACTTAAATGCTGCTGTTGATTCCTACTCTGAATAACTTTTTTCTTAATGTTGCAGCCAGGAAGCTTTGATCTTGTCGGCACTATTGTTTATGAGATAGACCAGAACCCTTTTCAAAGTACATTCTACAATGGCACTATTGAAGTGACTGAGCCTGGTGGTCTTCTCAGTGTTGAGTCTGTTTTCTTGTTTTGTCTTGGAATTACCCTCCTTACCCTTCTTGGATTCTGGATTCGTGGTCAGATACAAAATCTCTCAAAGGTGATTACATTTACTCTTTATATAAGCATCTCATGAGAGCAGAAGAATATTGCTAGTGCATCAGAAATACTGAGTGGATTGATACCTCATTCGTGATTAGGTTATCCTTTTCCTCTCTTACACCCCTATCCTCCTGACATGGTAGGATTTAGTTTGGTGTCAACAATCTTTAGAACTTGGTACTGACTGAGACTTGCTATGGCGGTGACAGTTGGATATATCCGTACATATAAGGGCATTACTGTAAGAGCACAGAATGTATGAGGGGTTTAACTATGGGGCCGAGACAATCTTATCGTACATGTGTGTGTTTATAGTCCGATAAGTGTATATTGCACTTCTGTTGTTCCTTTTCCTTTTAACCTTTGATTTTCTTTCTTTGTTGATGTATGTATAGAAAACTAAGAGAGCACCAAAGGCAAAGGTTGAAGTTGGAACAGCAACAACAGATGCATCCACAGATGAATGGCTTGAGGTTTGTGGTTTATTTTACTATTGGGAATATTTTGTTATCTAGTTTTTTCAATTCATGTTAAAAATGATTTCTTTTTATGTTTGGACTTGGGTATGATTTCGATGTCCTTGTGTGTTTTATGCAGGGAACTGCGTATTCTCAATCGCTCTCCAACAAGTCGAAGAAGAAGAAGTGAATGACTTGAACTTTCTGATGTACGAAGCAGTATGCTGAGGCTAGAGGTCCCCGAGTTAGACTTGCGAATAGTTCTAAACATGAAATAGGTTTCCAAAAATAGAATCCATAGACCTTCTCCACTGTTGTAGCATGAGGGAAAAACCTATCGTCCATGTCTTTTTAGTGCCAACTGACTTGTAGTTGGAAGTGGCAAAGACAATTTTGTCTAACACATTCTCATTTTTTTTTTCCTTTCAAATATTTATTGTTTTTCTCGGTAGATAGATATGGCCAGCTAATGGTTCTTGTGGCCTTGTTCGAGTATGGAAAACACATTTTACCTTGTGGATCTTTAGAAGCATAGAAGCATACAATAGAAATATTATCTGTGATATAGAAACTGAATAAAAAACAATAACATGTACCCACCAAGGTAAAGTTCACTATTAGTAGAGGTTGGAGAAACTAAATAAAGAACAAAACCATGTACTCACAAGGTAAATTTTTAGGAAAAATATAAAATATAAAAAAAAAATTAGTCTTTTTCCAAACATTTTGGTGACTGCAAAGTTGCACTGGATGTGATTCATCTGTAGGAGGATGAGGAATATGGTAGAACGAGTTAGCTAACATTTTTTCCCAACGGGTCAAGAACTGTATTTGAAACGGGAATCCCTGCAAGAATGTGGGTTGATAGGATAGTAGTAGTCTTAAGTGCAATATAATATGCATGATGATGCATATACGTCCATAAGTATTTGAGTATTTTGAAGTTAATAGCAAGAAAATTAGTTGAGAAATGTCCATTGATTCACGGGAGTGTGAGAAGACAAATAATTCCCATTTCATGAAAATGCCAGCATGATATAGCTGCCTTTTTCTATTTAGCATGTACTCGCTTCATTCCAATTCAAGTGTTTTAATTTGACTATGCACGAAATTTAAGAAATAAAATGAGACTTTTGAATATTGTGGTCTTAGACGACTAAAGATGTATGTAGTATTTTAAATTTTGTGATTTTAAACTTGTCAAGTAAAATGCTGGAATTGGAAAACTTATCTCTTTTCGAGACAGACCATGTGACTTAGTAATAGAGCGAAACACACACAAATAAGAAGCAAATCAGGCATAGTAATAGAAAGAATGCCAATCTAGTGTGTTCTTGGTTCGGTTTGGATCCGTTTTTATTTGAGAAAAAAATATCAAACCAAACCAACTATGTCGATTTATCTACTAAAAAACTAAAAAACTAAAAATACAATTGATTTTACGGTGTTTGTTGAACACCCCAAATGGCAATTCAACCAAAAGTAGTCAAAAGTTCACATGTAATTACTCTGGAATTTAGCAAAATTGACATAAATGAGAACCGCTAAGTAGGTTTAGAAATAGAAAACAGACGAGGTTTATAGTTGGATGATACTTCATTGAATGAGTTTAATGGCTTTTGATCAAACACCTCACCCATATTAGTAATTTTTTCTTAACTTTTGCTAACTACAAACCTCTTTCAAACATTCAAACATAAGTCAAAAAGTTCATGTGAAATGTCCTTAACTATGTGTTGGTGTAACTCATAAAAATGTTATCACTTTTTGTACTATAAATACCCTTAACCATCCCAATCAAACATACTCAACACACCAAGTTTTTCTATCTTCACATTTTTGGCAAAAGAGCTCATTTGCCTATTAGCATTGTCATCCCATGGGGCTTCATGAGTCCCTTTTTGGCAGAGTCCTTTTTGGATTCTCTGTTTCTTTGTTACTGTTTGCAATGAGCTTCTGCTATGCTGATGACAAGACAATCAAGGTTGTTGGAATTGGAGAATGTGTTGATTGCAAAGAGAGTAACATAAAGACCATTCATGCCTTTTCAGGTACGTAATCGTTAAAACCAAAAACAACCTCCTGCAGAAATATAAGAAAAAAGTTTTGTACAATAGACCCAATGTAGTCTGAACCTTTCTTGAACTCTGTGCATAGTAGGAGCTTTGTGCACCTGACTGCCTTTATTTAATAGTTATAACCAAGTGTAGTGGTACCACTAGTTTGAGGCTTGTAAAACCCTATATCCATCGTTTCAAATTCTGAATCTGCCTCTAACCATAACGACTCTTTCTTTCAGGACTTGGTGTTACCATCGACTGCAGGAATGGAAATGGAGAGATCAAAACAAGGGGAGAGGGAAAACTTGACAAAGACGGAAAGTTCGCGGTGTCACTTCCTAAAGAGATGGTGAAAGATGGAAAATTGAAGGAAGATTGTTTTGCACAACTCCATAGTGCATCAGCTGCACCATGTCCAACACAGAATGGCATAGAAGCCTCCAAGATTGTATTCACCAAATCTGTAAACAATGAAAAACACACATTGAAACCAGCTGAAAATCTCAAATTCTCAACCTTATGCACCTCTGCTTTCCTCTGGCCACTCTTCAAGTTTCCACCATTTCCAAAATTTCCACCTTTTCCCTTATACAAACATCCACTTCTACCTCCAATTCCAATCCACAAAGAGCCAACTATACCTCCTATCCCAACATACACTAAGCCACCTCTACCTTCAATTCCACCACTCTTGAAAAAACCATTCCCTGAGATTCCAATCTTCAAAAAACCATTCCCTGAGATTCCATTGTTCCCACCTTCTCTTCCTCACCCATAGGAAGGCTTTAAAAGAATTATGCACAGACATATAGGCGGATTCAAGATTTGAAGTTAGTTGGTGCGCCTTTTAATGTATGTGTGTGTGTTTTAAAATCATTTAATAAAACTTCTGTTTACATATATAGTTCGAGTTGAAAGTAACAAGTGCACATGTACCATTGCATATGTGTTGAAATCAATGTCAAACTTGTTATTTCTTAAATAAGTATGAAACAGTATAATTCAAGGATGATGGTGCTAGAGAATGTTAGACAATGAGAGAGAGGGCAAAATGAGAAAGAAAAAAGAATTCACATTGTATGTTCATGCATATACTTGAACTTCCTTAAGGGAATTAAAGGTCACAGCTACAATTTTAATTATGGGACCGATAGAATCTCGCTTAAAATTCAGAACTTATAAACTCAAAATGCAAACTCCGTTTTTGAATGTATTATGCCTCCGTCGGAAAATATGGTTGTATATCCGTAAGCTAGTATATGGTAATGAATGATTTTTTTTTTTTCGTTAAGTTATTTCTGATATTGATGGAAATATTTTCAAGTTCTTTCTTGCTTTCTCTTGTTCCCTTTATTTTATTTTATGGAGAAACTATCATATATATTAATTCAATCTACGCTTTCAAATAATTACATATCTTAGCACTAATTAAGAGTTTTCTGTCATATAATGAGGAAGATATACCTAGATACATGTATTTTTGCTACCAAATACACTAAAATAGGGAGAGAGACGATGAGATGGGGAGGGAGGCTAGCAAGATAATCATGTATCTCAGATACATGCGAATCACACTAGATACACACTAGATACATGTATCTGTATGATTTGCATGCACCTAGGATATCAGATATATAAGAGAGTGGCAAGCGAGATGAAAGGGAGGCGAGTGAGATTTGTTACGTATCTCAGATACATGCAAATCCACTTGGATACAATGTATCTAGAACAAATTACACCTCAGGTACCCCGAGATACATGTATTTGAAAGCACCAAAATCTAGTAAGATTCGTAATAATGCAAACTAGAGTGTATCTAAATAATTAGCTCCTAAACTAGTGAGATTTCGGTAAGTTTCCCTTGTTTTATTTTAATAGCTTTTCTCACTCTTATATGCTTCTACAAATAATTAACAATCAAAATAAATATCAACCAAGTATATTTATTAAATCTTTTTATAGCATGGATGTTAGAAGATAATATGTTTTGTATAACATTTAGCATATTAAATATACTGTTTATTTATCAATTTATAATTTCACACCAATAAAATATGTATCAATTATGAATCAATTTTTTTTTATATATATATATATATATATATATATATATATATATATATATATTTATTGTGGATCAATTATATATATTGTTTCTTGGAGAATAAATATGAGATAACTAATCCTACCTAATTAGTTCTTAGTCAAAACAATTTTTTTTTTGGTTAACTGGATAATATTATTAGCAAAGAAGCTTAAGTATCATTACAAAATAAAGGAATAGTATTATTCCCCGTATATATTGAAGCATTGATTACTATTAAATTACTATTATGAGTCGAAACAACTTAAAACAAACAAGAAAAACCTGATTAGTTTAGTTTTCCTATAATACCCTTAAAATAAGTTTAAATTACGAAAAAGAAAAGGCTGACTGGGTTCCCCATTGGACGTGGGCTTTTGTGGACCACAAATGGGCCGAGTGTTCCCTCCTTTAATCGGTCCGATAGCATCATAAACGCATATACCACGTGATCCTTTAAAGTAACTCTGGTAAAATATTTAACTAACCATGGTCAAATCCAACTGCCAAGATACTGACACCTGTTAGTATTCAACGGTTAAGATCATCTCTTCACAAATTATCCGTTTTGCATTTTCCTATATAAACTCCTTCTAGCTTAATTCCAAAAGCATAGATCGTTCATACAGTGAGTGAGAGAGCAGAGTGTAAAAATCAAAAGAAGTTTCTAGAAGAGAGAAAATGGCAAATCCTAAGGTTTTCTTCGACCTTACCATCGGAGGTCAACCGGCCGGCCGTGTAGTGATGGAGTTGTTCAACGATACAACTCCGAAAACAGCGGATAACTTCCGAGCACTCTGTACCGGAGAGAAAGGAGTCGGAAAGGCCGGCAAGCCGTTACACTACAAAGGATCAACTTTCCACCGTGTGATCCCAGGATTTATGTGTCAAGGAGGTGATTTCACTGCTGGAAACGGTACCGGAGGTGAATCAATCTACGGCGCCAAATTCGCTGACGAGAATTTCGTCAAAAAGCATACCGGTCCTGGAATCCTCTCCATGGCTAATGCCGGACCTGGAACCAACGGATCGCAGTTCTTCATCTGTACGGCGAAGACTGAGTGGCTTGATGGAAAGCACGTTGTGTTTGGGCAAGTGGTTGAAGGTATAGATGTGATTAAGAAAGCGGAGGCCGTTGGATCTAGCTCCGGTAAGTGCTCGAAAGCAGTTGTGGTGGCTGATTGTGGCCAACTTTCCTAGATCTGAAGATGATCGTAGGCATATCGATGATGATCTAGTCTAGTTAATTACTCATGTCGTTACTATTTTTGTTTTGTTTTGTTTTTACCTCTGTATGCTTACTTCTCTATACTGTAATTGGTAGTTCTTACTACTACCGGTGCATGTTGAATTGAAATAAGATAGATTTCTCGGTTTAACTCAGTGATTTAAGTTCGAATTCGTGCAAAATTCTCATCATCGTTTTCGATAAATTATTGAATGGTTCAAAACGAACCATTTTAATTGAAGTTTCTCTGTTTCGATATCCCGTGAAATAACCATATGATACTTCAAATTCTTCTCCTTTCAGTTCCACTTCATCTAGTATTATTTTATTTAATATAGTAAGACTTTGTTTGGGTCTGTTAACAAGTTATTTCGGAATTGATAATAATGTGATTACAATATTAATAATAACGAGAAGATGTTTGTTCATTGAATTAAAAATAGAATATATATATATATATATATATATATATATATAATAAGTATATGATTTAAACTAAGTAAAGTGAGATAATTTTTATTTTCAATTTTAACTTTAGTTTTATTTCAAAGCTTTGAGAGAGTTTGGAGAAAGACAAATATTTTTATTTTTATTTCTCTAAATCCTAAACTATTTTGATGCCTTAAATTATGTTGTGTTTCTGTGCCTAAGCAACGGCATCTTCCGCGTAATAAGTGGACAACATTTATCTCCGGCTCTTGAGCATTACAATTAGGAGGGTGTAAAGATTGGTTTAATATATTGAATCTAAAAAAATACTATTGATTTATAGTTATTGAGTTAATAATTTTGTAAATTTATTTATTGGGTTATCTTGTTTTCAATGTTATGGTTTTGATTAATGATTAAATTAATAATCTAATAAGATAGATTATTTAAAATTATTATTTTATTCCTTATTATATAGTACTGACTTTAATATTTTACCAATTCTATTTCCTAAATTTTAGTATTACTTTTGTCTATAGGCAACACACACTAGCCTCTATTTCGATACATTTCTCTTCTCGATAAAAACTAGTATTATCTTCTCTCTTTTCATTTTTAAATTTGATTGTGATAAAGATAAACAACTAATGTTGTTTCCTCAATTAATAGCCGGAGTCTTTAGAAGAAATTCAATCAAAATTCCGTCTTAAACAAACATGTTTATGTAGAAATTTGTGATACACTTCTATTCTTGCTACTATTTCTATTTTATAAACATTGTGTATATATGATTGTATGAATATTTTTTTTGGTTAAATAAAAAATTAAATAGTTAAGGATCAAAAAGATTAATTGAAAATTGATGATAAATATTTTATTGGTTTGATTATTTAGCGTGTTCACAAATCAAACACCAATAAAGGAAATCGATAATATATAAAATCAGACCGAATCAATTGATGCAAACCCCTAATTACGATCACGTTACATCAAAATTTCATCATCTAATAGTAAATTGTATTGTATATCAATGTAATAGTGGAAAATTCAAAAACTAAAAATATCTAATCTCAAAATAATGTATCTTAAACATAACAGTAATCCCAAAAAAGATTTTGTCAATCTTCTTTCAGAAACAAAGTACAAGTTCTTCGGTTGTGACCTTCTTGTCCACAACAGTTTATGTTTTTGCTTATCTTTTCATCTGGATTTTTTCCCCTTCTTTTCCTTGGTCGTCCAGACATCCTTTTGTACTTGGATGGCAAGACAATTTCTTCCAAAATCAAAAAAAAGTTTAATTTACATGCTAAAGTGGATAATTAATACATTAAAACAATATATTCTCTTCCATACTGATACATTTAATTTTTTTTTTCTTCATATAATGATACATTAAAAAAAGAAATTCACATGTATCTAATACGTTATAGTAACAACACACTGACTCACAACTATAAAAACCCATTACATATACGTCAAACTAGTAATGTATCAAGTTTTAACCAGTAATGTATCATAACTTATATATCCATATACAATAATGATAATTTTACAACTTACATAACATGTATATGATACATTATACTAAACACACCATCAATTGCAAATCACAAAATCAGGGCAAAGCTTATCATTATATAATGTACTAGAAAAAAATATGTAATGTATCAACTTACAACTACTAATGTATCTTTACCAATTTACACATACACAAAATCAGAAAAACAGATGAATTGATTACACAACACATTACTGCAATGGCTGAAACTAAGTTCATGAATGAAATATTTTCCCCAATAACTATTCCTTCACTTTTGTATTGTTCACATCTAACCTCACTTTTCCAGATTCCTGAATGCCTCAGCAAAATCGAAATATTCATTATGCATTGACTTTCGGCTAATGGATGAAACAGAGAGAACGATGAACAGGAAGAAGAAATTTGAATTTTGAATTTTGAATTTTTTGGGATTGAATCTTTGACAGTAATTTGGAATGGAATAGCGCAATTTATGGGATCTTAATTTGATTTTCAGTTTTTTTCCCCTTAATTAGCGCAACAGATGGATATCATGAGATCTTAATTTGATTTTCAGTTTTTCCCCCCATAATAAACGCAACAGATTGATTCATAATGTATCAATAATAATGTATCCGGATCCTTAGTTATGTATCTGGAATGCCTAAAAAACATGGGATTTGTGTAACTAGAAAAAGAGTAGGAAAAAATATTTCTTTCCAAAAAAAAAAATACTACGCCGAAGATGACTAGTCTAGCAGCAGGTAACAAACTCTTCAAGTTCCTCCGTCCCAAATTCACCGATATCTAGGCCGCCGCCATTTTGAGTTGGTCAGGATTGAATAGTCAGTGTATACTTCACGTATAGTCAGTGTGTATTTCATGTATAGTTAAGTTATATTCAACTTTTTGAGTATATCGCAATGTATAGTCAGTGTATAACTCATGTATAGATAAACAATATTCAGCTTTTTGAGTGTATCATTATGTATAATGAATGTATAGCTAGTGCATATTTTCTAATTTTTAGCTATTTTTTTATATATAAAAAATATGATTATATTTATTATAAACTAACTACTTTATTATATATATAGAACTACCCCAAAATATTACCAACAATTCTTCCTGCTACTATGTGATTGGGTTGTTGCAATTAGGGTTGTTCAAAAAATTGAACCGAAATCGAAAAAAAATATTGATTTATCGGTAATGGGTTATTGATTTAGCAGTTTCGATGACGATTTTGATTTTTGCTATTATGGGTTATCAATTCTCAACGGCTTGAGGTTTTTCCTTAACGGATTAATTGATAACCCAATAGTAAATTAAATAATTATATTTATACCATTTGGTATATAAAATCCTTGACTTAGAGTTTAGTTTCATACTTTTATTTCTGTCTATGTCAAACTTTCGTTTATTTTTTAATGTGACAATGTTTGATTTTGAGTAAGATGCAAATTGTCAATCCATGTGCATGGTTCATTTGGTTTGTCATCTTGTTTCTAAGTGATTTTTAATGATTTTTTTGTGTCAAGTCTTAACGGTTAAACCGACAACCAAAATGATAACTATCAATAATTGATAAGTTAATATCTTAATGGTTCTATAATGATTTAGCATGTCTACAAATTGATAACCAATAAGTCAAATTGATAAACTTCAAAAAAGAATCGAATGAATCGATGCCGCAATACGACACTAATTCTCATCCCAAGTGAGCTACGTCCCACATCCCCCTCACTCACTAATATGTCACCGGCCATCTTATAAGCTTCTCCCAAATATGGCCTCCAATAATGTTGTTTTCGGTGATGAAGACATCCAGCTTTCTGGAAGCTATAGTGAATTTTATGTTTTACACCACAAAAAATTGGTAGGGGTGGGGGAGCAAATTTACTAAATTGGAAGCATTATTTCATATAGTCTATTGGAAATAATTTGTTTTCTTTCATAAATAAAATCTATGTATATTCTACCATTCACGAATCTCACTTATGAAATCATATATAGAGGAAGACAAAAAAATAATCTATGTACATTCTATTTTTCGCAAACTTCACTTCTGAAATCACTCTGGATATGTGGTTGAATTTAACAGAAGTTCCTCTAACAAGTCAGCACCCAAGTCTTGAAAAACCAAAACTGTTTTCTTCATCTTCTTCTTCCTATTTCTCGTCTTCACATTTTTCATTCTCTTTTTATATCTTTCCTTTAAAGCAGCTGCTGGAGACAAGCCATCTTGGATAATAAATTTAATATTTTCTAGTGATTTTTGGACTTTATCCATTGGAAAATTGAGAAGAGCTAAAGGACCGCGCATTGAAAATGCAGCTTGATCATAAACTAAAGCAGCTTCTTCAGCAGTATCAAACGTCCCTAGCCATACCCTAATTCCCTTTCTTGTTGAATCCCTTATTTCCGCCGCATATTTCCCCCATGGCCTCTTTCTAACTCCTATATAATGTTTTTCTTCATCTTTTTCTTTTTTGCAATCTTCGTCTTTGATCTTGATGGAATATGATGTCACCTCTTCGTCAATACATCCTTTCGAGATATTAATAGTCTTAGAGGATGATGAACTTCTTGGTATTTGATGATCATGATCATGATCATTATTCATCTCAAAATCAAATTCCCATATTCGAAATTCTTCAAGCAAGAAATCAAAATTTGGGAATTGAAGGGATGAAATTTCCATATCCATAAGGCTTTGAGTGTTGGTTGGAAATTAATGATGTTATATAGTGTTCAGAATCGACCTTGAAGTGAATGAATTAAAAAATAAAAAAATGAGACGACTCTTTTTTGAACTATATGATAAACAAATATTTCCGTACATATGTTGTTGTGTCAATCAAGGCTCTTAAGAGGCTAATGTTCTTGTAACAAATGTGAATTATATATATATAAGGGTGCATTGGATAAGGGAGGACTTGAGAGATGGATATTTTCAAGATTTTCACGTCTTTCTCTCTTGACCTAATTATTAATCCAATTCTAGACCTCAAGTCTTTAAATCTTTAAAAAATGGCTAATTTAATGGATAATGAAGGTCTCCCTAATCCCTAATTATGCATAAAAATAATCTTTTAAGTTAAAATCCAGAAGAAAACAAATATACCTGGGCCAATGTTTGGTATAAAATAGTACATGAAGTCTCATCATGAAATGTCCAAATACGCATATACTATGGCCAAGTGGTAAAATTTCAATGCTAGTTAACTTCAAAATGAAGTCTCATGAAATGTCTAAAGCAAGTGATTGGAGAGTATTTCCTTCAAGTTTTTAAAAAAATTAGATAATAATATATAATTATAATTGACATAATTCTGTTTTAATACAAATTTTCACCTGGGAAAAAGGTGAAAATATAATTTCATTTGAGATACTCCTCAAAAAAGTTTTTCAATATTTCACCCATGCTATAAATACTGAATTCAGTATCTTCAAAAACTATGGGGCTGTTTGGTTGTTGGTTAGGAGATGATTTATTCATGAATATTTGAATTTTGCATAACTTGAATCATGTTTTGTAGTATTTTCTTTTGCTGTGTATAAATTTATCATATCAAATACGGTATTTGAAATAGAACAAGGATCTAACTGACAATTCGAACCAGGTACAAAAATATCTTAGGTCACTCTGCTTATTTTAAAAGTGATGTAAAAGTAATCAAAATGGTCTCAATCTTTCTATTGAAGAAGTTGAAGTGCATCAAGACTGTGACATTTGCAAGTAAGTGGTTTTAAATTTGACAACGGCATATATAGTGATAGCTACAAAAATTTCTTAAAGAGCGCGCACACATTAATATGCTATTGACTTTTGTGCCTATTTTAACTTTCATTTTCACATGATTCAGTAAAAAAATGTAGTTTTTGAATGGTTTAAACTTTAAAGCAACATCAACTGAACTATTCCACCAAAAAAGAGAAAAAGAAGAAAGAAAAATTGCGGTTTTTTTTTTATGTATATGAAATATCTTCAAGGTCTTGATATTTTAATGGATCAACACAGAATGATATGAGTTGATAGTATATTCAGCATAATACATACAAGAATATGTAGTGATATAGAATCTTGCAGTCAGGACGAAGTCAGATAGGATCGAAGGGTTCATCCTAAAATATTTCAATGGAAAATTTGACTTTTCTTCTCCTCATCTAGTCTAGGAAAATAAAAAAATAACATAGAGGAAGTAAATCACGATAAAGCAAATAATAGGAAAAATTGATGGGCACATAGAGAGTAAACTAAAATGGTTATTGTTTTCCTAATTTAATTACCTTTGACGCCCTATAGTTTTAATTAAAGACGGTGATTTTTCTAAGATATAACATAATATCATCTAAAATAAAGTCTAAAATATGCTATTTATTCAGCCAATTTTAAATTTCTAAATGGAAATGAAAATCATTTAGAAATTAGAGAGAAATGAGTCAAAATCCCAATACCGTCCAATTTAAACAAAAATATATCTTGAAAAGTGAAAACCAACAACAACAAAAAATATTAGATCCAAATTAGAGAAATGTGTCAAAATCCCAAAAGTCAATAAACGTGGAATGAGGTGGAACACGTGCTCAAGACTATTGTTGCTTCAATACGTAATTCCACAATTTGTATGTCTTTAAAATGTCAGTCTTTAGTGACTTGGACCTTCCATATTAACTTGATAGACTTCAAAACCCTTTTTTTTAAAAACAAAAATATTGGTAGGAAGGGTGTTTCTTGTAATGAAGCTTACTCGATGCGATTTGACTGAATTATGCAAAATCATACGAAATGAAAAAGAAGGGTATGAGATAATCATATAGGATGCGTTGAAGAGACGT
Source organism: Solanum appendiculatum (assembly GCA_018342035.1). Lineage (NCBI taxonomy): Eukaryota > Viridiplantae > Streptophyta > Magnoliopsida > Solanales > Solanaceae > Solanum > Solanum appendiculatum. Next base: position 142,761 of record JAGDQO010001637.1, read on the forward strand.
CAAGTGATTGATATTATCTCTTTTGGACTATAACTGTTTATTTCTGAGGGCAAATCTATCAAATTTGATCAAATTACACTATTAAATTAATAGAACCACTGAATATCGAATATTGAATGATTATACAAAGAAATCCTTTGATAAGAAAAGGTAAGCAAATACTGACATAAAATGTTGGCTTAAGTCATCTATAGTCACTCAAAATTGTCCGCATATTTCACTTGAACATCTCAATTTAACCTTGTACCTATTGAACACCTGTACAAGCTCAAATTTAAACCATTTGAACACTTTTTTGACAATCAACTTTAAGTATAAGATGTGTATAACACACTTGCGGTGATATGGCAAATTGTGTAATACACTTGGATATAGCAAATTGACGAATGACTAATGTACATGTGGCATTTTTGAGCCAAAATATTTATTAAAAACTTATAAAGAAAAGAAAGAAAGGAAAAAAGGCTCTTGTCCGCCATTTCAGCCACCGTCGCCATATTTGATCATATATAGCAAGGTTCATTAGTGTCCTAATTGAATGATATATGGAGTTTCATCACTAAGAAGCTCTTCGTCCTTCTTTTGAGATAGAAATGGATCTTTATTTATGTCAAGCAATCTCATAATCATTGGGGTACTCAATGAATGTGATTTATCCATATAAAATCGCATCAAAACTTTTCTATGTATGTTCATTGATGGACAAATATTTCATTTGTGAAATTCTCAATCTATAGGCCAAGACAAAATTTTATCTTACCCGGATTTTTTCATTTTAGATTTCCAATTCAAACACTCAATAGCTTCTAAAAGCTCTTTAAGAGTGCTAATGTTCAAGTCATCAACATACACAACTATTATAACAAATTTAGATCCTGACCTTTTTATAAAAATACAAGGACAAAATAGGGTCATTTTCTGTACCCTTTCTTCCTTGATTATCTCAATCTATATGAGGATTCTTAAAGCTTTATTGAAAAAGTTTCTTTCAAACTTTTATATGTTTCAGGCACCTTGATTGCTTCAAGGATTTTCATATAAACTTCATTGTCTAGCTAGACATGACAATTATTCATTATATGCATTCAAGTTTTCATATATTGCCAGATCAAAACAAATTTCATTGCATCCACCATAGGAGAAAACATCTCCAATAACATCAGGACTTTTGCGAAAAACCTTTATGCCCCAAGGCAAGCCGTACTTGATATTTACGGTTATACTATCGCATAAAAATTTATTTGTACCCCACTGACATTATACCTTGATTTATGGACTATCAATCCAAAACGTCACTTTTCTAAGTGAAACAAAATATACTTGAATTATGCATTTTATTAGGCCAATCATTTACTGTCCACACTATATGACAGATTTGAATTCAAGATCCTCGTCGCGATCTATATCATTGAGCTCTACTTCATATCAAAGATACCGTCGACGGTTATTTGATATCGATTCTGATATGATATAACTTATCGAGATCTCTTTATTTTTCATCATTTCAGGTACCTGAACCTTTGTCAAGGTTTTATGAAGTGTTATGTCGTTGTGCTACTTTAAAGCACTTGCCTCATTATCATGACCATCCTGATCATTTGTTCCTCTCCTTCCTCAAGGAGTTTTATTTTTTGGAATCGATCGGTCTATCACGTTTCAAGCGTATAATAGACTCTGTCCTTCAAGGACTTCTCATTGGAGCATTTACAGCTGAACTATAACATAAGATCAGTAAACTTATCTGGCAATTGATTTGCAACATTATGCAAATGAATTATCCCTTGAACTTCAAGTTCACATTTATATTTTCTTTTAACGAGGATCTAGATAATTCATAATTCATCTCTCACATAACTTTCAACTGTCAATCATCTCTCCCCCTAATGTTAGAAACTCTAATATTCATCCCAACTTCATTTGGGGATTCATCTTTATGCGTGTGGTGGAGCAATTAAATAATAACCGTACATTCAAAGTTTTAGATAAAAATTATTTGGTCCTGACCCTTAACCAATTTTGATAGGGGACTTTTGTTGGCTTGATGCGTACAAGTGTTGCTATATGTTAAATAAATTCATCTCATACCAAAATTTCTTTCGGGAGATTTGTTCTCGTAACCATTGATTTAACTATAATTGGAGGCATACAATTTCTGCTAAACCAACCAGTATTATCAACATAATTTTATAATTTGGAACTATGCTCATAATTTAACAATTGGAGCAAATAACCTTACAAAAATCAAATTGCAAGTTGATAACAAACGCACATGTGACCATAGATGCATCTATTAAATCATAATAGTAAACGGTCCACATGACAGGTGAACGGGCCCATATTCACCTTTTTATATGTTCCAAATAATTTCAGGGAATACAATCCCAACCTTAGCTGGTACAATGATAATTTTATCATGAGAACAAGCAACACAAGAGAATTCTTGAAGAATGTGTTGTTTCTTCAATATATAACCATGTGAATTCTCAATTATTTTTGCATCATAATTTAATCGGAATGGCCAACCGATCACGCCAACTGATCTTTATTTTAGTATACTTATAGTTTACTTTTGCATGTGATTCCATCAGCATGCACATTTTTGTGTGCAACAAAAAAGATGAGGAAAATGGGTAACCTTTTACATAAATATCTATAACCCGTTTCGGTTGTAGTAATCTGAAGATATTAAATCTTTTCATAATTTATAGTCTCAATATTTCTTTTCAATTCATTCGAAACTTAAAAGTTTCTTTTGAGACTCACTACAATCGTAATATATTTCCTCTGATAATAACACAATACCTCTTTAGAGCTTACAATTAATTTTGTGTATTATCACATATTCCATGGCACCATCCGTATGGTGAACATCTCCTTCAAGGAGAAGATTATATTATTATTGTCATGGTCAAAATTATTACAAGAAAAGACATGTTTCTTGCTTACTTTTGTCATACCATAGGTACACAATCAATGACAAATTTGTATTGCCACACAATAATATTATTTTTTGTCATTGCCACAATATTTATAGATAAGAATTACTTCTTTCTTTTTGTCCTTTTGGTAGTTCACAATAAACATACCATAATATTTATGACGTATAAACGTACACGACCATTTACCATTCCTGCCAAATAAAATTTATTTATTTCTCTCAAACCTCCCATAGAGGTGAGTTGTGGCATATTTCCAACCATGCTTGAGCATATCCTTATTCATAATTCTCATCACATTTTGAAGAATGGTCGAGCAATCACAATATTAATTATCATAAGTCACGTTCTCTTCAATGAATGAACTATAAACCATTTGTACATGCTTTATAAATTTTCATTACAAGCTCGTTGTTTCATTGTCATACCTTGACATTTATCATATAAATATGATTAACCTCAACATCATTTTGAAGGGAAAAGTGCACCACCACTTTATATTCTTTTATTTTTGATGGAGGATTTATAAAACCCGTCAAATTATTAGGTTGCACGACAATCACGTGTCCAATACATTCAATCCGATTTGATGATAGTTATTACCTTCACCTTTTGAAGGACTATTTTGAGAACCCATATTGTTCTTCCTTTTATAATTACCACAATGATTACTACATAGTTTTTGTACCTCCACGTCCATATTCATACATTCAATCACTTGTCATCTTTCAGACTTATTATTCACTGCTACCACATTCATATGATAGAATGAAGCAATTGGGCGGATTTCAAACTTATCATGTACTGCTACCACATTCACATCAGGGAATGGAGCAAATTAAATGGGACGAATTTCATGACTTTTCATCAAAGCCTTAGTCATCATTACATCATCACTATGGTGCATTGAAACTCAAACTCAATGTCTTACCCATATAAGGCGTGTTAGGCCATAATTCTATGGGACTTGAACCCAATCCTTATCATCAAGGTGCATCAAAACTCAAATTGATGTCTTACCCTCTTGGTGCGATAGAACTTGAATCTACCGTCTTACCCTCAAACAATTTTAATTATGGTGCATCCGGACTTTAACCTGATGTCTTACCCTCAACCAACGGTATAATAGACCGAAGTATAACATGATTCACCCATTGAGCCTTTCAAAAACACTGAAATAAAATTCATAAAATATAATACTCAAACTCATGCTACCAAAATTTTATACCTTCTTTCCATTTAAGGAACTTTGTGGAGCAGAAAATATTCAACCAGTAGTAGTATATGTCTTCGGTTCCTTGTCAATATTAGTGATCGAACACTACTGTTTTCTAAATCACAAAAAGATTCTAGAAAATACATACCTGATTTTATGCATATAATACCTTGATTGCAGTAGTTATCATTTTTCGTTCTTGATTCTCATAACGAGATCAACCAGAACATGAGTTAAAGAAACACTAAAACTCAATCTCAATTGGCTAGAGTCTCGTGCTGATAACGTGTTATAAAACATAAGCTCAGAATAATATAATATAAAGAGGAGAAGACAAATAATATAGATGGAAGAGAGAATTTTTCTTCTTATTCAAGTGTGTCTTACAATGGAGAATGATATCTCTATTTATAGGTAGAGAAATCACTCCAAAAGCCATCATGATGAATGCCAAATTTAATAGATACATTGTTATCCCAAAAAGGTTCATATCACATAGGGAATACACATACATGATAAGTATAAGTTTATGGATAAACTCAATGGACAATCCACTTAGTTCAATGGATTTATAACAATTATAAACTTTAGAAATATTTACAAAAAATATTGATTACATCTAATAATACATATTTAGCGAGTTGGTAAAAAAACTTTTAGCGGCAATAAATATGTACATTAATTAAGAATGTTAAAGTCTTTATCGATATTAATTAATTATCATTAGATTATATTCAATATTGTTATAGGCTTTAGGCACATTTACAAAAAAGTGTTAATTGCCTCTAAAAGTATATATAATTAGGGTGTGTTTGGTATGAAGAAAACTATTTTAAGCGGAAAATCCTTTATTGGAAAACAAGTTGATTTCTAACTTATTTTCTCCTGTTTGGTTAGTGAGTAGAAAATATTTTCTTTTCTAGTGTTTGATTGGTGAATGAAAACTATTTTTCAGAAAATATCTTTTATTTTTGACTAGAGAGTAGAAAATAATTTTTAGGAATATAACTTCTTCTCAGAAATCAACCCCATAAACGATCAAAGACCCGACCCCGGCACCCGAATTGGGATTCGACCCCAACGATCGATCCAAAATCCGACTCGGAGATCTGACCCAGGACTTGAACCCGACTTCTGATGCAAGATTCGACATTCCCACTGGAAGCCGACCCTGACACTCGAACCTGAACATGACCAATTCGACATCTGACTCGGTACCCGACCCTCGACTCCCCATATATCTTGACTCTGACAGACTGTCAACAACACTCGATCCCGATATCCGACTTGGGATCCAACCAATAAATATAATCGAATATTGAATGAGTATACAAAAAACCCCTTTTGATAAGAAAAAGTACGCAAATACTAACATAAAATGTCTATACAATTTACTTGTGTCCAATGTTCATGTAGTTTTAAAATAAGTGATACATATCTTCGTATTATTCTTGTAACTAAATGATAGTTAATTAATGCATAGTTATTTTCATCCGTTATGTAACTTAATCACGATAAATTAGTATAATTTGACGTAAAATAAGTTTTTAAACATTAAAGTCTAGTGTTATGTGCACGTAATAACATTGGAAATTAATGGGAAGATGGTGATTTTGGTCCTTGAGTTATTTCAAGAGTAGATAACTCACAACAGTACTTTACCATGACAATTAGTAGCTTGCAAACAAGATATAAAGGTGAAGCAACCTAAAAATGAAAGAGGAAAGAGTACCCATATGCTAATAATTGTTTGCTATATTTGAATGCTTCTTTCAAACAATTAGGAAGAAAAAGTTTGACACTAGTAATATTTTATTGGTGTTTTCTCAATCTAAATGGAGTTGTATTAGTAATATTCCCATAACAAGTTTAGTCAAGAAGAAGAAGAAGTCAATCTTCAGATTTCTTGTAATTATATTTGGAGCCATCGCCAAGTTACGTTGAACTAATACTTTGTCAGATTGAAAGGGTTTCTAGTATATCTCTCGGTATTTAAATGTATTTTTAAATAAGTTTCTGTTAACTTTCTTCTTTTCTGTAAACTTCAGGGATAAAATTTGCACAATTTGTTTAATTCAACGTTAAATCTATTAAGTCAAATAACACAAGGACTAAAAATACAATTAAGCAATAACTCAAGGATCAAAATCACCATTTTCCCCAAATTAATTAAATAATTAAAGTGGAAGCCAAATCAGTATGCTACTTATCTTATGGGACATTAGAAAAGACCTTTTCGATGTCACTACAATAAAAATAGTTTGTACTAAAGTTTTATCGATATTAGTTAATTGTTATTGGATCCAATTTTACCGTAGGCTTTAAGGACATTTACAAAAAATATTTATTGTCATTAATTAATTATCACTAAAAATCATTTTTAATGTAGTGTGTATATATGTATCGTATACAATAGTATACTTAATTAATTATAATTTTTGTGGGGTATAAACTAATTAAAAGTGTCACAACCATAACAAATGATTAGGTAAACTATATTTTATAGTTTATACTCCTAAATATATGCACTACTTTTTTCCCGCAAAATTAATTGGGTTGGGTTGGTAAACTTTTCATGGGAAATTTGTTACTATAACTTGTTGCTAATTTATTTTTTTAAAAAATAAGAAGATGATTCCATATATGTTAGGTGCTCCTGTGCCAAAAATTTGCGAAGAAACCAACACTTGAAGATTTCTAATCTTTAACCATTACGACAGAAGTTTTTAACGACAATGAATATGTATATTAATAAAAAATATTAAAGATTAGTTAATTGTCATTAGATTCAATGTTGCTATAAGATTTAGAGACATAGACAAAAAGTGTTAATTATCTCTAAAAATACATATTTAAAGACAATTAAATTATGTCGTTAACTAATTACTGCTAAAAATTATTTTTGATATAGTGAACAATAAAATGGGTAAGATATCTCTATAAGCCTAGTATTATATACTACATTATGGTTCACGTTACCCTATGTTTTAATTTGTCTATCACGATTAGGATAGATGGCTGTGTTTTGAAACTATTAAGCTACTATATATTATTATTTTACTATATAGTAAGAGGCTAGGAAAGCAGCTGTTCGTTAACATGACTTCTTCTCTAACTAAGGGCAACATTGAAATTTTTATAATACTCTACTGAAACAATATTATACCTGACTGCTTTACCATTGCACTTTCTCTTTATAGGACATAAAAGACTGTCTATATTTTACTTTTTGCTTTACTCTAGCTAAGGCTGGCAAGGGGACGGGGATGCCGGGCCGGGACATAGGGGGACGGGATGGGACGGGTCGAGGTTTGACCGGGATTCAATCGGATCCGGGATGAACCGGGCCGGGATTCGCGGGACAAATCTAAGTCCCATCCCGTCCCACTAGATTAACGGGATGGGACAGTGTTTTAGGGGATGGGATGGGACGGGACACGGGATTTTTATTTTTTTTGTATTTATTTAATTGTTATGAAGTTATATTTTTTTTGAATGACATTTTTAATTTTTATTGTTTTGAATATTATTTTTTAGCTAAGTTAAAATGCTTAAGTTTTGAAAAATTCAAATTTCATCTTTTAACTTTCAAAATTCAAATTTTGAAGTAAGTTTTGATAAGTATAGTAAAGTATTAAATTTAAATGCAACACAATAGTTATATAAAAAAGACTTGAATAAAGCCTTTAGATTTATTCAAATAAAATTCAATTGCAACTTACAACTTACAAGTTACAATTTACAAATTAAATATTAGAGGAGTAACTAATTTACGCAGCCACCTTCTAGGAAGGGTTCTGTTTCAAAAAGTTCTCGTATGTAAATCTAATATTTTTAACAAATATTAGATGAGTAACTAATCTACGCAGCCACCTTCTAGGAAGGGTTCTGTTTCAATTAGTTCTAGTATGTAAATCTAATATATGTATTGTCCAATAAAACTTTTTTCTAACTCTTGTATCAAATCGACGGTAACATCCTCCGGTGTTGGCAATGATGCTTGAAACTCTTGTGCATCTAGTTCATCGTCACTACTACATCCAAATATTGAATTAAAATAAGAGTCTTGTTTGGCGCTTAGCTTTGGCAAATTATAATTTCTTCTCTCGGCGTTGATCCAGTCTCTAAATAAAACTGATGACTCCAAGCTTTCTTCAGCCAATGAATGTCTGTGATCTCCAATTTGAAACCTTGCCACACTAAAAGCAGCCTCTGAAGCAACTGATGAAGCTTGAATAGCTAGAACATCACGAACCATTTTGCTAAGAGTTGGAAATGCACTACCACGTTTCCTCCACCAATCTAATACTTTTACGTTGCCCTGCTCGTCGGTAACTGTTTCCAAACACTGATTAAGATATTCTTCAAAATCATCACGGTTAGTAGAATTAAGACCAAGAAAACCAAGCATATAATTATCAATATAATCATTGTTGATAGCATTAGAAGTTTGAGCAACAACTCCTTCATTAATTTCCATAGTTTTATATTTTTCATATAAAAATTTGGCTTGCACTTTTATGCTAGACTTACAAAATTCACAACTTGGAACTTCTTCCGGTAAAATTTCTAAAGTATCATAAAAAGTTTGAACAAGTCCTTGTACACCTCGTAATTTATATTGAGGGTTAAGTAAAGTCGCAGTTAAAAAAATTTGAGGAATAGGAAAAAAATATTTTTTAAAATTTTCAATCATAGCTTCAATTGACGGTCTAAAATTTTCAATTTTTTTGTATGTTTGAAATTGAATTGAAATAGCACAAATATTTACTAAGACTGATGAAATAGTAGGATAATAAATTCTAGAAAACATGGTTGTAGCATTATAAAAAAGTTTTAGAAAATCCATTAGTTCTTTGGTTTCTATCCAATTTTCATCACAAATTCTTTCTAGTGGGTCAGAATTATGGGCATTAAAAACCATTTGTATGGGTCGTTGATTTCATAAGCAACTGAAAGAATTTCATAAAAAGAATTCCACCTAGTTTTAACATGTTTTGGAACTTTTCGTGGTGTAAGATTACATAGTACACAACGTTCGTTAAATTCCCTAATTCTAGCAGGTCTATGAGCATAAAAAATCCATAAAACAACATATTCTATTTTCATACAACCACAATCAAATAATGAAATACCATCTTGTAAAATTAAATTTAATATATGTGCAGCACATCTAACATGGAAAGCTTTATTATCAATTGGACATAGTCTAGTTTTTAACATAGCAGCAACGTTGGTGTTATTAGAGGCATTATCTAATGCGACACTCATCACTTTATCACAAAGCATATAAAAATCTAAAATACCTAAAACAGTTGAAGCTATATAAGCACCAGTTTTTTTCTCTACACATTCTTTATAACTTAAGATTCTTTTTTGCAAATTCCAGTTATGATCAATCCAATGTGCTGTGACAGTTAAATAATCACGTCCATTAACACTACGACCCATATAAGAAGTTATAGACACTCTACAATCTAATATGCTAAATAAACAACGAAGATATTGATAATGTTTACCTTGAAATTCTAAAACATTAGATTTAACTGTATTTCTTGAAACACCTTTAAAAGACGGATTATAAGTTTGTTGAATATATTCAATAAAACCGGGATGTGAAGGAAAACCAAAAGGTAAACCACAAATAGAAACCATCTTAGCTAAATTTTCGCGATCTCTTTCTTTATTATATTCACGTTGTGTAATTAGACCACCGGGGTTAGAAGGATCCAATGTTCCTTGAACCATGTTAGAACACTCTACCGATTGAGGAACACTAGAATTAATATCATCATCATCAATTTGAATTCCCTTTTTTTTATCGGCTAGAGCTTTGGCCGCCTTATATTCAATCGGTCTACAAGATAGCAAATGTCTATTTAAACCCCCCGTCCCACCTTGACCTCCACCGACTCTATGTATAAATGCTTGTTTACACTTATTACAAATAGCAAGAGAGTTTACAGTATCTAAAGTCATAAATTGCCACACAACAGAAGTTTTAGGGCGTTGATACTTCACCTTTCCCCTTGTAGGAGGTACAAGGGGGGGGGGGGGGAGTTGACTATCTTCCTCAGTTGGAGGTGTAGTTTGTGTTGGAGCTTCCGTCGCCGGACTGGTAGGTGTTTCATCTAATTCATCTTCTTCCAAATCAACTTGTACTTCATCATCTAAATTTTCATCAACATTAGGATTATTAAAACGTCGTTCTAAAAATTCATGATCAATTTCAACATTTGTATCTATATTATAATGAGGAGTGAAAGAAGTATAATCAACAAAAGTAGAATCATTTGTATTAATTCTAACTCTAGGCATTGATTTAGAAGAAGAACCACCACATTTACTTTTATTTTTTTCCTTACTACTTTTTTTAGGAAAATTAAATAAATTGGAAACAACGGTTGCTATTTTTTCCTTACCGGTATTTTTTTTATTAGAACTCATATTTAATAAAATGTAAAATGTAATATATAAATAATAATAACACAAAAACTAATTGCGAAAAAAATGTATAAATAAAGAAATGGAACGAATGTACCAAACGTCTGCGTTAATAGCAGACGGTTATAACCAATTCTTGAAGCTTGCTCCAACCAAATGATAGCAACAATATAAAATATAAAATAATTGAATTATAAATATTATGATCTTAATTGAAATATAAATATTATGATATAAATTTAGAATTGAGAATTGAGAATTAAGTGGAATCAAGAATCAAGATTCAAGAATGAGAGAATATAAAATATAGAATTGAGAGAGTAGATAATTTGTGAGAAATAAAAGAAGGATAAAGGGGTATTTATAATATAAAGAATGGACCAAAGTGTATTTTATGTAACTTGAGGGTTAAAATAACAGATTAAAGAGTAGGAGTGGTAGGGGGGTGTTTGGGACTCCCAAAAATCAAATATATCCGTTGGGGGGGCCCACTAGCCGTTGCCCCAACGGTCCCCAATAGATAAATTGCAAAGTTTTTTAAAAAAAACCGTTGGCCCACTTGACCGGCCGGTTCGACCGGGACGGGACCGGGACAGACCGGGCCGGGTCGACCGGGACCAAATCTTGAACCGTCCCCCTATCCCCCTATCCCCTATCCCGCTTCGCCGCGTGGGACCGGGACCGGCGAGACGGGTCTCGAGCCGGGTCGGGCTGTCCCGGTCCCCTTGCCACAAATAGACTCATTTTTCATGCATGTGGGCCCTTGTATCTCTCTATTTCACATTTTTCCAATTTTCTTTTCATTATCCAAATGCCTCTTAATATATGGACTCCACCTGAACAATTTTCATTTCCATTCTCTTTATTTGTGCCTCCTAACTTCTTCTTTAATTTATTGGCTTAAGTCATCGACAACTCCTTAAAGTTGTCTGCATAATTCACTTAGACACCTTAACTAGGACTTGCATCTATTGAACACCTCAATTGTTCAAAAGATGTACCTATTTAACACAAAATGCTGATATGGCAAAAATCGTGTTTTGCACTTTTCTGGAGCGCGTGAAATTTTTTAAAATAGTGTTTTTTTAAAAAAAAAAACATTTTTCCTTGTTTTATTGACACTTGGCATTATAATTAACTTAAAAGAATTTTTTCTTCTTTCATTTACACTTCTTCAAAAAAGAAAAGCCCCCCACCCCCTATCAGTTGTCTTCTTCATAATTTAGTTTGCAAAACTTTCTCCAATTTAGCTCAGCATCGTTTTTCTTTCTTCTTTTATTTTTTTTTAAAATTACTTCTTCCAAATTTGAAGATAAATGAAAATCAACTATGAAGGAATCATACGATTCACATTTGAAAGAAAGACTTTCTTTTGTATGATTTATTTCAAATCTTATAAAAATAATGAAACAAACATGAAGAAAGAAGAAAAATGATTTTTATGTATAAAAATAGTTACCCGATATTTGTTTATAGCCATTTTCGAACAAATATTACTACTCAAATTAAAATATAAACCCATTAAATTTATCAAAAATGATATCCGAAAATTTGATAGAATTAATTTTTGAGCTATTAATTTCTTTTTGTTATCGATGTAGAAATGAGTAACAGCCGGCAAAATTTTCTTTCTTCTTCACTCTTATATCAATCTTTCTCTATGATGTATATCTAGTATGAAATTTTTTTTTTTAAAAGTTAATCTTCAAGTTATTTGAAAAGAAATTGGGTTTTGTGATTTGGGAAAGAATGTGGTTTGGGAAGAAGATGAAGATGAAAGGGGGTTGGGTAGGGGTGGGGCTGGGTAGAATAGGTAGACGTTTTCATTTTTTCTTTTTCTTTCTTTTTTTTTATTTTTTAAAATTAGATATAAAATGTGTTTGAAAAATTTTAAATAAAAAAATATTTTTTCTATAATCTTGGGGGCCAGTGCCACATGTTATTTTTTAATTAGCCATGTTGCCATGTCAGCGCAAGTGTATCACACACTCTTTGTATTTTTTGCTGATTATCAAAAAATGTCTAATAGGAACAATTTTTGAATAGGTAAAAGTGTTCAATAGGTCTAAGTGAATTATGCGGACAACTTTAAGGGGCCGTGGATAACTTAAGTCTATTTCTTTCACTTTATTTATTTTGTGGCATATTAACTTTTTGTAATTTAATTACTCCACTTCTTATGTTTTAGCTACAAAATATATTAGAGGTACAATTTAATTTTTTTAAATATTTTAAAAAGACTTAATTGACTCTTGAAATTTTATCAATGTCACATGAATATGAATAGATGGAATAACATATATTATTTAAAATTAGGTAAAAGATATTATAAATCACATTAATTAGCAATTGAAAATATTTTGATTTGCTCTCTAATTTCATATGTACCATTTATATTGAAACATAAGAAGTATCATATATTATTTGAAAATAACGTCAAAAGTTTGAAAATTCACAATAAGCTAACAACTGAAAATATTTATGAGTATTCACGTGAATTGAAATGGGAGTAACATACATTATTTTAAAATGACGCAAAAATCACAACAAATTAATAGCTTTAAATATATTTTTTTATAAGCAAATAAAAAAAATTGATAGATTCTTTAAATTCCATTTATATCACATAAACTGAGACAAAAATAATAATATATATTGGGTCCGTGCTGACACGGGCACCAATATCTAGTACTATATATAGACAAACGCAATTATAAATAGAGAATTGTAAAGAGTTGAAGAAAATATTTTGTCAAACAATATTATCTGTAAGATTTCCTGAAATTGAATTGGTAAAAAGTCATTATTATGTTTGCTTGAATATGTAAGTTATTTAATAAAAAAATGATCTTAATCCAAAAGGGAAAATGATTTCAACCACTATAAATATCAATGTAAAATGTGTTCTATTCAACCACTCCAAAAACAATTCACAAAAAGCTCAAAATAACTTTGAGAAAATGATGTCCATTACTAAGCACTTGATTTTCTTCACTTTGCTTGTTTTTGTCATCTTTCCCTCTTATGAAGGTATGCGAATATGATTCTAAATATTTATTCTTCATTTTACTTCATATTTCCCTTCTACTTTTTACGAGATAAAATTATTTTTTATTTTCGATTTTTTACTTGGTGTCAGATATTGATACTAGTAAGGGGGTAGAGGGGACATTTAAGTAAATTAACAGTTATTTCATTAGGAATTATTTCCTAATAACTTATTTCACAGTTCTTGATCTCACACCAAATCATCACAAAAGAAGGTGATTTATCATCACACAAATATTGATAATATTTGTAGGTAATTTTATCCTTAATGAGATAATTTCCTATCATACAAATACATCTATTTTATTTATAAATCTTTATATTTGTATGTTTACTTTTTTTACATTATTTAAAAAAAAATTATATTTTATATTTTAATGCAGGTGAAGAAGTAATTGAAAAATTGAATATCAAAGGTCTTGGTCCTGGCAAGTGCTTTAAGAATCCAGCAGGATCAGGATGGTGTTGTCAGACAACTTCAGATTGTTATGATCAACAAAATGTTTGTTTAGATAATTGTCCCCATTAGGGCTGCGTATTGGTCGGTTCGATTCGGTTTTGAAGTTTATCGGTTTGACTTATTGGTTATCGGTTTGTAGGATGCTAAACCATTAAAGAACCATTAAGATATTGACTTATCGGTTATTGGTTTATCGGTTATTGATCGTTATCGGTTCGGTTATCGGTTTAACCGTTAAGATTTGACACAAAAAAAGTCATTAAAAATCACTTAGAAACAAGGTGACAAACCAAATGAACCATGCACATGAGTTCACAAATAACATCTTGATAAAAAGCAAACACTTTTACATTGTAGAATACCCAAGAGTTTGAGACAGCCAAAAATAAAAGTAGGAAACTAAACTCAAAGTCAAGGACTTTATATACAAAATGATAAAAATATAATTATTTAATTTATTATCGGGTTATCGGTTAATCCGTTAAGAAAAAACCTCAAACCATTAAGAACCGATAACCCGATAACAAAAAAATCAAAACCCTTTTCAAAACCGCTAAACCAATAACCCATTACTGATAAACTAATAACTTTTTTTTGATTCGGGTTATCGGTTTCGATTCGGTTTTGAGTCCCCATTACCCTCCTCTTATTTAATTAGTTATGTTAAACATCTAAATTATGCACCATATATGAAGTTATTATAATAGTATTTCCAAAATACAATATGAATATTTCATTTTATCAATGTTAATTACAATGTGGCAAGTTGTTATATTTTGTTAGCTCTGAATTCAAAATAATTTCGTATGAATTTCTAGTATATATTTTACTACTAAGAAATTTGAATAGCAACCAGGAGACCATCAACGTGTATGCTTATTGGGATAAAAATTAAACTTGAGGATAATCTTGTCATTTTACGATTTTTCATGTGCCTGTTATTTTTGTGGACCCCAAATTATAGCAGTCTCACATATCCATACATAGTAAATACCAGGGTCCATTTGAGTAGAATTCTCTATATTACCCCTACTCTGTCCTTTCAACACATAACATTCTTCTTTTCTATTGGCTGTTTTATTGGAAGAGCTTTGTGAGATTCATTGTAACATCCCGAAAATTTCTAAGTTAAGACTCGAACCATTTCATTTGTGTATAAGGTCGTACCAAGTGATTCTTAATTGTTATTAGGTGTTAAGGTCAATTCTTTAGTGTGAGAATGATTTTGGATATGAATTAAGGTCACTAGAATCCCCTAGCACAAAGTTGAGTTGAAAGCTTTCTTACCGATTGAGTTTCAAGATGAGATTTTACTTGGGTCAACTTCAAATGACCATATCTCTTGGCACATAATGAATTAGGTGGTCCATCACATATTAAATTAAAGGTCTTTTAGTCCTTTTTCCAACACCACCAAGTTTACCTCATTTCGAGTTCGGAGTAAAAAGTTATGCCTGTTTTAGTGAAGCCTTGTCAGGCAGGTCAAGTTTCATGGACGGCTATACGGCCCGTGAAGCTTTAAACGGTCAGTGAAACCTTCTTTTTAAGGCACTCCATCAGTCTTTTAAGCTGGGGTGGTCATTTTGGTCTTTCCCATATGCGTTTAGTACTTAAACTACATCGTTTTAATCCCTATTCTATGCCTAAACCTCGACGTTTTATACCTAATTAGGGCTTAGAAAGTGTTAATCAGTTCTTCTACGTTCATTAACACTTCAAGTCATTAGAGCAAGGTTCCAAGAGGAGAAAAGCTAGGGTTCAAGTGTTCTTTGAGTTTCATCAATTTCGCCAAGAACTTCATTCTTCCAGGTATATAAGGTTATCATAGTGTTGGACTAGTTCGTCCTCACGCCCTACATCTACTTTCAAATCACTAAAAGAGTAATCTAGGGTTCTATCCTTAGATTTGAGTATTCTTAAGATGAGTAGTATTGTTGAGTTCTGAGTTCTTGAGTATTGACTTTTTATCTATTGTTATTGAGATCCTTGAGTTGAGTCGTTCATGTCTATATTTCAGCATGAACCCTATTTTGAGTTCTAAGTTTTGAGAATCATTTAAAGCCAACATTTTTGCTTTAAATTGAGCTTTTGAAAAAGTAAAGAGGAGTTTGAGAAAGAGTATAAAGAAACTAAGTAGTTCCAAATGTATCATTTTGTTACATTGAGAAGAGAACTATGATTCATGATTAGTATGATAGTCGAGTATGCCATCAATATGTAAGCAGTATGACATCTAGATATGTCATCAATGTTTATGCAATATGACTTCCACAGTCATCAATGATCAAATCACATAAGCAATGGTTTTAAACTATTTTTTTAGAAAGTAAAGCAAAATTTCAGAAAAGTAAAAGAGTTTTCAAAAAGATTGTGTACATAGCAGTTACCTCTTAAAGAGACCCTTTTGAGTAATTATCTCAACCCAGAGAAAGCATTTTTACATTGAGCAAAGAGAAACATTGTTTTCTAAATGAACAATGAGTCCAGAGATATTTCAGAGCAAGTACCTCTTTTAAGAGGATAGTTTGAGCAATTATTTCAAACTATTGAAAGCGTATGTTTTATACATTTGAGCATGAGTATATATATTATTGGGAGTAGTATTGAGCACCAATATGAGGGAGAGTTCAGACAATTCATAGCCCCCATAAATCATGTCTTGCCAACATACGTATAGGATCATACTTTTTAGATGAATCCTTATTGCTTAGTGAATCCACTTAGTTGAGAGGTTCTATATCCTGACACGTTATAAGACAGTTCTGGCAGCGTGGACAAGACGATGTATATGGTATAAAATTAATATATATGATAGTGATGTATGTCTAATAAGGTAATTTATCCTTTTTATAAAGATGCTAGTATAAGATGTACAAAAAATATATATAATTATTGTAGAATGAGATTGTACATGCCTAGACTTGACTGTGACATTGTGTATGCTCCCTATATATTTCAACTTATAATTTAGTACATGTTGAATAATAATTAACTTAGAACTTAGCAAACTATATTAAACCAGAAGAACAAAAACTAAAATTGAGAAGCAAAGCACTAAAGTGTAAAAGAGAGAGAATTAGATTGTATGTTCATGTATCTCATTTATAAATTAAATGATGGCTATTTATAGGCCAAGTACATGAGGCAGTTTGTGGTATGCTGAAGTCAACCACACTTTTGCATGAGTTAATACACATCAAGCATGCTAACTCCATACTCAATCCATATGGCATCCATAATTTCACAACACTCCCCCTTGGATGTCCATATCCTTTTAAAAGAAGTTTTAGCGAAGGAGGAGGAGTACATATATTTTTGAATACGCATTTGCTTGCTGCCTCATTAAAAACCTTGCTAGGAAAACCCTGTCGAATAAAACCTAGACGAAGGAAAAAAGAGTACAATGCGTATTTTACTCCCCCTGATAAAGACCACGATACAGATGGTTAAGCTTTCGCATTCCAATCTTGTGTACCATCTTCTCAAGAGTTGAGGATGGTAAAGACTTAGTGAATAAATCTGTTGGATTATCACTTGAACGAATTTGTTGTATATCAATATCACCGTTCTTATGAAGATCATGTGTGAAGAATAATTTTGGTGAAATGTGCTTCGTTCTATCTCCTTTTATGAAGCCTCCTCTTAATTGAGCTATGCATGTAGCATTGTCTTCAAATAGGACTGTGGGTACCTTGATATCATACTTCAGACCACATCTTTCTTTAATGAAATGTATCACTGATCTTAACCATACACATTCTCTACTTGCTTCATGAATAGCTATTATCTCAGCATGATTTGAAGAAGTAGCGACAATGGACTGCTTCGTAGATCGCCATGATATAGCAGTACCTCCGTATGTAAATAGATAGCCTGTTTGAGATCGAACTTTATGTGGGTCAGGTAAATAACCTACATCTTCATAACCAACAAGATACTATCTTTGTTAGTATAAAACAGACCCATATCACTGGTCCCCTTTGGATATCGCAATATATGTTTAACTCCGTTCCAATGTCTTCGTGTAGGGGAAGAACTATATCTTGCTAACAAATTAACAGAAAATGCTATGTCAGGTCTTGTAACATTAGCAAGATACATAAGTGCACGAATTGCACTGAGATATGGTACTTCAGGACTAAGAGGTTCCTCATTCTCTTCTTGGGGTCCGAACAGATCTTTACTCACTTCAAGTGATCGAACAACCATTGGAGTACTTAATGATGTACTTTGTCCATGTAAAATCGTTTCAAAAATTTTCTAGTATAGGCAGATTGATGGATGAAGACCCCGTCTGCTAAATATTCAATTTGCAGACCAAGACAAAGCTTTGTCTTTCTAAGATCTTTCATCTCAAATTCTTTCTTTAGATATTCAATTGCCTTTTGGACCTCTTCAGGGGTTCCAATGAGATTTATGTCATCAACATAAATGGCAATTATAACAAATTCTGATGCTGTTTTCTTAATAAAAATACATGGACAAATGACATCATTTATATAACCTTCATTTATCAAGTACTCACTAAGGCGATTATACCACATACGTCCTGATTGTTTTAGACCATACAATGATCTTTGTAATCTAATTGAGAGCATCTCTCGAGACTTTATTACATGCTTAAGGCAATTTGAATCCTTCTGGGATTTTCATATAAATTTCATTATCAAGTGAACCATAAAGATAAGCTGTAACAACATCCATCAGATGTATTTCAAGGTTTTTATGTACAGCTAAATCGATGAGATATCAAAAAGTTATTGTATCCATAACCGGTGAATATGTTTTTTCATAGTCGACGTCGGGTCTCTGAGAGAATCCTTGTGCAACAAGGCGTGCCTTGTATCTTACAATTTCATTTCTCTTTCGCATAAAAACCCATTTATAGCCAATCGGTTTTACACCATCAGGGGTTTGGACTACATGTCCAAAAACCTCACGTTTAGCAAGTGAGTTTAATTCCGATTGAACCGCCTCTTACCATTTTGGCCAATCACACCTTCGTCGACATTCTTCGACAGATTCAGGCTCAAGATCCTCACTGTCTTGCATAAGATTAAGTGCAATATTATGTGCAAAAACATTATCCACCATAATTTTCGATCGATCTAAATTTATCCCATTATCAGTAGAACTTATTGAAAGTTCTTCATTCACTTGAGACTCGGGTTCACTGATTTCTTCAGGAATATCAGGATTAATCAGATCTTGAACTTCTTCATGAGATTCTTTTATGGTGTCATCTTTATCATTTTTCGCGCTTCTTTTTCTAAAATTTTTATCCTTTGAACCCTATGGTCTGCGACGCTTCAGGCGTGTATGAGATTCAGAAGCTATGACACTGTTAGATGGTCTTATTGGAACATCAATTCGGATAGGCACATTTTCTGCAGGGATATGCGACTTAGTTATCCTTTTCAAATAAGTAAATGCGTCTGGCATTTGATTTGCTATATTCTGCAAATGGATGATTTTCTGGACCTCCTTTTCGCATATAGGGGAACGTAGATCAAAATGAGATAATGATGAAACTTTCCATGCAATTTCTCCTGTAGGTTCCTTTTTCTCTTCCCCTAATTGCAGAAAATTTGTTTCATCAAATCGACAATCTGCATATCTTGCAGTAAATAAATCTACCGTCAACGGCTCAAGGTAGCGAATTATGGAGGGTGATTCAAACCCAACATATATACCTAACCATCTTTGAGGGCCCATCTTAGTGCGCTGTGGTGATGCTACTGGCACATATACAACGCATCCAAAAATTCGTAGATGAGCAATATTTGGTTCATGACCAAACACAAATTGTGACGGAGAGTATTTATTATAATGAGTCGGTCTGAGACGAACAAGTGATGCTACATGTAAGATAGCATGACCCCAAACAGTAGTGGGCAACTTTGTTCCCATATGTTGCGGTCGTGCTATCCATTGTAAGCGCTTAATGAATGACTCAACAAGGCTATTTTGAGTATGAACATGAGCTACATGATGTTCAACTTTTATCCCAATTGATAAGCAATAATCATCAAAAACTTGAGATGTAAATTCTCCAGCATTATCAAGGCAAATAGCCTTAATGGGATAATCTGAAAATTGCGCTCTTAATCGTATTATTTGTGCCAATAACTTCGCAAATGCCAGGTTGTGGGACGATAACAGGCACACATGAAACCATCTTGAAGATGCATCTATTAGGACCATAAAGTATCTAAATAACCCACTAGATGGGTGAATAGGTCCACATATATCCCCATGTATACGTTCTAAAAAGCCAGGGGATTCGATGCCAACCTTTAGAGATGATGGTCTAGCAATTAACTTGCCTTGATAACAAGCAGCACATGAAAATTCATCATTTGTAAGAATCTTCAGGTTCTTTAAGGGATGCCCAGTTCAATTTTCAAGACTTCGTCTCATCATTATTGATCCAGGATGACCTATTCGGTCATGCCATAACACAAAAGTATTTAAATCAGTAAACTTCTGGTTTACAATCGAATGTGCTTCAATTGCACTAATTTCTGCATAATATAAGCCAGAAGATAAGGTTGGTAATTTTTCCAAAATATATTTCTGGCCTGAGACGTTTTTGGTTATTCCAATGTATTCAGTATTCATTTCATTTAGTGTCTTAACATGATATCCATTTCGACGGATGTCTTTGAAACTTAACAAGTTTCTTTGGGATTTGGAAGAGAATAATGCATCTTCTATAACCAGTTTTGTCCCCTTAGGCAGAAATACAGTAGCTCTTTCGGAGCCTTCAATCAATTTCGAATTACCAGAAATTGTAGTAACATTTGCTTTTCTTTGAAGCAAGTAAGAAAAGTATTTCTTATCTTTGAATATCGCATGCGTTGTTCCACTGTCAATTACACAAATATCCGCATGATTGATTATTGATCCAAACAAAATTTGAGGCATATCCATATTTTCTTCAAGATGAAAGATGTACATGAAGTAAACATTATAATATTATTACTAAACAAAGCCTTACACAAACTTTATTTATTTACAGGATTAGGAAAACATATTCATACTAGTTCAAACAACGGGAATGAAATATATTTAGATTATTACAGACCCATCACATATCAGGTGATTTATTTTTTCCTCGGGATTTTCAAAGAAATCTGCTACATCTAGATGCATAGGTTCAACATTATCTTCAAAGTTAAAGTTTGCTTCTGCTTTATTTTTTACCTCCTTCAGGGAAGCTTGATACAACTCAACCAGGTGCCTTGGCGTACGACATGTACGTGACCAATGCCCTTTTCCACCACATCGATAACATTTGTTGTCTAAATTTTTCTTCTGCACCACTTCATGCTTTTCATCCTTCTTTTTACACTGCTGGTGGTGAAGGTTATTATTTGGTGCAAGGCGATCACCATGATTAAAATTTCTTCCTCGACCACGGCCACGATCACGACCATGACTGGGGCCACGACCACTTCCACGCTTAGATTGGTGAAAATTTACCATATTCACTTCAGAGAATGGCATAGAACCAGTAGGCCGACTTTCATGATTTTTCATCAGTAAGTCATTATGTTGTTTAGCAATAAGAATATGTGAAATTAATTCAGAATATTTTTTAAATTCATTTCTTGATATTGCTGCTGCAGGAGCATACTCTAGGTAGGAAAAGTGGAAAATGTTTTCTCCAGCGTATCATGATCAGTGATATTTTCTCCGCATAATTTTAATTGTGAGATAATTTTAAACATCGAAGAATTATATTCACTGATAGATTTAAAGTCTTGAAGTCTCAAATGGATCCACTCATAACGTGCTTGTGGAAGGACGATCAACTTCAGGTGGTCATATCTATCTTTTAAATTATTTCACAGTACAAAAGGATCTTTAACAGTGAGATACTCCATTTTTAATCCTTCGTCAAGGTGATGGCGGAGAAATATCATTGCCTTGGCACGATTTTGGTTTGATGCCTGATTTTTATCTTGGATGGTGTCTGCCAGACCCATCACATCTAGATGAATTTCTGCATCTAGTACCCAAGATAAGTAGCCTTTTCCCGATATATTCAAAGCAAAAAATTCAAGTTTAGAAAGATTTGACATTATTTAAGAAAGGAAATTTTTTACCTTCGAGGCTTTCAAAGTCTTTAGTTGAACTGGCAGAGACCCATGCTGATAACGTGTTGAATAATAATTAACTTAGAACTTAGCAAACTAGATTAAACCAGAAGAACAAAAACTAAAATTGAGAAGCAAAGCACTAAAGTGTAAAAGAGAGAGAATTAGATTGTATGTTCATGCATCTCATTTATAAATTAACCGATGGCTATTTATAGGCCAGGTACATGAGGTAGTTTGTGGTATGCGGAAGTCAACCACACTTTTGCATGAGTTAATACACATCAAGCATGCTAACTCCATACTCAATCCATATGGCATCCACTATTTCACAACAATACACTAATATAAAATTTGAAGTTGCACAAGTCTGAAGTGCAACCTGATTCTATCCCTTAAATTAAATCCATATCTTTGAAATTTTTAAAAATAAAAATTTATTTTTCAAATTTCAACAATCCAACAAATTAGGAATTATATACTTAAATCTACTTCATATAAGCTCAAATCTAAAACATAAGTTCTATATATCATAAAGAACAAACTTAATCATCAATCTGTTAAAACCAACAATAAATTTAACAAACTCATCTAACACCCTTTTTATTATGTGTGTATAAAAATGGCTAAAACTTAAGTCATATGTATTTGAAGTGCGACTGATTGTTTTTGCCCCCAAAAAACAATTTATTCTACGAGTTTCAACAATCCAACACACGATTTGATATCCAAATCTAACGAATTAACTCCATCTCTTAAATTGTCGATGGTCCAACACAATGATAAAATATGTTATGATCGAAATTATTAGGTGTCATGCAGAAGTTAGCAAAACAAATCTCGAAAGACCTTGAGTAAGAAGACAAGCGAAAGATATACCAAAAGACAAAAAGATTTAACGTGGTTCGGTCAATCGACCTATATCCACAAAGGAGATGAACAATTCACTATATGTATAAACATGAGAGTACAAAATATAGAGAGAAATAACCTCAACTAATTCACTCGGGAGGTTCACACAAGTGTTAACATATCACTTGTGTCCCACAAATTTCCCCCCATAACCAAAACTCTGAAATCCCTTAGGACTACATTGTGAATGCTAATCGAGTTAGAAGGAACGAACCTCTATTTATAGAGTCCTAGACCTTTTCCTACAAGAAAAGGACTAGCCAAATATTAAGACTTTATGTTTTTCTTTTAGGAAAAAGAAAACCTATTTATGGTAAGAAACTCATGGCAAATAATACCAACCAAATATCTCCCTTGGCATGAATTTCTGACAAAATAAATGTGTCCACCTTCTTCACGTAATCTTCAACAGCTTGCATCTCCTCTTCATAATCTCCTATGAAAAATCTATGTCTCAACACAGAGAACCTCTCTGAAATAATTTCTCCAACAAAAATCGTCATTACTGTCAAAAAGGTTGTGGTTAGAACTACACCAGCCAAGATGAATACCTGTTTTAACCTGGCTCCATCACTGATCCATTGAATCTGGCTCCATCATTGATAGCAAACCTGGCTCTGATACCATTTGTTAGGATCGAATAATAATTAGGTGTGACGCGGAAGCTAGCAAAGAAAACCTCGAAAGACCACGAGTAAGAAGACAAACGAGAAATATACCATAAGACACAAAGATTTAACGTGATTCAGTCAATCGACCTACGTCCACAAAGGAGATGAACAATCAACTATATAAATATGAGAGTACAAAATATGAGAGAAATAACCTCAACCAATTCACTCGGAATAGAAGGAGGTTCACACAAGTGATAACGTATCACTTGCGTCCCACAAATTCTCCCCCTAACCAAAACTCTCAAAACCCCTAGGACTATATTGTGAATGTTGATTAAGTTAAAAGGAACGAACTTCTATTTATAGAGTACTAAACCTTTTCCTACAAGAAAAGGACTAGCCAATCCTAAACTTTTTCAAAAAAGGAAAATCTATTTATGGTAAGAAACTTAGGGCAATTAATACCCAACAAATCTTCCCTTTGATCTGAATTTCTGACAAAATAAATTTGATACCACTTGTTAGGACCGAAAAGATGAAGTGATATGCGGAAGCTTACAAAGCAAACCTCGATAGACCATGAGTAAGAAGACATGCAAGAAATATATCATAAGACACAAAGATTTAACATGGTTCAGTCAATCGACGTACGTCCACAAAGGAGATGAGCAATTCACTATATAAACATGAGAGTACAAAATATAGAGAGAAATAACCTTAACCAATTCACCCGGGAGGTTCTCACAAGTGATAACATATCACTTCTGTCCCACAAATTCTCCCCCTAACCAAAACTCTCAAAACCCCTAGGACTACATTGTGAATGCTAATTAAGTTAAAAGGAAATGCCCTCTATTTATAAAGTCCTAAACCTTTTCCTAAAAGAAAAGGACTAGCCAATCCTAAACCTTTTCCTACAAGAAAAAAAACTAGCCAAATATGAAGACTTTATGTTTTTCCTTTTAGGAAAATGAAAACCCAACTATGGTACGAAAACCAGGCAAATTATACTCAACGAATCTCCCCCTTGGCCTGAATTTCTGACAAAATAAATTTGCCTCACCTTCTTCACATAATCTTCCGCATCTTGCATCTCCACTCCATAATCTCCTCTATCAAATCTATGTCTCGACACAGAGAACTTCTCTGAAAAATTTTCCTCAACAAAATCTTCATTACTGTCAAATAGGTTGCAGCTAGAACTACACCCGCCACGATGAACACTTGATTTTTAACCTGATTCAACTATTGAATCATTAAACTTGACTCCATCATTGAATCTGGCTCCATCATTGAACCATCCACCTGACTTCATCAATGAACCTGGATCCATCAGTGAACCATCAAACCTGACACTGATACCACTTGTTATGACTGAAATTATTAGGTGTCATGCGGAAGCTAGCGAAGCAAACTTTGAAAGGCCATGTGTAAGAAGAAAAACGAGAAATATATCAAAAGACACAAAGATTTAACGTGGTTCGATCAATCGACCTATGTCCACAAAAGAGATGAGCAATTCATTATATAAACATGATAGTACAAAATATAGAGAAAAATAACTTCAACCAATTCACTCGGGAGGTTCACACAAATGATAACCAAAACTCTGAAATCCCTTAGGACTACATTGTGAATGCTGATTGCGTTAGAAGGAACGAACCTCTATTTATAGAGTCCTAAACCTTTTTCTACAAGAAAAAGACTAGCCAAATATGAAGACTTTATGTTTTCATTTTAGGAAAAGAAAAACCTATTTATAATAAGAAACTCAGGACAAATAATACCCAACAAAATACAGTAACAGTACCTATTGGTTAATTGAACAAGCACAACCACAACATAGGAATCACGAACGAGTTTCTAATTAATCTACAGCAATTCTGATTGAGATTAATCAATTGTAATCCTCTAATAGTATCATACATAACACAATCAAGTTTGCTAAACTAAGTATATTTTTGGTAAACATTTTCCTAAAATATGTTTCTAAAGAAAAAATATGTGATTCATTTTTTTTTTAAGTATTTGCTTAGTAAGCGACAAATATACAATAACAATAACAACATATTCAGTATATTTTGTGAAGATAAGGTGGGTAGATGCGAGTAGGAGAGTGAAAAGCATCAATTAAAAAAATGATATGAGAAAATTTTGAAAAATATTTTTTGTCGTCTTGCTAGAAAAATTATTTTCCACAATTAAAAAAAAAATTCTCCAAAAAAGTATTTTCAAATATTTCGACTAACAAAACATATAAATGGCCTCTGATGACTTTCAATCTTCTTATTTGGATAGCCAAGTGGTTATTACGTGATTTTAAAGGTCTTTCTTCCTTGGCTGGCTTTTTAATACCAAAAATAAATTGGTGCCAAGTGGCTCATAAGTCAGATCCACTTCCTAATTATTTTTTAAAAATTCTTAATTTAAAAGGTTAATATTAATGGAGAAACTAATTGTTCAATGCAAAGACAATAAGAACACATTGGCCGAAAAGGTCAAAAAGAGTTTTGGGTTTCTATTAGTTGAACTTTTCAAATACAAAAAAATTACTATTGTTACGTGATCTACTTCTTGTCCTAATTATTATTTATCTCCAATTTTTTCGATATAGACTTCTGATAAAACACAAATCTCAAGATTTTAAAATATTAGCCAAACAAACTACTCTCTTTTATTCCTCTTCATTATCATACTTATTAAAAATAGTTAATCTAAAAATAAATATTATTTTTAAAATTTTTAGATATAACTAATCATTTATTTTCACCTTTACTCTCACTTAATAATAACTTGTTTGGCTAAACTGTTGAGAAAAAATAATTGTCATCACAAAAGTCTCACGATTGAGCCCTGATGTGAATTTGAAGCGGCGTAGAGAATAATTGTTCTACTATTGATTAATTAAACAAAATAATAAAAAAAAAATATACAAGTTTGAAATTGGAACAATGTGAATAGAACAAGTGGCCCAGCTCATAAGACAAATTTGGGTTTTTGGCAGCCTGGTTGGTGTGGTCTTCCATGGTGGTTAACCATCATCTCACGATCAGCAAATTCTCAAATCCTCAATTAATCTTCATTTTCAACTCAGTGTCGCCATCCTTCCATCGTCATCATCATACTGAATCCATTAAAACGAAGCTTCCGAAAACAACGACGACTTCAGGGAGACCGAGTTGCCATTCCTGATGACTCTTATCAATTTCTCAGATCTCCCTCTGCTAAACCCATACTACCGCTTAAAGATCTGTATATAATTGATTGTTGCAAATCGGTATTCAATTACTAGCTTCACTTTGTTGCCTGGTTGGTCCAATGTCATTTTCTTCCACTTTTGTCTTTGTCGACTCTATTTGGCGGGAAATTGGATTTGTCCTCATCTTACATTTTGGAATTTTGAATTCAAACAGGTCATTATCGTGATTCCTTTTTAAGGATTTCGTATTATTATTATAGCTGAAGAAGTAAGTATGAGGATGGTGATTTCGGATAACACCAGAGGGTTAATTCTGGCAATATCATCAAGCTTGTTTATTGGAGCGAGTTTTATATTGAAGAAGAAAGGTCTAAAGCGTGCTGCTGCTGCTGGCACTCGAGCAGGTTGATTTATTATTAATCTCAATTGAATTGCAAATCAGTATATTTGACTTTTCCTTTTCTGTGAGAAATTGTTATATAGAAGCCTTTCAGTCATTTAACTTACTTGTGAGTACACTATAGAGAAGGAAGCATATGAGGTTATTTTACTTGTGCCACTTCCAAGATGTCGTTACCGAGGACATAAGTGAAATGACTGAATCACATTTAGAATTGTGTTTCTTTTTTGACTATATTGTGTTTATTATCTTAGTTATTGTCGTTTAGGACTTGTTAAGAAATTTCAATTTCTTTTGAAACTTCGATCTTGATAATCTGGTATCTAGACAGTGGTCTCAGGTTCAGTTTTAGGAGTCAATTTGACACAAAGGTTATATTGAGAAATTTATTGGATTGCCAGTTATGGCATCTTGAGATCTGCCTAGGATTTGATAGACATTCTCATTGAAGATTAGTTCGGAAAGTTTTCCATGGAGATCAGATTGATGAGTTTGGAAGCTGTTCACATGCAAAAATTATTTTGTGAAGCCCTTCCAGATGCCTTGTTGCAAACTAAAGAAGACTATCAACTGCTTAGTCACAAGCAAGATGAAGAGGCAAAGATATGGTGCGGGTTCCATGTTCCAATATAGTTTCTATAATATATGCAATGTTCATATGGAAAAATTTAAATATGTTAGTATGTAAACTTATGGTTTGTCCATGTTCTGTGAAGTGCATTCTTAGATATCCGTTGGAAGTACCCTCAAGGCTGGCCAAGTTGGTTGAGCAGGGGGTCTCAGGTTCGAAACCCCCTGCATACTTTCTTGGTCGAGCTTGTCACACAGATCTTGCATAGTGGGGTTTAATCCTGTATGGTTTGCGAGCTATTACATTGGAGTGAGGTTTACCCTGTACGCACCTGAAGGGTAGAGGTTGCAGATTCCCTTGTCATTTAAAAAAGACAACCGTGTGAAAGTTTAGATATATGTTTGAAGTGCTGGAGAAATAGTAATTCCTTTGTTGGTTTATGGACTCTGATTATGCCAGAGATTTTTATAAAAAGGATCAGTCACAGGCTATAAATTTTGTATTGGAGGTAGTTTTGGTTGTTGGGAAGGCACCATTACAACATCTTTTAACATTATCTACTATGAGGCTATATATATAGCTATGGCTGAGGCGATTAAAGAAGTTATAAGGTTTAAAGGGCTTGTTTGACGAGCTTAGACCATGTTGGGTGTAATCACTATTTATTGTGATTGAGTTGGTAACAGTTAAAATTATAAATTACTTCACAGTCTTCTGCTTTGTCTAAACAATTGTTGTTGAAATTTCTTCTGTTCTCTTGATATGTCAATTCTATTGATTTTTTAATTAAATCTGCAATGTTTTATTTACTTATTTTCAGTTGTTCTGAAACCTTTTAGTGCCACATTCTCCTTGTCTAATTTATGAATTCATGACCCAAAACCAATTAAAATCTGTAATACAAAATCATTTTGTCCTCATCACATACTGTGCCTACTTCTGGTCACTCACTTTAACTTTTATTCTGATATTTACTGCAGGAGTTGGAGGCTATGCTTATTTGCTTGAACCACTTTGGTGGACAGGCATGATAACAAGTGAGTAGATCATGAGTTGTCTCCATACCTTAACCCCCTTTCCCTATAAGCAATGTATTAGTATTGTGTGGTTTGAATTTCGACCAACATTTGGATTTGGATTATGCAGTGATCATTGGGGAGGTGGCCAATTTTGTGGCTTATATTTATGCTCCAGCAGTTCTGGTGACTCCTCTTGGTGTTTTGAGTATAATTATCAGGTATGATTTTGAAGTTTATGAACTGTTTGTAAGCTCTAAGAAAGAACCATGAGTGGTGTTGGCAAAACTGACCCTGGTGAATTTTTGAGTAGTGCTATTTTGGCGCACTTTTTGTTGAAAGAACGATTGCAAAGATTAGGTGTACTGGGATGCGTTTCATGCATTGTAGGCTCAGTGGTTATTGTTATCCATGCACCTCAGGAGAATATGCCAGGTTCTTTACAAGAAATCTGGATTTTGGCAACTCAACCAGGTTTGAATTTTGTGTCTTTAACATAAATTTTTTTCTGTTTATCATGCCATAGGTTAGAGAAAGCTCATCACACTTGTAGAAGTTATTACTTATTTCTTCGCTACTGCCTCTGTCTGCAGCATTTTTGGCTTATGTAGCTGCAACTGTATCAATGGTGCTAGCTTTGATTTTGCATTTTGAGCCTCGCTATGGGCAGACAAATATACTGGTTTATTTGGGAATCTGTTCCTTAATGGGTTCATTCACGGTAATTGTGTTTTCTTTTAAGCTACTATTCTTAGCTGCAATGTGGACACAAAACTGTTTCTGGATGTGGTGCGTTTTGCACATATCAACAGTTTGCTACCTTGTCCAGAGATTGGTTGCTGTAGTTTTTTCATGGTCCTTTGCAGATTGTCAGCATAAAGGCTATTGGAATTGCAATAAAACTTACTTTGGAAGGAATTAGTCAAGTTGCTTATCCTCCGACATGGTTTTTTCTTTCTGTTGCAGTGATATGTGTCATCACACAGCTAAATTACCTTAATAAGGTAATACTTTATCTATAGAACAGAATGGATACAGGGGATTTGAGAAACCGACCCCAACTAATTTGTGATTGATGTGTTCTTAATTGGTGTATTCTTATCAACCAATCAAACCTTTGCTTGCCCATTTCCGAGAGTAGTTTAGGTCATACATATATGATCTATTCATTTAGATTTAGATACTAAAGTAATTATTCCGCTTTATGCTCTCCTTCTATTGGTGCTAATTTTTTCATAGTATGCCTCAGTATTTGTCAGAAAGATAAAGCGTAAACTTGATAATGAGAATTGATCCCTACTATGGTTGAACATTCTCTAGAACTGCAGACTTTGTTTATGTTTCTTCCATGTTTTTGTAATTTGGAAATATAATTCAGCTAAAGAATTTTTTTTTATTTACCTCATTAGATGCCCATGAATAGTTTAATGTCCACCTTGTGCAGTCCTCTAGGAATGCCTGTTCTCATCCTATGTTGAGAAACAGGGTATCACAGTTCAGTTCCTTGAGTCATTTGTTGGTTTTTCTTAAAAGGTTAATGATTGAGTAGCATAATTTTGGATATGTCAAACAAGTAGTTCTGTTTTCTAATGTAGCACAATATTCTGGTCTATTGTCATATTAAATTTTCCTAATTAGCTGAACGGGGGGATGCATAACTGATTGAAAAAACCTTTTGACTTCTGCTGGACGACTAAAAGACTAGTTCGTTTGATATGTGTACTATTAACACGAGATGTGTAATTTTGTTTTGGAGTTGATGACATGTATGATTGTTATGGGTCATTCAAGGTGGTCTCCTTTGGGGAGTTTAAAAGCATTTCTAATATCTATACATCATTTGATAGGCACTGGATACATTCAACACCGCAATTGTTTCTCCAATATATTATGTAATGTTCACCACAATGACCATCATTGCAAGTGCAATAATGTTCAAGGTATTCTGTTAATTGAAGCTCTTCTTCGTTACGGTCCTCTATGAATATGATACAGGGTATTATGAATATTCATCTCGCTTTGCAGGACTGGGCAGGACAAAGTGCCAGCGACATAGTTTCTGCGATATGTGGATTTATAACAGTACTTTCAGGAACAATCATGCTCCATGTCACTAAAGAACAGGAACCAGTTACTTTGCCAGGTATGGATAAGACTAAATTTTACTGGAAGCTCCTAAGCCTCCCATATTAACATATGTTCATTCTAGATACTGTGCTGCTATTATCTAAAATAAGGATGTCATCGTATCTTCTGTTGCACTCCTTTAAAAACTGATGTTGAACTAGGTGTGATTATTGCTACTTCTCCTTTCCTTCGAAGTATGGTGCATCATCACCAAGGGAGAATATATTCTACAGTCATATTGTTTGACATATTGACATCCTTGCTAGCTATTCCATTTGGGATGATCGCCAAGCCTCTTTAACACGTTTTTGACAGACACATACATGTGTACTTCTGATGTTTTGTCACCATAGTGGAAGTTGAAATATGAATATTCACTTCTCGTATCTAGATATGCATCTCTGGAAGCTACTACTCTAGATGTCCAAAAGGAGTCCGTAACGTCTCTTTCTGCTAGCACCGGTATTTTTCTACTTCTAATATTAAATTGGTTTATGCAGGAACTGTAACATGGTACGATGGGGAACACATAAAGGCTATAGAGGATGGACATTACATCCTGTTGCATGATTCTCAATACTTAGACTCATATAATGTCTCGACGAAGAATTAGAGAGGTTGATTGCAGAACTGGAAGTTGTATCACATCCCATACTTGATTTGTGCAGTAGAGGGAATGAGGTTCTCGACTTCTTGTTTACGCTGATTGATCTTGAGCTTCACAACTGCCTGGCAATTTCTTCCTATGTGCATAATTTGGGAAGGGCTAGAGGGAGAGGTTTTGATTTTTCCAAGATTTCTTGACCAACATGGGGATACATCTGGATATGGTTTTCTTGCAAATCTCTAATTGGCTAATTGCAGTCGGGGTTTGTACATATATGGCTTCTTTCTAGTGTAATTATTCATTATTTTTTCATAATGAGATAAAGCATATCAAGCATATGTTTTTCTGAAGGATGAACTGTTTGTATGTTTGTTTAGATATTAAGTCAAAATTTAGTGAAACTCGCTCATTTGACACCCATATGCAAGATCAAAATGGAGATTTAGAACACGGGGTAATATAATGGGACAGTGAAAGATAGAGTTTGAATTAATCAAAATCACAGAATCCCCTTTAACTTTACAAGAGAAGCAACATCAATTGATTATTTGAATTGATAACTCTTGATCTATAATCTAAGTGCGACTTGGCTAGTAAATTAAAACAATTCAGTATTTTTGTAATTGACCAATTTAGCTTAATGATCTTTTAAACTTGTACTTCCTCCGTTCACTTTCAAGTTTTAATTGTCATGGTTTCCTTTTTTAGAGTCAAACTATAAGAACTTTGACTAACATTTTACGATGTATTTTTTTATCATATTGATATGCAAAAATTACAATTTATAGTACTTTTCGTATAGTTTTTGAATATCTAAATTTTTTATTTAAAATATCAAATTAATGTAATCTAATTTAACTTTGAAAATTAGTCAAATTGACTTTCGAAAAGCGCAACATGACAATTAAAAGTGGACAGAGGGAGTATTAGACTACATTTTTGAGATCAATCAATCGATTAATTATGGATTATCTTGAAATAACATTAGCGGAATGCTTGTTTTTGTTTAAATCAATTGTAATTCTTTTCCCTTTTTCCCCCTACGGCCTTACCGGGTAAATTCATTTAATCGTTTGGTAGCTGGATAGAGTTATACATGTATTAGTAATGTGGGTATTAGTTATGCAGGTATTATGTTATGAACACAAATGATGACGTGGAGGACAACTTGGCAACCACAGTGGACAAGGCTATTACACAGCCTAGAAGGAGCAAGCGCGTGTCAATTCCCTCCCAAAGGTTGGCAGATTTCATTGTCAAGCCTGGATGACAAAAACATGAATTGCAAGTGGTCCAGGGAAATATTGTAATGAGTGTGAGTTGTTATAAGTACCAGTGAGTAGGCACAGTAAGAGGAGGCTATTTTTTATGTAAACTTGTCTATCTTCTCATCCCCTATCTTCTTCTATATCTCATCTCTTCTTATTTTTCTTAATTGTTCTTCCTTATTAGTTAAGTTGTTATTTTCTTGTAATTCCAATTAGTGATTGCAATATTACAAAGGTTCCCTTGGTTATTACTGAGTTTGTTACATTGGTGCTTTCATCCAGAGGTTTCTCATGGAGGACCA
Organism: Solanum appendiculatum; assembly: GCA_018342035.1. Lineage (NCBI taxonomy): Eukaryota > Viridiplantae > Streptophyta > Magnoliopsida > Solanales > Solanaceae > Solanum > Solanum appendiculatum. Next base: position 175,983 of record JAGDQO010001637.1, read on the forward strand.
AAGACTCAAGGCTCTCATTAATGAATCTATTAAGGAGGTGAAAGAGTCATTTCCAAAGATATTGCAGACATTCGCTGTATGTTACAGGAGGTTGCCGAAAACTTCGTTCCAGCAGGACCTCACATTCGAGATCCAACAATGGAGGTTGCTCGTCCTCATCACGGGAAAGACACTCCTGAAGCTCCCACACTCCGTCATAGGCAAGCTCCGGTGGACTAGGACTATTTCGTGGTGAAAATCTGGAGGCATGGATTTTCCAAGCTGAACGCTATTTTGATTTTTACGGAATCGCAGAAACGCACAAGCTAACCTTGGCATCCTTTTATCTCGACGGTGAAGCTTTGGAGTGGTACCGATGGTTATTCAGGAACAAACAATTAGTAGGATGGGTTCATTTTGCTGAGAAGGCACAAATTCGTTTCAAGCAAAAAGGGCTTGAATCAGCGGAGGGACGTTTGGCAAAGCTCCAACAGGTTTCTACTGTATCTGAGTTTCAGGGGAGGTTTGAGGCTATTGCAAACGAAACCATCGATGTCTCCGATGGGTTAATGGTACAATTGTTTATTTTTGGGCTAAGGGAAGATATTAAAAATTCAATTTTTGCTCATGAGCCCAAAAGCTATGAAGAGGTGCTTAAGCAAGCCCATATCCAGGAGCGACGTATCCAAGCGGAAAAAGGGTCGATCCGACCTTCTCTAGCTAACAGAGGACCCCCTCTCTTACCCAATCCTATCTCAGCACCACCTCGAAATTTTATGACTACATCTCATGTTCCATCCACTCTTCCACACAATTGCAGTATCGCCAGCCCCTTAAACGATTATCTCATGCTGAGATTCAAAGTCATCGTGAACGGGGTCTGTGCTACTACTGTGAAAAGAAGTACACAACAGGGCACAACTGTAAGGCTCCGCCACAACTAGTGTTACTAACAGATGGCTCCGATATTGAGCCAACGTTCCCGGAGCAGTTTGCCTCTGATGATTTCTTGGCTGGAGATTTGCAGTGCTTAGAGATTCAAGAACACTCCGCCCTTTCGTATAATGCATTAGCCGGAGGAAGCTCGCTCTTCGATTCACTGGTCATATTAATGGGCATGAGGTCCAGGTCTTGTTGGATGGGGGAAGCACCCACAATTTTATTCAGACTAGGGTGGCTAAATTTTTGCAACTGCCAATTAATACCACTTCTAGCTTTCCAGTGGTGGTGGGCAGCGGGCAACGACTATTGTGTGATGGCGTGACACCCACAACTTTACTCTCAGTTCAAGGTTGTGGTCTTACTCTGGATTTATACTTACTACCGATGCATGGGGCAGATATTGTGCTTGGCGTTTCATGGTTGTCTACGTTGGGTCGGGTGATTAAGGATTATGGAGCTCATTTATTTGAGTTTCAGTTCCAAGGGAAGACGTACTGCTTGTAGGGAGATGCAACTATGGCCCAACCAGTTCAATTGCATAGCCTTCGCAGGTATGCTGCCACTGAGGCTATATCCTCTTATTTTTGCTTGCAAATGGTCCAATCTGATGCAACGTCTGTTGAGCCCATTGATTCAGAGTTGCTTACTATTCTTGAAACCTATGAGGATGTCTTTCAAAAACCACATGGATTGCCTCCATCCCGACCACAAGATCATGTGATCCACTTGAACTCCGAGGCTGAACCAGTCAATGTTAAACCCTATCGCTATCCGTACTTTCAAAAGCAAATTATGGAGAAAATGGTAGCGGATATGCTTAGAGAGGGCTTCAGGCTAGCACGAGTCCATTTTCTTCGCCAGTATTACTGGTTCGAAAGAAAGATGGTACTTGGCGATTCTGCGTGGATTACAGAGCCCTGAATGCAATCAATAGAGCCCTGGATGCAATCACTGTGAGAGATAGATTTTCAATTCCAACCATTGATGAATTATTTGATAAATTACATGGTGCTGTCTATTTTTCTAAGCTTGACTTGTTGTCAGGCTATCATCAGATTCGAGTAAGGCCCGAGGATGTGGACAAAACTGCTTTTCGTACACATGATCGGCATTACGAATTTTTAGTTATGCCGTTTGGATTGTCCAATGCTCCTTCGACATTCCAGGCCACTATGAATGAGGTTTTTAGACCGTACCTCTGCCACTTTGTATTGGTTTTTTTCGATGATATTTTGGTGTACAACTTAAATTGGACGGATCACATTAAGCACTTACAATCTGTGCTACAACTTTTGCGCCAACACCAACTTGTCGCAAAGAGAGCCAAATGCCTATTCGGGTAAACCTCGATAGAATATCTTGGGCATGTGATATCGAACCAAGGCCTTAGTGTCGATCCAAGTAAAATTAAGGCCATCCAGCAGTGGCCTCCGCCTAAGAATATTAAGGAAATACGCAGTTTTCTTGGCCTGACAGGCTATTATCGTCGCTTTATCCACCATTATGCAGCAATAGCAGGGCCTCTCATTGATTTGCTACGAAAAGATGTGTTTGTGTGGGATGTTACAACCCTCACTGCATTTGAGACATTGAAAGATAAGCTTAGTTCTACGCCGGTACTTGCATTGCCGAATTTCTCTCAAGAATTTCAGCTTGAAACTGATGCCTCTGGCCGAGGCATATGAGCCGTGTTGTCCCAAATAAGACATCCAGTAGCCTATTTCAGCCAAAAATTAAGTACTCGGATGCAGGGGGCTTCCATGTGTCATAGAGAGATGTTCGCCATCACTAAGCAGTGAGTAAGTGGCGTCAATATCTATTGGGGCGTAAGTTTACTATCTATACTGACCAGCAATCCCTGAAGAACTTAACCAATCAGACTATTCAAACGGCGGAGTAGCAAAAATGGCTTAGTAAGCTTGTTGGCTATGATTTTCAGATCATATATCGCCCAGGTAAATTGAACCAGGCTGCTGATGCGCTCTCTCGCACTACTGAGGCGGTCTTAATGGCATTTACTGCTAGGAGTTATAATTTGGAACATGAACTAAGAGCACTCAATAAAACACACCCGGAGTTAGTTGACATTCAGCAAAAGTTGGAAGGAAAACTTGATGCTGTCATGGGTTATACCTTCCGTAATGGTTTGCTTTTTTTCAAAGGTTGCTCCATGAATTTCATGCCACTTCGATTGGGGGACACGCATGTGTGGCTCAGACTTATCATAGGTTAGCATCTAATTTTTTTTGGAAGCAAATGAGAAAGGATGTCCAAAGTTTTGTCGCATCCTGTCAAATTTGCCTGCAAATGAAAGATTTGCACCACCATTTAGCAAGTCTATTGCAACCGTTGCCCATTCCAGATTTGGTATTTGAAGATATAGCCATGGATTTTATCACGTGTTTGCCTAGTTCGAAAGGCAAGTCTACCATCTTAACTGTGGTAGATCGATTGACAAAATACGACCATTTCATTCCTTTGCCTGCCTTTTTTTCCACTCGAATTGTTGCTGAAGCTTTTGTGGTTGGGATTATTTGCCTTCATGGACCTCCACGAACCATTGTCACTGATCGTGACTCCCGATTTCTAGATTCTTTTTGGCAGGAGATCAACCGATTGCAAGGGACGTCTTTGGCTATGAGTACAACGTACCCCCAGTCTGATGGTCAATCAGAGGCTCTTAATAAATGTGTTGAGCAGTATCTTCGTTGTTATGTTTCTGATGCACCACATGTTAGGTTGCAATGTTGCCGAGGGCTAAATATTGGTACAACACGGCATATTAGACCTCGGCTGGCATGCCTCCATTTAAGGCTCTTTATGGAAGAGAACCTCCCACCGTAGCACGTTATGTGATGGGCAGCAGTCCCAGCGAGCTAGTGGAGGAATATTTTGTTGATCGTGATAAGGTTTTGAGCCTTTTAAAGCTCAATTTGCTTAAGGCACAGGTGCGAATGAAAAAGTTTGCTGACAAACATCGGACTGAGCTTGAATTTAGTGAGGGAGATTGGGTATTCGTCAAGCTCAAACCATACCATCAAAACTCTATTCGTTTACAGAAACACTCCAAACTTGGTCGCCGTTACTTCGGACCTTTCCAAATCCTTAAGCGCATTGGACAGGTGGCTTACAAGTTAGACTTACCTGAGGAGGCCCGCATTCATCCCGTCTTTCATATTTCGATGCTCAAGCGTTGTGTATGGGATCCGGTGACCCCAGTTACTCCATTACCACTAATTGATTTTGTTACTTCAAATGCTGAGGCTTCCCAGAACCTTGAACCTTGTGGACAAGGTTCTTTCCCTGGAGGAAAGTATTGTTATGAACACAAATGGTGACGTGGAGGACAACTTGGCAGCCACAGTGGACAAGGCTATTACACAGCCTAGAAGGAGAAAGCGCGTGTCAATTCCCTCTAAAAGGTTGGCAGATTTCATTGTCAAGCCTGGATGACAAAAACGTGAATTGCAAGTGGTCCAGGGAAATATTGTAATGAGTGTGAGTTGTTATAAGTACCAGTGAGTAGGCACAGTAAAAGGAGGCTATTTTTCATGTAAACTTGTCTATCTTCTCATCCCCTATCTTCTTCTGTATCTCATCTCTTCTTCTTTTTCTTAATTGTTCTTCCTTATTAGTTAAGTTGTTATTTTCTTGTAATTCCAATTAGTGATTGCAATATTACAAAGGTTCCCTTGGTTATTACTGAGTTTGTTACATATTAGTAATATGGGTATTAGTTATGCAAGTATTAGTAACGTGGGTATTAGTTATGTAGGTGTTAGTAATGTGGGTATTAGTTATGTGGGTATTAGTTATACAAGTATTAGCTATGCAGGGTTTAGTTATGCGAAGTTTAATTATGCATAAATTATTCCTTTGGATGTTGTTTTTTTTATATTAAAAATTAGTAAAATTATATATTTTTAAAATTAAAACATTTTTTTACAATTATATTCTTTCCTTCTTTAACTTTGTATTTTTCCTTCTTTAACTTTGTATTTAAATTAAAATATTTCTTTAATTATGTAGAAGAAGAAAGTAGTCAAGTGGGGTGATAAGGGTAATATTGTCATTTTAACTTTTTATCCATGTATTAGCTATACACGTATTAATTATTTCACCTTCTACTCCGCATAAATAATACACAAATTTCTTCATAACTTATACATGTATTAGTTATGCGAATTTCAAAATTGTCAACCAAACGTCGTATTAATTTTATACCTGAATAACTTTTTTCTTATCCACCTATCAAACGCTGTATTAATTATATACACAAATAATTTTTTTCTTATCCACCTACCAAACATCGTATTAATTATATACGTGAATAACTTTTTTCTTATCCACCTACCAAACCTCGTATAAGTTATACAGACTCTAATACATGGATAAGGCTTGTTTTATCCAGCTATAAAACGACCCCGGGTGTATTTGGTATAAAAGGAAAATATTTTTTAATTACTCAATGATTGGTTGGTCAAAATATTTTGAGAAACATTATTTCTTGGAAAACAAATTTCCTAGATAGAGAAGTTTGATTTTTGTCTAGAATTAACTACACTCGCTTCATCTTTACCCTCATATTATCTGCCTAAATTACATAGAAATGTTGTTAAAACAATATTTCTACTTATTTGCTAAACATCAGTAAATAAAGTAAAAAAATCACAGAGAAAATACTTTTCATGTCCTACCAAACACACCCTTGAGTGTGTGTGTTTGTAGAATATGTCTGTGTGTGAATGTGAGGTGTATTTTTGTTTTAAATTAGAAGAGCATTAATTTAAGAGACAAACCAATTTTCTAGAAAATTTATAAATCTATCTAAACAGAAAATGTTATACGTAGTGGGAATGATGATCGTGCAAATCACAAAAAGGGTGCCAACATTGTTAATAGGCCAGCTAAATGGCATATAATAATTAAATGAAAGAGTAATTCTGGTATGTCAAAAAATAATATCCTCTAAATTACAAACAAATAAATATAAGAATGGTTAACATAAAATCTCAAATCACCACGAAGATGTATATGTATGATTAAGATAAATGTGGAGAAAGATTCCTAAAATTGTATATCCTTAAAAATAATACTTAAGCTATTGAGGATTATGGCAGCTAACTTGGTGAGATCCATCTTCCTCTATTTAGGTACAAGGTAATACGGCGGTGAATTCGTTCCCGGACCTTGTACACACCACTCGTTACAGTATGGGAGTTGGCCATGTCCAAAGTCGTTACCTTAACCGCATTATGCCGAAGACAGAGCTAGTGACTGAAGTGAAATTGTAACAAAGTGGCCGTACTGAAAGGTGCGACTGGATCACCTCCTTTTCAGGGAGAGCTAATGCTTATTGGGTATTTTGATTTGACACTGCTTCACACCCCAAAAAAGAAGGGAGCTACGTCCTTACGTTCACTTCTCTTTGTATAAAATAATTTTAAAAAAATAATACTGTATGATATTCTTCATGCAATATTTACTTTTATATCCTTGATTTATTAGTTCTTCTATTTTATTGATTGCACTTAAGAAAGAAACTAATACATAAAATCCAACATTCTCACGTTTTCAATTGGATTTCAGATGATTTTTTAACAAAAGCATATATATTGTGGGGGCAGGTAGATAATTAAATTGAACACAAACGCTAATAACCCCCCTTTGTCAAACTTGTAAACCACACCAGACATGCCCTTTTACCAATTGCTCCACAACTATTGTCCAAGTATCCCCTTTGTCAAATATGTAAACCACACCAGACGTGCCCTTTTACCAATCGCCCCACAACTATCGTCTATATATACGATCCATACTAGATCTGACCAACTACACTCTCATGTTTTCAATCGGATTTTATGATTTTTTACAAAAGCATATATATTGTTGGGGCATGTAGATAATTAAATTGAACACAAACGCTAACAACCCCCCTTTATCAAACATGTACCACACTAGACGTGCCCTTTTACCAATCGTCCCACAACTATCGTCCATATACCTCCTTTGTCAAACATGTAAATCACACCAGACGTGGCCTTTTACCAATCGCCCATAACTATCGTACATGTACGATCCATACTAGATCTGACTAACTACCCATCCAAATACCCTTACAATAAAAAAGAAAAAGAGCAATTGAAAGAGAATCTAGGCTCATAATTATAATGAGTTTAATATTTTAGCTCTTTCCTGGCCCTTCGATTCTATTTTATTATCTTCCATGTTTTCATTGTTAATTAAATTTGCAATTGAAAGAGAATCGACGTGACATCTGCTTGTGGTTGTTAGCCATTAACCCTCCGATGTACATATATATATATATATATAGCATTAATGATATGCCTGATCAATTAATTAATATTTTCTCAAGTTTTATTTTATTTGGATCATGTTGACTCAACATTAAATGAGTGTTACTTTAGCAAAAATTATGACCATTAATAAATATAAGTCATAAAATTGCTGAAAAGCTGAATTTCAAAATTTTCAAAAAATTTAAAAATATCAAAAAACTGTTTTAACTCCAAATCACGTATAAAAATTTAAAAAAAACTCCAATATTCATGATCAGACAGAACTCAAATTTTTAAATATTATTTTTTTCACTTTTAAAAATAAAAACCACTTTTTTTAAGTACTCAATATTTTCATGTCCCCGGCCCCTTAATTTCCATTTATCCTTTAGGTCTTTCATCATGGCTCAATTCTATTTGATTGCAGTCTACTTTTCATAATTAAATTTGGAATTCAAAAGATTTCTGAATCTTGTACTCTTAATCTAAAGATATATTGAATACATAAAAATATTTGGTTGCATGTCATGTGAAAAATAGAATTAAAAAATTGTCAAAAATATAAAAGAGATATTTTTTTAAAAACAAACTAAAAAAGAAAGTAACACAAACAAATTAAAAAAGAAAAAAATATATAAGATCAAGCGCAAGAGTTTGATAACATTGCCCTAAATAAATATAGGAAAAGTTTCAAATATAATAATCAAGTTCAAAATAATTTTTAAAAAAAATCAGATTTCGAAATTGGTGGACACTCATTTTGTCCCGCATTTGTCCTCCTCTTCGTTCTCTTTTTTTTTTTTAAATTCATTTTTGCTCGAATCTTTTTATCTTTACATTATTTTATTTTTACTTTGTAAAAATATAATATTAAGATAAATTAATTTAATAAATATTAAAAAAAATATTATATTGTGAAGTAAGGAATGAAATATATATACATTTTGGCCAAATATGACCTACCAAACGCACCTGAGTGTTTTTTTTTTTAAAAGTATGTCTTCGTGTAAATGTGAGGTGTATTTTTATTAAAAATTAGAAGTGCAATAATTTAAGAGAAAAATTAACCATTTTTTCATAAATTTCTAGAAACATAAAATGTTATACGTAGTGGGAATGATGATTGTACAGATCACAAGAAGGGTACTCAACATTTTTCTTTTATTAAAAGAACATTTCTTCGTCCCAAAATAAGGTTACTTTAGCAAAAAAATATGTCCATCAATAAATCATTAAATATATGCAATGTATAGTTTACTAAATTATATATCCTTTTAGTTAGTATTTCTTGACAATTGAACACCATCAAGGTTATAGTCTAATCTTTTTTTTTTTAATTCCTAAGAAAATGGTTTAAAAAAATGATTTGCTAAAATAGAAAAAAATATATTTTTATGCAAACGCCCTCATTTCACTCGATTTAAGTTAAATATAAATAATTCTACTCCTATAAATGAATAAACACACACACACAAACATAAATTGTCATGAAAATGCATTAATCTGTAATGATAATTTGAGTGGAATCTTTTTGCATTGTTAAGGTGAATGGTCTAATTCTAAACACTAGAGAGTGCGGACTGAGGGGTGTACGTGCACCTACTAATTTCAGAAAAAATCACGTGTATATATGTATATCTATTTTGAGAAACTGACAAAAACTCGGATATCGCTAACAGTGCACCCATGAGAAGCATAGGAATGCCCTTGTGCTGCTGATACAAGATAGAGGAACCACCCGTGAAACTAGAGTTTGAATCCAAAGTAATATTAGTACATCCGAACTCTTCAAATCTGGAATTCGCCTGTGGACCGTATCACCTAACAAAACTAAAGCTAGATTGAATGAACAATGAAAAAACTACTTATTAATTTAATACTACAACTCTTGTCCTCTACTCACACACTCCATAAAAATATTCATATCTTTGTATACGATTAATGCATTCTTTCTGAAGTAAATAAAGAGATGGAAAAAACAAGTCTAGTTCTATTGCTTTGCTTCATAGTTGTTATGGCCATGCCAATGGCTCAAGGTGTTGAATTAGGTTCCAAGGCTGTTGAAAAATGGTTCCATAAGCTTCCTCATGCAAAGCAAAAGGTAACAAAACTTCATTTCTATTTTCATGACATAGTTAGTGGGAAAATAGCCCAATCCAACATGACTGCCAAATCCCCAACTTCCTTCCGGTTTGTTACAATAATAGACGACCCACTGACAGTTGGACCAGAGTCCAACTCGTCAATAGTGGGTCGAGCCCAAGGGATTTATGGTTCAGCTGATCAAAATAAGGGTGCCCTTCTCATGACTCTAAACTTTGTGTTCACAAATGGAAAGTATAATGGGAGCACGCTGAGTGTTCTTGGCCGGAATGCATTTCAAAAGTACCGTGAGATGCCAATCGTTGGTGGTTCTGGAGTTTTCCGGTTGGCTCAGGGAATTGCCACCGCGAAGACTTATTGGTTCAATACGACCAGTGGGGATGCTGTTGTTGAGTATAATGTTATGGTCCTGCATTACTCACATTAATTTGATTATTTGAAGCTCTGCTGATTTTTAAGCCATCGATTTGCTATTGATCTTTCCCTTATATAATCTCAAGTACCCCTTTTCTTTTGGGAGGTGGAGATGGACTCAAGTTCTTTTTCATATTCTATTGATGTGTTGAGCTCCTAGTTTTATACTAGAAGAACTTGTTGAATCCCGCGGAATACATCTATATCGGGTGAAATATCTTTAAGAATAGTGTCAATGAACTAAAGTATATATTATAATATATATACAATTAATTAAAAACCTATAATAAGCTATGTACTGGTAGTTATAATGAAAACAAAAGGTCGATAAAACAAAAAAATGAAAGCTGGCATATTAAAAGCATGGAGGCAACTAACTAAATGATTTTAAGCGAGAGTGAACAAATATGTGGAGCCAGAAGATTAATGTTCGGCAGAATCAATAGCTTTGATTTAAATTTTAAATTTATATAAAAAATTCTATAAAAAATATTAGTTTAGAATCTAGTTATTAATACTTATATTGCTATTTTAGAATTTAAAACTTCTTAAATTCTAACTCCGTCTATATATAATTATATATTTATGACAACAGTATAATGTAGCAGCAAGGACGTACGGAGCTACCTTTATTAAGGGTGGTCATCTAGACACCCTTCTCCAGAAAATTATATGAAATATGTAGATAAAATTTTAGAATTTATAGTTATATACTGTGTAATGGACACCCTTGAAACAATTGAGTCTTGTGGCTCAGACGTAAAAAGTGTTCAGCTAGAGGCTTAATGTAAACATTTACTATGTTAGAAATATTTTGTTGGAAATCTAGCTTGTTGTACAATCACGGATTCTTGATAGCTTGAGGCGTGTAAGTCATTGTCCTTAAGAATATTTCACCAGTATAATGTATTTCCCAGGATTCAACAAACTTTTCTAGAATAAACTAGGAGTAGAAATAACAAAATTTTTATAACAATAAAACCCAGCAAGGAAAGAAAGGATGAATAAATTGTTGATATCTAATTCACTTGCTCCTCTATCAGCAAAGAATGGCATATATATGTCAAAAAGAAAGAGAATCAAAACTGCCAACATATAAATGCCATAAAGGCAATGATATCCAATAAAGAAACATTGGAATGTTGGACAACAAAATTATTTTGACCAAAATTAATATTTCTTTTTGAGATAAATTCTTTTGTAATAACTTTTTTAACAATTCCCCACTTATCTCATGAAAAAGAATATAAATAATGATAAAAAATTAACTGCAGCAAAGATGAAAAGAAAAGACTAGCAAGTGTGGAAATTTTCTCTGTATTGATCCTCTAGAATACGCAGTTACTAGAGTCCTTAAATAGAAAACATAGTAAATAAAAAACACGTTTACTCTCCTAATAATTCTAAAACAAAAACTGACTCCACTACTCCTATAGCCAAAAGACTAGGAAACAACTTATTGACTCCTAAACAAATGCAACAACTTAACTACTAACCCACACTGATCACGTTGCCAACATTCCCTCCCTTAAACTGAAACATCTTTCAGTTTAATTTGCAAACACCAAGCTGATCACGTAACCTTAGAAATGACTCAGGCATCAAGGGCTTTGTGAATATGTCAGCAACTTGCTCTTCACTTTACGCAAGAAGTGATACCTCACATCTATATGTTTACTCCTTCCGTGTAGAACTGGATTCTTTGAGAGGTCAATTGTTGAGGTATTGTCACAATAAATAAGTGTTGGTCCTTCCTGCTTAAAACGAAGCTCTTCAAGGATATTCCTCAATCAAATAGCTTGGCAAGCACATGATGTTGCTGCTACGTACTCTGCCTCTGTAGTCGATAAAGTCACAATAGGTTGCTTCTTTGAAGACCAAGAGATAACTCCAGAATCCAGCATAAAAACATATCCAGATGTGCTTTTTATGTCATCTACATTTCCAGCATAGTCACTGTCGGAATAACCAACCAAATCTCCAGTTGCTTTCATCCGATGAAAAATTCCAAAGTCACTGGTGCCATTCAAGTACCGTAGGATCCTCTTGGCAGCTTGTAGATGCATCTCTTTTGGACATTCCATGAACCTGCTAATGAGACTTACCGCGTGCATAATATCAGGCCTTGTTGCTGTCAAGTACATCAAGCTTCCAACAATTTGCTTGTATAAAGTGTTGTCCACCTTTTTACCTTCAGGTTCTTTGACGAGCTTCAAACCCTTCTCCATTGGTGTGCTCACAGAATTGCAATTTTTCATCTGGAATCTTGCTAGAATATCTTGCACATATTTATTTTGATAAATAAAAATACCATCAGCAGACTGCTCCACTTCTAGACCAAGAAAATAATGCATCATACCCAAATTCGACATGTCAAACTCAACCATCATGGATTTCTTAAAATCCTCAATCATAGCCATATCACTTCTGGTATAAATTAAGTCATCCACATATAAACACACCATTAAGACCCCTGCACCCTTCTTTTTCATATAAAGGGTATGTTCATATGGACACTTTTGAAATCCCTCCTTTGAAAAATAATCATCTATACGACTATACCAAGCTCTTGGAGCTTGTTTTAATCCATATAGAGCCTTTTTCAATCTGAACACTTTATTCTCAGCACCAGATTTCACATAGCTAGGAGGTTGTTCGATAAATACCTGTTCTTGCAGTTCACCGTGTAGGAAGGCGGACTTCACATCCAACTGAAAGATTTTCCAAGCATTTTGAGCAGCCAAAGCAATCACCAGTCGTATGGTATCTAGCCGAGCAACAGGAGCAAACACCTCTTCATAGTCCACACCATATTCTTGTTTATAGCCTTTTGCTACTAAACGAGCTTTATACATATCGACCTTTCCGTTTTCCTTCAGCTTTGTTTTGTAAACCCACTTGACACCGATGGTTTTCTGATTTTCTGGGAGATTTGTCAACTCCCAAGTGTTATTTGTTTCAATTGCTCTAATCTCTTCATCCATGGCTTGTTGCCACTTTGGATCTTTTACGGCATCAGTAAACAATATCGGATCACAATCTGAAAATAAAGAAAAGTGACTGACTGTATTTCCAGATTTATTAATCCCATATACCTCATAATCTCCCATCCAGATCGGTGCACCTCTGGTACGTTGAGGACGTTCATTGTTGAGCTGAGCACCACTTGAGTCATGTTCTACATCTCCCGCATCTTGTAGTGTTGGAATTGCTTGTGAACTGATCTACAAAGGCCGTTCTGGTTCCTCTTCTTCTTCAAGAGAAAATGGAATATGTTGAAATGAACTATTATCGCTCCAATTCCAGATTGCTTCTTCATCAAAAATTACATCTCGGCTAACAACTATTTTCTTGGTAATAGGATTGAACAAGTGATAAGCTTTTGATTTATCACTAATACCAAGGAAAATGCACTTCTGACCTTTATCGTCCAACTTCTTCCTCGCTCCATCTGGAATGTGTGCATATGCAATACACCCGAAAATCCGAAAATACTCAACATTTGGTTTACGCCCGCTCCAAGCTTCATGAGGTGTCATATTTCGAATAGAGATAGTAGGACATCTATTCAATATATGAATGCTCCAGCGAACTGCTTCTGCCCAAAAATCTTTTGGTAAGCCGCTTCTTTAAAAGACTTCGCACCATATCAAGAATCGTGCGATTTTCCTTTCACACACGCCATTTTGTTGAGGTGTGTAGGCTGCGGTAAGTTGCCTCTTAATTCCATGTTTCTCACAAAATTCTGCAAATTCTAGTGAGTTGTATTCACCACTCGATCAGTTCGCAAGCATTTAACTTGATAACCAATTTCATTTTCAGCAAGCACTTTAAACTTCTTAAAAGTTTCAAGCGCTTCAGATTTTTCTTTTAAGAAATAGACCCATGTATTTCTGCTGTAATCATCAATGAAGCTAATGAAATAGTGTTTACCTCCATTCGATGTGGGACTTATCGGACCACAGATATCTGAGTGTACCAACTCTAGCACCTTCTTTGCCTTCCAAGAACTGCCTTTTGGAAATGGTTCACGGTGTTTCTTGCTAACAACACACTCTTCACATACTTCCTTGGGAGATTCAAGTTGTGGAAGACCCAATACCAACTGTTTTTGTTTTAGAAAGTTCAAGCTTCCAAAATTTAAATGCACATAGCGAAAATGCCACTTCCAGGAATCCTCTTTAACTTTTGCAGAGAGACAAGATTTTGTGGAGTTGTGAAGATATAAAGGGAACAAGCGATTTTATGACATGTTAATTTGAGCGATTAACCCCAAATGACAATCTCGTATCTTACAAGCTCCACCTTTGATATTAAGTTCATATCCCTTTTCTTGAAGTTGCCCAGCACTTAGTAGATTTGTCTTCAACGCAGGGACATAAAACACATCACCGATGGTATGAATGGAGTTGACTTGTACCTTCCCTTTTTCCATAGCAGAGAGCACTGAATTATCTCCAAATCTCACAGTATCTCGAAAAGTTTCATCCAACTCTGAGAATGCTTCTTTCTGCCCAAACATATGATTACTACAGCCTGTATCGAGATACCATACATCATTTGAAGCTTTCTCTTTGGTAGTATATTCCATCAAAAGTGAAATCTCCTCTTCTTCTCCGTTTGTTTCCCCATCTTCCTTCGTTTCTGCAAAGTTAGATCTGCCACCACTCTTCCTATTTAAATTGGTGCGACACTCAGATCGATAGTCCAAAGCGATGGCATCGATAGCATTCAATTTGAGACTTGTCACGTCTTTTTTCTTTTTCCTGGGAATCTCCAGTGCTGCTCTTCTCCTTCTTCTGGTGCAAATTATTTCCCTTCCTTTTGACTTTCTCCTAATTTTTACCTTTCGAAGACATTGCTGCCTTCAATGCTATTTCATCCTTGTCCTGCTGGTTTATTTTCTGTTCATGAACCAACAAAGAACCCTGCAGCTCATCAAAAGAAAGAGTATCGATATCTTTGGATTCTTTAATGGAGCAAACAATATAATTGAACTTTGCTGTCATTGAGCGAAGTATTTTCTCAATAATGGTAACATCCTACAGTCTTTCACCATGAATTTGCATTTTGTTTGCAATAGCCAACGTCCTAGAGAAATAATCTGTTACCGACTCACCACCTTGCATACGTAGAGTCTCGAACTCACCACGGAGTGCTTGAAGCTGCACTCGTTTTGCCTTCGCTGTTCCTTGATACTTCTTCTTCATGGAATCCCATATTTGTTTAGAAGTATCCTTGCAAAGAATGGTTTCCAGTATTTAGCGATCAATAGCCTGAAAAAGATAATTCTTTGCCTTGAGATCCTTTAACCTTAAATCGTCCAAATCTGCCTTTTGTGCGTCCGACAAGGCAGTACCAGTGGCTGGCTCTTGTACGCCAATGCTGACAACTGGCCAAAACTCCTTGGACCTAAGGAAGTTCTCCATCAACATGCTCCAATGGTCGTAATGACCATCGAAGCGCGGAATAGCGGGTTGAACAAAATTTTCAGAGGTCATCTTTTTGTTGCTGCACTAGTACTGAGAAAAGAAAAGACTTAACTTGGCTCTGATACCAAATGATAAAAAATTAACTGCAGCAAAGATGAAAAGAAAAGACTCGCAAGTGTGGAAATTTTCTCTGTATTGATCCTCCAGAATACGCAGTTACTAGAGTCCTTAAATAGAAAACATAGTAAATAAAAAACACGTTTACTCTCCTAATAATTCTAAAACAAAAACTGACTCCACTACTCCTATAGCCAAAAGACTAGGAAACAACTTATTGACTCCTAAACAAATGCAACAACCTAACTACTAACCCACACTGATCACGTTGCCAACAAATAAAAATTAAGAATTTTTGCTGGGTTTTCACAAAGAAAATAACGCGTCGAATTTGGTGTCTCTTGTTTAATGAATCAGATCTAGATAAAATAAGATTAAACTTACAAAACAGTTGGTGAAGTTTAGAACTTCTATGAACCAAAAATTCTTTTGTAAATTCAGCGTCTTATCTATTACATCATGCCTCCATACACTTTGTTGTTCATCCTAGTTTTGCGCCAATAGGCTATGTGCAGAAAATTAGAATTGAAGATTTGTCGCAAAAGAAAAGACTTACTTTTTAAAATAAATTTAAAAGAAAAATAAGACAAACTAATTCAAAACGAAGGGAGTATATAGGAGCAATTGTAAAAGTTTGATAACATTGTCCTAAACGAAAATTCTCAAATTTTCCATAATTAATTAAGGGCATGTTTCTAAAGAATGATTACTTATTGTTGTCACGTTGTGTGCAAGTTGTTCAAGGTCAAACTAATCCAAATTATAGGAGAAATTAAATAGCACGCCTGGAACGTGCAAATTAATGTAATGCGTATTAGAGACAACACATAACCTGAGCTGTATAGGCATCCTTCGAAATATTTGATATTTACACGTTCCTTAAGAAAATATCAATCAAAATATAATTCGACTAAATTAAATTTAATACTATTGCTCTTGTCCTCTACTCACACACTCCATATAAATATTCATATCTTTGTATACAAGGAGAAATTGAGAGATGGAAAATACAAGACTAGTTCTATTGCTTTGCTTCATAGTTGTTATGGCCATGCCAATGGCTCAATGTGTTGAATTAGGACCCAAGGCTGTTGAAAAATGGTTCCATAAGCTTCCTCATGCAAAACAAAAGGTAACTAAGTTTCATTTCTATTTTCACGATATAGCTAGTGGGAATAATCCAACTGTAGTTCAAATAGCCCAGTCCAACATGACTTCCAAATCCCCAACTTCCTTTGGGTTTGTTGTAATGATAGACGACCCATTAACAGTTGGACCAGAGCCCAACTCGACAATAGTGGGTCGAGCCCAGGGGATTTATGGTTCAGCTGATCAAAATGAGGGTGCCCTTCTCATGACCCTCAACTTTGTGTTTACAACGGGAAAGTATAATGGGAGCACGCTGAGTGTTCTTGGCCGGAATGCATTTCAAAAGTACCGTGAGATGCCAATCGTTGGCGGTTCTGGAGTTTTTCGATTGGCTCAGGGAATCGCCACCGCGAAGACCTATTGGTTCAATACGACCAGTGGGGATGCTGTTGTTGAGTATAATGTTATGGTCCTGCATTACTCACATTAATTTAATTATTTGAAGCTTTGCTTGTTGGTGTTCATTTGTAATCTATAGTTTCTCTATTTTGTGTTAAAGATATATATAAGGATGTGGTTTGATCAATGAAATAAGACCTTTGAAGATGTTTTGGATTGCACGTATAGATTGCAAACTTTCTTGGATTAGACATGTTTACAGTATTGAATAATTTAAATAGTTGTATAGATAGGGAATGAACGAAGATATATACAATTAATTAAAAACCAAAAGTCGATAACACAAAAAAATGTAGTAATAATTATCTAAAGTGAAAGCTGGCTTATTGAAAGCATGGAGGCAACTAACTTAATAATTTTTAAGCAATCAGTGAACAAATAATCCAGAGCCATAAGGTTAACGTTCATAAGTAGCTTTGATTTAAATATTATATTTGTATTAAAAAATTTATCAAAAATATTAAATTGAGAACCTAGTTATTAACACTTATATTGCTATTTTAAAATTTAAAATCTAGAAAGTTTAAATTCTAACTTTACCTATATATATTTGTGATAATGTTTACAGTATTGAATAATTTAAATAGTTGTATAGATAGTGAATGAACGAAGATATATACAATTAATTAAAAACCAAAAGTCGATAAAACAAAAAAATGTAGTCATAATTATCTAAAGTGAAAGCTGGCTTATTGAAAGCATGGAGGCAACTAACTTAATAATTTTTAAGCAATCAGTGAACAAATAATCCGGAGCCATAAGGTTAACGTTCATAAGTAGCTTTGATTTAAATATTATATTTGTATTAAAAAATTTATCAAAAATATTAAATTGAGAATCTAGTTATTAACACTTATATTGCTATTTTAAAATTTAAAATCTAGAAAGTTTAAATTTTAACTTTACCTATATATATTTGTGATAGTGATATAATGTAGCAGATTATTTTTATGATCAGCAGTAGGATAAAATAAGGAATGAGTATATCTCGGACTAGGTGAGTGACCTCCGTAGTGGACAAGATTAAAAAAAGGAGGCTGAGATAGTTTGAGCATATGAAAAGAAGATGCACAAATGCTCCAATGAGAAGCGGTGTGAGGGGTTGGATATAGTGGGAACATGGAGAGGAAAGGTAGGCCGATGAAGTATGGATAGAGGTGATTAGATAGGACATGATACAGTTTGTGATTGCTAAGGACAAAATGACCTTAGATAGGAGAGTATGAAGGTCACATATTTAGGACAATAATCAGTGAAAACCTTTAGTAACGATATAATTCTAGGATTTTGTGGCGATTGTTGTTGCCGTTAAAGGTCTTGTTTCTTGTAGTGAATCATAGTTGGCAACTCTTAGGTGGAGAGATTAGTCCCACGTGGCTTGCCACACCACTAAAAATTTTGGTTGTTAACTCTTGAGGGTATTTGTGATCTCTTAAGATAATGGCAGAAGCATATTTTATCTCAAAATATAACAAAAGATATAAATAATCTATTTTGCATAGTTCACGAGCAATTTTGACCATTTTCCATATATATAAATATATACGTAGCATTAATGGTATGCCTCAATCAGTTAATACTTCCTCCGTTTCATTCTCATGTTGACTCAACATTTTTCTTTAATAAAATACTTTTCTTTCATTTCATAATAAGTGTCATTCTAGCAAAAATTATGTCCACTAATAAATCAATATATATAATGTGTAGTTTACTAAATTACTCATTTTTAATAAATGTTTCTTAGGAATTCAACACCATAAAGAAAATAAAATATAAAAGTATAGTTGAAAATTATTTTTAATCTTGAATTCATAAAATGACACTTATTTTGAGGCAATTTATTTTTGTTAAAGTGACTATTTTTGGGATGGAGAAAATATTTATTAGGAATTTAAAATATTATTTTTCACTTTAAAAATAAAAACTATTTTTCCGAATACTCACATTTTCATGGCCTCCTTAATCTCCCTATGTCCTTTAGGTCTTTCCTCATGGCTTAATTCTATTTGGTTTCTCGTCAAATTTTTTTAGTATGGTAGAGGCACAACAAACAAAAGTGGTGTGAGGCTCCACTAATTCTTTGACACTTGCATATAGTAGGTTCATTCTTTGACTTTAAAGCTCCAAAAATTAAGAAGAAAGAGAAAATATAATTTAAAATTGGCATGACCCAATAAAATTATCCTAAGTAATAAAAATAAAGTGAATTATGGGGTCCACTATTCTTTAAGTTCATCATATCCAAAAGAAAAAAAATTCCGGACATCTTTCTTCTTCAAACTTAGAAAGTTTTTCTTCTTCCTTTTCCTTCTAAATTGAAAAATTTATCAAAATTATGTCTCTCAATATTAGGAATTAAGAAAAAGAAAATTTGATGAAATTATTTTTGTAAAATTTGATGAAATTATTGTCAATATAACATTCTCAAAAATAAAAAAATAAAAAATAAATACAAATAAAACTTATAAAATTTGTAATTTCTGAAAGGTATATTAGGGTCCAACTATACTCTACATAGTTTTATACGATACAAGTCTTAGTTTTAAGTATTTATAAAATGATATCAATTTCAAATTTAGATATTTAATTAAAAAATTGACAGGAAAGGAGTAGATATTCAAATTTGATTAAAAAAAATTAATATTAAAAATCTAATTAAGGAAAAGTAAATATTTTTTTAAGGAAAAACTTATTTGTAAATATCATAGATGAACTGTGACCAAGGATAGGGGGAAAAAAAGGGATAATCAAGACCTTTACGGGAAAAAAATAATTCTAAATTGAAAATTCTATCAAAATCAAAACTATATTTTTCAATATTAGAAATTTGTCCCTAATGTCAGAAATATTTGAAACATAACTTAATTATATGTTTGTATGAAGATTTTATCCGAAAATATTTGAAAAATCTGAGATTTAATTTACACATTTATAAATCCAACAAAAATAATTTAATTTGATATTAAAAAACTCAAATCAAATCAATCCATGCACACCCCTGCAATTTATAATTTACGATTTACATTATTATATTTATTCTACTTACAATATTTTCTCTCTTTTTGATTTTATCGTAAACCTTAAAATTTAAGAATGGACCCACTGTCTCTTAAAATATTATTTTAAGCTTTAAATAACTACAATATTAATAGTTAAATTAAAATTTTAAAAATATAATTACTAAGGCTAATTTAGTAAAATGAATCTCTAATACAAATATAATTAAATTTATATATATTCATAATGATTTTTGCAAAATATATTTGAAATGATGTTCATGTTTGAATGTACTTTAATACAATTTCAAAAGTGAAAAGTCAGTTAAAAAAAAAGATTATAACATGATTTTCAAAATTGAAATATACCTTCAAATTGAAAAAAAGTTGTATTTCAATAAAAATTAATTTTAAAATAAAGTAAAAATTATTTTTAAAAAATAAATAATTCTTATGTTTAAATGAATCCTAAAAGTAGAAGTTAAAAAGAAATGAATTAGGAAGAGAAAATTTTTAAAATACGATGAATGAAAATGGATTTAATCCTACGATACGAATATGAATTATATTCGTATTTAAATTTGACTATCAATATCTTATGTAATTATTTAATCATAAATTTTTATTTTTTTTATTTATATTATAAAATTGAAGGAGTAATTGAATTGGTTTCTAAATAATTTTTTTTTAAAAAGAAAAACGAAGAAGAAAAAAGAGAAAACAGAAGAGCATGAAAGAGAAACAAAAGACTAATAAAGAAAAATAAAGTGTGGATCCCATGGATTAGAATATAATTGCAATAAAAAATACCTCACACAACTAGTATAAGTTGTACCTCACCCATAATAAAAATTTTCGTTTGTCGTCTACTTTTCATAGTTAAATTTGGAATTCAATATACAAGAAAAATAGATTTTAAGGCAGCTAAAGTACCTACAGAAAGTAGAAAAATCGCTAAAACTTAATTTTAAACCTTTTTCTTAGAGAATGTTCATAAATGTAGCTAGAGGTTTTGTAATTCCAACAAGAAAGTTCACAATTGTACATAATACATACTTCTGGTCCGTTTCAAGTTTCATCGTTTGTTTGATTTTGACTTGATACAGAGTTTAAAAAAATAAATAAATTAAAATTTTAAATTTTATAGTCTTAAATTAAAAATATATCGAATGTCCCAAAATGTTTTTAAATTTTATAGTTTCAAACATGCATGTTAGCAAATTAAAATTAAAAAATTATCAAAAAAAGTAAAAACCATTCATTTTGAAACGGATTCAAAAATAAAATAAATTAAAACGGTGGAGTACATAGGATCAATTACAAGAGTTTGATAACATTGTCCAAAACAAAAATTCTCAAATTTTCCTTAAGGGCATGTTTCCTAAGAAATGATTACATATTGCTGTCACATGTCACGTTGTGTGCAAGTGGTTCAAGCAGGGGTGGAGCTACCCTTGTCTGACCGACATCCCTTCGCTGGAAAAATTACACGGAATATATAGGTTAAATTTTGATTTAATAAATATATATACAAGTATTTATACTAGGGTGTCAAAAATGAATCCAAATATAAGTAACACACTCAATCCGTCTAAAATTTTAAGAGTTGCTCAAGATAATTTGAATTGGGTGCAATCTCAATCTATTCAAGCCTTAACACATTTTAAGAGAATCCTCAATTGAGCTCAATTCAATTTCCAATTTTAACCCATTTTAAGACTCTTTATTTGTATTGGTGTAATGTATGTTCATATATTGAAGGTATGAATTTTTACCTATTTAATATCTTTTAGGATTGGCGAAATGGTCTGATGGACCCTTATATTTGTATGAATTTGTATTCTGAACCCTTCTACTTAATCATTTGCCAACTGAACTCTTAAACTCAATTAAAATAAAATTTTTAAATCCCTCCAACCATGTGTGTATCTCACTTTCCTTTACATAAATGACATGTCATATCCACATCAGATATAATAATGCCATGTCATAATTATTTTTAAAATTATTAACCAAAATTGTTTAATAAAAGGTAAAATAATAAATTTTAATTTATTCTTCAAAGTAAGAGTCCATACATCCGATTCTCCCATTTCCACTGTTTCACGACCAAAATCTACCGGAGGAAGTTGTCATTGCCATTGTCACCACTTTTACCGGCGAAATCACCTATACTCTCTCCCTCACCTCTTTTCATCTCTGTCTCACATCATCACCATTTTCCTTTTCTCCTTCAACCTCCACAAAACCAACAATCTAAGCCACCGCACCACTAGATCTGGCCGAAAAACCTCTTCGCTGTCGTGACCAGATCCTCACACCTTCACCCATCTCGTTCTCCTTTCCACTAACCAGCTGACAAGCCCATAACTGAAAATATGCAAGAATAGGAGAAAGAAGAGCAATATTAGAAGGTGGAGAAATTTAAAAACTCAAATAAGTCAACGAAAGCACATTAATCCTACATTACAGGGAGATACAAGATGTTAAACATAAAAAAAGAAAAAGGAACACGCTATTGGATTGCTACTGAACAACATCATATCTAAGAGAACTGGTTCACCAACAGCTTGAGAGGCTCCAGAACTTAAGAAAGATTATTTTGGCCTCTCACTTTCAATTCACTGCGAATCAGTGATCTCCGGCGAGCACCACCAATGCCGCTTCTCTCCCTCTCACTCCACTGCAAATCAATGGTCTTCTGCGAACACCATTAGCGCTGCTTTTCTCTTCCCTATTGAAACGACCCCAAAAATGCCCGAAAATGTGCTTCGGAAACACCTATAATTGTAATTTCCATATATCTCAAAATCCGTGCATGATTTCGGAAATTCGACTTCATATTCTTATTTGTGGGGTCAAATTGAGTGGGAAATGGGTCTAACCCGAATTTTAGAGCAACCGTATCAAAATTCAAAAATCACAAAAATTGCGATTTGGAGGGTCAACTTTAAAGGGGCATATCTCTTAGCACACAAGGAACTGGAAGGGCTGCAAACTATTAAATTAAAGCTCTTTGAGTTAGCTTTCCAACGCACTTGGTTTCACCTCATTCCGAGTTAGGATGAGGGAGTTATGACCATTTTCGTAAAACCTGTCTGTGCAGATTTGCAATTTCCAGTGAGCTATTTTTTTTAGGCGGGTTGGAGACGTTTTTTTTTATAAAAAGGGGATATGTCCCATACTTAGTCATTTTTCTTAACTCCAAAAACACTCTCTAAGCCCTCTCCAAAAAATTCCACCAAGATCTTCAACCAAATTCAAACATCTCAAGCTCTAATTCCGGATTCAAGACTCAATCTCAAGCTTCGATTCTCCATTCCAATCTTCATCAAGGATTCTCCAAAGTTGAGGTATGTGGGTTTGATTGTGGAAACCTTCCTTTCCACAAGTCCAACCATTTATCCTCTATTTCTACTTCAAGTTTATGGGTCCTTATGATTATTTATGAACTCTTGAATTATGGAATTACTATACAACACCCTATTATGGTCCATTTTGCATATTATCATGAAATGGAATTATTATGTGATGTTTATGGTTTACATGCTTCCATGATCAAATTATGAAGGTTGATATATATATGTATGTTGTTGGTGGGCTGATTTATATGGATTTTGGAATTGGTTGGACTTAGTATTCTTGAAATACATGATTTCATTTACATGAACAATTGCCCACCTTGTGTTTGATAAAATGCCCATTTATAGAATTCTTAGGAAAGGAAGGTCCAAGGTACGTCCTATGAGTCGGATGGTTATGTAATTACTGAAATGATGATGAAATGGACACATGTATATGATTTTCTCTATATAAGTGTTGTGAGTCGACCAAGCCTAGTACGGGGGGTAGTAGGCCCGTATAACCGTATCGAGGGGTTGGTACCTTGGTTGCCTAGTACGGGGGTAGTAGCCCGTTAAAACCGTATATCGAAGGGGTTGGTACCTTGGTGCCTAGTACGGGAGTAGCCGTAAATAACCATGATCGAGGGGTTTTGTACCTTGGTCCCTAGCTCGGGGGTGGTAGGCCCGTGTAACTCATATTGGGGGTTTGTACTCTTTCGCCTCTCCAGGGGGGTGGTAGGCCTTGGAAATACTATATTGATGGTCACTCGCCACACATGTACTACGTCCCACTAAATATGATTTTTTATGTAAGCATCATTATACATATCATTTCATTAATATGCTATCTATTGGGTATGATTACGCATTTTTCCTATGATGTCCATCTAATGTAGCATTGCATGGCATCCCATATACTTAGTACATTCAAATGTACTAACGCATACTCTATGCCTACATGATGTCACCATGTAGGGACCGGAGCACCGCTTGACCATCCTCCTCCGCGTGGCTAGTACGATTTTCTATAGTGGTTATTGGTGAGTCTCCATTTCGGGGACGTTGCTCATGATCTTTTGCTATGTATAAAACTTTTCCTTTCTAGTTTTGTTTTGACTATGAGGGTGAGCCCAGTAGTTTGTCTTGGCCCCGCTAAGTACTCATGTTTAGAGGTGGTGTTGGACAA